>JAXCMG010000112.1:79028-138800 GCA_034642415.1 Podarcis siculus
TCTCTCTCTCTCTCTCTCTCTCTCTCTCTCTCTCTCTCTCTCTCTCTCCAGACCTGCTCTTCCTGGACGTCAGCATTGGAGCTGTTCACAGTCCAGGCGCATGGCTGCAGTCCGGCATGCAAATGAGCCGAAATGCTTTTGCCCTCTGGCCCTTGGAGCTGCCGGCTCCCGCAGAGCCATTCAGCAGGTGCTAAGCAGAGGGCAGGTGTACTGTTCACCATATGTTGCACTCGGGAGACAATTTCCTTAAAGTTCTTGAAATTACAAGCCAGGTGAAGAGGAAGCAAGTAAAAACATGTGTGCTTTGCAGAGCAGGGCAAGCCACCTGCTTTAGACAGACTGGCAAGGTTTGCTTGTTACAAGTCCTGATTAATATTGCTCCATACTGAAATGATTTCCTAAAGGGAACAGCTGTGGAAAGGAATCCTTTTTTTCATTTGCTCCCTTACCTGGTGTATGCATAAGCTACGGAGTTGTCGTGCACACTTATTTTGGGCCTAGGATTATGAAGGGCCTGTGCCTCTTCCCAAGCACTGAAACATCCCAAACAGTAGCATGTGGTGGAATACCATGGCCCCATAACACTTTCCACAGAGGCACTTAAATGGTGTGTGGGGTTTGAAGAGAGCCACACTTATGCTATGTCTTAGAAGCTGAAAAAGGATTGCTTGCATCCAAGCGTTTTGCCTGTGGAGTTTGTCAAACAGCCATGCTCAAAGTCCCCAAAGGAGACTGGTTGCTGAATGGCGTGCTTACGAGCTTTTCTGAACAGAACAAAACCGAACCACCGAGGCAAATGTGTCGGGTTTTGCGTACTTTCCACACCCTGCAAGCTGAACTGTCCCGAAGGCTCAGGGGAGTCTCCTTTGATCTTTGCGCAGCTGCTCTCAGAGGCTGCCAGCCCAGAGCTTGACAGAGACAGATTGCAGAAAAGCCACATAGAGCTCTCTCTCTCTCTCTCTCTCTCTCTCTCTCTCTCTCTCTCTCTCACACACACACACACACACACACAGTATCTACTTACTTGGGAGTAAACCCTATTGAACTAAGTGGGATTACTTCTGCACTGCTGAAAGCTTCCTTTGACTCATTAGCCTTTGCTTTCTTGCTTACTGCAGCTTTCAAGAGATGAGGTCCCAGCCCTATACAAACTTTTACCAGGGAGTAATTGCCACTGAACTTAGTGACACTTATTTCTGAATAGACATGGCTATTCTTTCTGGTATCGAAATAAAATAAAATATGATGAATAATTTGTCCAGTAGCACCTTAGAGACCAACTAAGTTTGTTCTGGGTTTAAGCTTTTGTGTGCATGCACCCTTCTTCAAATACCTGGTATCATTACTGTTGCATACCCTCCAACATTTCTCTGACGACAATAGGGAAGTCCAATATAAAATAACAACAACAATTTTATTATTTATACCCTGTCTATCTGACTGGGTTGCCTCAGCCACTCTGGGTAGCTTCCAACATATATAAAGACATAATAAAACATTAAACATTAAAAAAGAAATCCCTATGCAGGGCTGTCTTCAGGTGTCTTCTAAAAGTTGTCTAGTTACTTATCTCCTTGGCTTGGGGGTCATATGACTCCATACCCTCAAACATTATCCTGATGAAATAGGGACGTCCTAAGGAAAAGCAGGACATTCTAAGATCAAATCAGAAACTGGGTTGGCTTCTGTAAACCTGGGACTGTCCCTGGAACATAAGGACACTTGGAGGGGCTGCTGTTGCATGTGCAGCAATTTGCAAAGGTGTGTGTGCATGTGCGCATGGGACTATTTATGCAATGGCAAACCTATAGATGATATGGTGCTTTATAAATTACACTCCTAGCACATACAGTGGTACCTTGGGTTGCATACGCTTCAGGTTACATATCCTTCAGGTTACAGACTCCGCTAACCCAGAAATAGTACCTCGGGTTAAGAACTTTGCTTCAGGATGAGAACAGAAATCGTGCTCCGGCGGCGCAGTGGCAGCAGGAGGCCCCATTAGGTAAAGTGGTGCTTCAGGTTAAGAACAGTTTCAGGTTAAGAACAGACCTTCAGAACGAATTAAGTACTTAACCCGAGGTACCACTGTACTTGTTTAGTTATATTTCATATTTCTTGTATGACGGATGTCCAAAAGAGTTGGATTTTGGGACATTCCCACCACATGTGGAGGTATGTGCCTGTGGAGGTGCATCCTCTCCAGCATTGTGGTGAGGCCCCTGGGCATATCAGCGCTAATTTCCATGGGTAAATGGAAGCATTCTTGAGTAAAAATGCTTAGGATTTCGTGCAAGGCTGCACAGTCTTTATCCTGGGAGTAAGCTCTATTGAAGATAGTGGGACTTCTCAGTAGACACTATAAGGCTCCATTTACAATAAAGGAATAAACACCTCACACATTTCCTTATAAAAGGGCTGTCTGCTGAAGCATTGCAAGCGGATTGGGGACATTTTCCTTCAAAATTTAGGAAGGGCTTCACATGCCAGATTCACCATTCCCTTCATTTGGCGCAGGAATTTTATTTTCAGTATAAACAGGACTCCGTTTTTGCACCCACACCCACCCACCACTTTTAATTGTTCTCTGAGACGTGGAGGGGAGGAAAAAGGAAAACTGGGGCATTCTGGGATCAAATCAAATTTTGTAATTTCAGGACTTTCTCTGGAAAATAGGGGCACTGGAAGGGCATGAGGGAGCAAATAGGGTTTGAAATGGGCCCGACTCTGCAGAATTACAAATATAAATGACGTTATATATCGAACACTGGGACTTTTTTGTTGTCCTAGGCTGGAACTAGACATGTCAAAGAGGCAATTCAGTTAAACATGTTGTAAACTCATACAGGGAAATCCGGTAGGGAAAGACGGGACTCCACAGCGCCATCTGGTGTCACAGTGTTATATTGCATATACAACGCATATAAAACGCTTTTTCTTTTCCAATCTAGCTAAGTCCCTAGGAGCCTCACCACCCAGACAAG
The DNA here is from genome assembly GCA_034642415.1 of Podarcis siculus. NCBI lineage: Eukaryota > Metazoa > Chordata > Lepidosauria > Squamata > Lacertidae > Podarcis > Podarcis siculus. The sequence continues at coordinate 82,013 of JAXCMG010000112.1, forward strand.
CAGAAAGTGTGAACCTTGAGATGATATTTATGCCCAGCCTCTCTCACTGCGCCTAATTCTGCCACTTGTAACTGAAAAGTGTGATCGGAGGCACAGGCGAAAGGCAGAAGTAAGCACACCCCTCAATCTACTGGCTGCTTGTCTCCATCCTACCCTGTAATCTTCGCAGTTGATCATTTCGGTGGCAAAGGGATAATAGAGCCGAGCCAGGGTGCCCTGCCCTTTGAAGCCCAAAGTGTTATTCCTCCTGCTTCTCTTTCAGGGAAAGTTGAAGCGAACATGCCTGTGTGTGGCAAGGGGTGCAGGGAAACCGAGTGCCGTGGGGGTCGGATTGCTGGACAATGCGGCGTTGCAGAGCACGTGCTGCCAACTGTTGAAAATATACATAGATGTATATATTATGTCTCCTCCGCTTTGCTCCTTCCTTCCTTCCCCATTGTGCAGCTTGAGGAGGCAGCAGGCCCCAGCTGACAGCTGTGCCCTGTGCGGTTCATGAACAGCTGCTTTTTCCTGGGGTGAAATTAAAAGATTAGGGGGATGTGGGCACGTGCTGGCTTCTGGAGCCCTAGACAATGCTTGATTTAGGGTGGAACTTGTCTGCAGCGGCTGACAAAAGGGGTAGGTTTGCGCTAGCCGAGGGGTCAAAGGGGGAGCACGCTTTGACAGAGACAAAAGGCGAGGAGGGAGAGGGGGAGAGAGAAAGAAAGAGAGGGAGAGAGAGAGAAGGGGGGGCCCTTCAGTGAGCCTCTGAAAAGGCCGCTTTAGCTCCAGCAACAGCTGCTACTGCACAAGAAATCTGAGACACTCCTTTCACAAAACACAAGAGGCTGGAGAAAAGAAGCGGAGGCCACACTTTGCTCAAATGCAATTGTCTGGAGTTGAAAAGGAGGGAGTCGAGAGCTTCTAGCAGGATGAAAAGTTTTGCACCTTAGAGGGCTAAGAGGAGATCAGCACATATAAGCCACACAACAGTGCGAAAGTGTGCCACAGACTACATGGGGGCGAGGGGGAATAAATGATCCCCTTTCCTGCAGTGAAATGTGTTCACAGCAATGATTGTTCATTACCATAAATGTCTAACTATCTAATTTCATTTTGCCCGTGCTTATCGATGATGGGGGGCTTGTAAGCTTGAAAACTGGTACCAGCATGCTAGTAGAAGCTGGCCTGAGGAAATGTGCATTCTTAGTTATCCTGCTTATATTTCCTTACGGCAAATGAGATGTTTCAGGTTTGCAACTGGATAGGTCCCTAATTTGTCATAAACACATCTAACGTTATTTAAGCAGAGTGTTTAAGGGTCACTTCTGATATTCCTTTGTATAGTTTACTTGGAATAATAAGAATGGAATTGCCCAAAAAAGATGTTAGATTACTTTTGTATGCCACCACAGTGGCAAGACTGCTATTAGCTAAAAATTGGAAATCTCAAGAAATACCAACGGTAGAAGAATGGCAGATGAAGATGTTGGAGTTTTTGGAGCTGGCCGACCTGACTGGAAGAATCCGCGACCAGAAAGAAGAGGAATACCAAGAAGATTGGAAGAAATTTAAAGATTATCTAGCTAAATATTGAAATATAAGATAATTAGAAGATACTTGAAAGTATCTGACAGGCCTACGACTAGAATAAGACTGTTGTATGGTAATATGGATTTAAGTCAAAAAAGAAAAGAGATGAAGATAGTTAGTTGAAGGAGTTAATTGTATTAGAAAGAGGATTTTGGAGAACTTTTACAAAGGAGATACAATGAAATTCAGTTAGGAGGGAATCGAGGAAGTCAGACTACAATGAAAGTGAACTTGGATTTTGGAAGTAATTACTGTTTATACTCTTTTTTCTTTTTCTTTCTTTCTCTTAGTACTGTAAGATTTTTGTTTTATGTTTTTTATATGTTATATTTGGTATAAATGTGGAAAATCAATAATTTTTTTTGATTAAAAAAAAAAAGGTAGCAGTTGGTAAATGGGTTTGGTGTCTTGTTTCGTTTTTCCATCCATTGGGGGCTTTATATTGCCCATAGCAGTGCTTATCTGATAAAGAGCTGATAGAAGAGTGTCATTAGGCAACACAGAATGATCATCACCACTAAAATGTTGATAGTCATACAACCGGTCAATTTTACTCAACTTGGCCAAGCGGTTTTTTTTAAAAAAACATAGCTTGCCCTAAGAGTGCCCCAGCCCTGCTCTGGCTTAGACAAAACAATGTTAAAAGTATGATATGGGGAATGGGAACAAATAAGGAGAATGCAGCTGAAAGACTTTACAATCTACATACGTTGTTCTTTTCATAAGGTGCTGCTCAGTTATCATAGCTGCTGAGTAAAGCTGAAATGTCGCGGCAAAAGAAAGACAGATGGGCATTGTATGGGAATTCTAGTTGCTGTACAATAAACGAAATGGCAAAGAAATTAATTAGAACTGCACTGGAAACAGACCCTGAATTTTGACTGATTTCAAGTTCTTGGCACTGCAAATGTGATTTTATAAACTTGTAAAACACATTGCATATAATGTGTATTTTTAAAGTTCTTTAACCTTGGCATGCATTCTACCTGTCATCAGAGTGATTCAAGTAGTGGAGAAAAGGCAGGTGGAAAAGGTATATTGTTTAGATAATGCACATAGCAGTCTGTGTACGGTGTTCAAGCACAAAACTTTATAGTGGGCAATTGATGAATGGTGTTTGTGAATAATTCTTGAGTAGCAATTTGTTATCCAGCTACAGAAAACTCACCTTGTTCAAAGGAACAGAACTGTAGCTGCAAACCTCAAATCATTTCTTTTGTGTATTTCCATGGCATTTAGTGAGATCACGAATGGCATCAAGGACAGCAGCCAGATATGAGGAATTTTATGAGGGCAGCTCAAAGGATGGCAACCATTAGGAATGTTTACAAACTCCCAATGGACACAAATGGGATTCCTAAATGTGGATAAGCAAGGAGAAGATTAGTTAATAAAGCAACTTCCTTTCCGTTTGCATGAATTTTACGACTCAAGCTGTTCCACCGTTAAAACTGTTCCTGGCACCAACCGCCATCTTGTTTATTTTCTAAAAGCCCAACCAAAACCAGACGCGTATATTAAGTTTAGAGTACCCTATGCCATTTTTATTATCCTATATTTGTCACTGAAAGTACTGGAGGAGTCAAGAATTTCACTTTACTAGAGGTGGATTAAAGCAGAGCTTTCTGATGGCATGCCCTACATTTGATCTGAGATTTGCAGAAGACCCAGTGATGATATTTTCCTGGAAGCCAGAGCTAAGCAAGGTGAACAGAACCGTGCATTTATGTGCCCCTTTCCTTTTTCACTCCTACCATCCTTGTATTATTCCCCCTGATACAGTGGCTTTGGCCCAACACTGGGAGACCAAGCCTACCTAAACAACCCTTTGCATGTCAACAGACTGTTGGTGGTCCCGTCTTCCTCTTTACACACCCTCCCCACTTTCCTTTCTCCTTTCCTACCCCAAGACTTGCGCAACAGAACTGAGCTGAGCCTGGAGGAAGCACAATAGCACCAGCTGCCGCTGTGTCTGCAAATAACAGTGTGTGACCCCCACTCTGCAGAAGTTGCTCAGTGCCTTTGCATGAGGCTGGTAAGGTTGGCTTGCTAGCTTGATTTACCTGGAGCCATTTGCTCTACACCAACCTTTCTGCAGTCAGTGCAAGGCATAGTATCAGGGCCAGATTTAGGTTTGATGAGGCCCTAAGCTACTGAAGGTAATGAGGCCCTTTATATGTCCAGCTGTCCTTTGTCAACAACAAATTGTCACTGTTTTTTTGTGTTGAATATATGCTATATGGTAATTTATGGACCTAACAGGTATCTAAAGCCATTTGCACATAACAAAATATGTATTTTATCAAAGTAATTGTTGAACTGAAATACAATTAAGAAGAAGTATATTAACAGTGAAGAACAATTAATAAGAATTTTTGGAACACTTTGGATTGGGAACAGACTTCTGGAACGGATTATTTTGGAGAACCAAGCTACCACTCTATATAGAAATGAGCAAACAGTGATATTTTAGGAAGCAGGCTAGCAGGCCATTACAGTCATACCTCGGGTTACAGATGCTTCAGGTTGCGTTTTTTTGGGTTATGGACCGCTGAAACCCGGAAGTACTGGAACGGGTTACTTTTGGGTTTTGGCATGCGTGCATGTGCAGAAGCGCCAAATTGCACTTTGCGCATGCACAGAAGCACTGAACTGCAACCTGTGCATGTGCAGACACACCGCTGCGGTCTGCGGACACTGCGGGTTGTGAACATGCATCTCGCACGGATCACGTTCGCAACCCAAGCATCCACTGTACTTACATCATAGGAGCCTACACAACACAAAACACTGTTGCTGTATGCAGGTTTTATTTTTATTTTTTTATCTTATATTTTGGAAATGTACATCCAGTTTCCCCCCTTTTTTGGGGCCCCCAAGAGAGTGGGGCCCTAAGCTATAGCTTGTTTAGCTTATATGTAAATCCGGCACTGAATAGAATGAATTGGTCTGTGCAGGGCTGATCTTTTCATCCTAAAGCAGAGGTTTTCAACCTTTCTGAGTCCACGGCTCCCTTGACCAACTGCATTCTTTCCACGGCCCCCCTGCGGGGCTCAGGAGCCCAGTTATGTCACCCCTTGCCTGCAGAGCTGGCAGCCTCTAACCCTTTTTCGAACACCCCCTCTTGTGGAGTGTTCCCTCAGCCTCCTCTCCTCTCCCCTCTCCTTGGAAGTTCTCCAGACAGCTGCTGCTGCCACCCCTGGTCTCTGAGCAAACCAATCCCTGCCCCAAAGAGAGGTGCCTCCTCACACTGTCCATTCCCAACAGCAAGGGCTGATGGGCTGGCTGGCTGGTTGGGCTCCCTTGCCTGCTTGCTTGCTTACTCTGAGGCCTGGCAACCAGCCAGTCAGCCCCAGAGGCACCATTCGCCTGGGGAACTTGTAGCCAGGGTGGCTGCAGCAAACAGCTGCACAAGCCTTTGGGAGGCAGAGACACAAGAGGCCATCAGAGGAGGGAGGGAAGGAAAGAGGGACAGAGGCCAATGTTACCTGCGGCACCCCTGACCATCATTCAAGGCACCCCAAGGTGCCATAGTGCACTGATTGAAAATCACTGTCCCAAAGGATTCATGCATTTCCCTCTCCCTCTGATTTGATGATGCAGCAGTTAATCAGCAGAAGCTCATCTGTAGCACAGGACAACCCTCGAACAGTCGGATTAGAGATTTAGGTCTGGTGCTGAATCAGAACTGGCATTTGCCTTTTACACTGGAATTAACTGGAGGGCTAGGATGTGGGTGTTAAGCAGTAACATCACTTGCTGTAGGAGCTGAACTGGCTGTTCCACCATTGTCAGTAATAATAGATGAGAAGCTGCGCCTGCGAGCAAGCAGGCTGACGCTATGTACAAGCGCCCTTTTATTGTTTCGTTACCCCAGTGCCCAGGCTTTGGGCAATTGCTGGTACTTTGGCATCACTGCTTCAAGAAGCCAAATCCACGCTGGTAATTAAGAACGGGGAGTTCTTTGCCAGGCGGTAGGAGGATGCAAGGAATCTGCCGCTGACAGTTGCAAATTGTGGCTTTCTCCCTTTCCAGCACAAAAGGCAGCTGCCTACATCAGTTCATCCATGTGGGAATCCCATTTGTTTCTGCCTGCCTCCTGAGTGTCTCACTGTGGAGCAGGTGACTACCAGCTGGCTAGAGCTGCTTGACCTTCATGGCTTGCCCCAAAGGGGTCTCTGTTGCCAAACGACGCTTGTACCTCTTTTGCAATCAGGTGTGGGTGAATGAAATCTGGAAGGACTCCCATCTCTCCTGCATAGGCACCAGACTATGTTCTTAAACATCTGGAGAGATAAAATGATTATTGCTTTGGCCATCACAAGCTCACTAGCGCAATAAAGTACCCAATGCAGTTCAGCTTGAACAGTGGTCGGGATTCCCATTTCTCTCCATTTGGTTTCAGAAAGAAAGCTGCTGATCTAGTTCTGCGAAGCCTCCCACAGTACCACACTGTGCTCTCCAAATTCCCCATAAACAGGCACAATTATTTTCCAGCGTAGCCCTCGTGGGGACGTGTCTCAAAGGCAGTTTATTATGGCTTCCAGTCTCCAACAGCTACTCACAAATAATATTTGGGAGGCTTTTGACAGGCAGCTTGCCTCGAGGCAAAGGAAGACAGTGCCTAATTATAAAATGGAGGGCAAACTTTACATCTTTAGCAAAGTACTGGCTTCCTGGACAAGAAAAAATTAAGCAGAGTCCTGATCGGAACCATCTTCTGGGGTGGGGAACTCAACCAACTGTCTCTGATGTTGACATAACTTGAATTTGGATTAATGCTTCCAGTGTTAATTGCACACAAATCCCAGGCCAGGTTAACTTGTTATGTCATCCGTATTTTCTCTTTAGCGGTCGCTATCTTTTATATATCAGCCTAAACCAGAGGAGGAAAGTACTTCACTTGTTTTTTTATATCCATCCCTTTTTGTTTTCCTTTCATTGCTTTTGTCTCCACCTGCCAAAATATCCTGTTACCAAATAAGGCTCACAAACTATCTGATCCGAGAAAGAGAGCCCTAAATCACCAAAATATTCCAGATGGAAGGCATGCCACAAAATCTGCCGAGGCAAGGCTGAGCCTCATTGATCCCTCTTCCCCTATTTAAATTGGTGGCATTCTGTGGTTTGACTGCCTGTTTTGTTTCCCACTGGTTGCAATGATCTGCAAGTGTCCTAACCCTTAATAACATTTCCCTTTCACTTCTTGCAAAGCCATAGTCTCTGCAAGCGGACCCGGGGGGAAAGAAAAGCCCAAAGGCTGCTTTGGAGAAGGATACAGACCCTGTTGTAGTAACTTGTGAGTTACTGCAAGAAAACCCGTCAGTAACGCCTAAACCGTTCTATCAAGTGACTAAGCAGCCTTGACAGCAGCGAGGTGAAGGGGGGGGGGGGAGAGAGAGAGCCATAATTCATCAGCAGTCCTTTAGAGCTGTGATGTTATCTCCTTCTCCCTGCACAAAAGCCACAGCTGTCTGGTGATAACATCAGAGAAAGAGGAGAGTCCCATCTGTTTCCACCTTCCTTGCTCGGGGAGCAGGTGACTGCCAGCTGACAGAATCGGCTTGACCCTCTGTGGCTAGCCCCTAGAGAGGCACAACTCACAGAACCAAACAATGCATTGCTTGCCACCCAAATATGTCTGAATGGCCAGACAATCCCCAAATGCGGAGACTGCAAACATGAAGAGGGATTGTCAAGTTCTATTCAGCACAGCGCTCCTGTGTGTCCCCTTCCCCATACACGCCCGCTATGTGTCGGGTGACAGGCAAAAGCTCATCTGGCGATTCCCCACAAAGTGCAGCAGTGATCACAAAAGCAACACCCAACCAACATCCCCTGGAAGGCATCCTGCGAGGAATTAGTATCCCTACAGGACTCTGAACGAGACTGTAATTGCATTTGCTTCTCTATAATCATAGGCCACATTCCCATAGGCCATACATTTAAAGCACTGTGATGCCACTTTGAACAGTCATGGCTTCCCTCAAGGAATTCTGGGAGCTTGGAAGGAAGGATTAAAATTTACTGTGTGCAATGCTTTGAAAGAAAATGTGATGAAAATGACGTATAGGTGGTATATTACCCCTGTAAAATTAGCTAAAATGTATAAAATAAGTAACAAATGTTGGAAATGTAAAGATAAGGAAGGAACTTTTTATCACTTGTGGTGGGAATGTAAAAAAGTGAAAAGCTTCTGGGAAATGATATATAATGAGATGAAAAAGATGCTGAACTATACATTTATTAAGAAACCAGAAGCATTTTTACTTGGCATTGTAGGAGATGATATTAATAGACAGGATTGTAAGTGGTTCTTATATGCAACGACAGCAGCAAGAATATTACTGGCACAAAAATGGAAGCAAGAAGAACTACTGACGAAAGAAGAACGGAGGATGAAGTTGATGGACTATGCAGAATTAGATAAATTAGAAAGGATTTGAAGCCTGCGGGATCAGAGATTTTTAGAGGACTGGAGTAAATATATGAACTATTTGAAAAGTAATTGTGATGAACAGATTACGCTAATAGGTTTGCAAGAAGTTTTGTAAGGTGGATTATTTGAAATATTACAAGAAAGACTATGAAAAGAATTATTAGTTAACGACAATTAAATGCAATATAGAAATTTAAAAAATGTAGAATACGTAAGTGATAAAGAATGGAAAATCATCAGAGGTGCTGACGGAAGTCTAAAATATTGTATAAGATGGGAAGATATGTTGCATGACTGTTGGAACTGATACGTTAAAAAAATCAATAAAAATGTGTATATATATAAAAAGAAATTTTGGGAGCTGTAGTTTGTTAAGGTTGCTGAGAGTTCTCAGGAGTCCCCTAGTCCCCTTCCAGAGCTTCAGTTGGTTTAGCTTGTTTCCAGTGCAAAGGCTCTATTCTATGAAAGATGAAGCAATAATGGCAGAAATGTTTGGGCCTTGCAAAACCACTGGCATTTTTTCTGAGCATTGGGTCATCAAGTCCATCTCATGTACAACTGTTTTCTGTCTGTGACAGGAGACAGAATAACCTTCTTTAGGGGTAAATCTTTGGGTGTGAGTCTGGAATACTAAAGTACCCTGGAGATAACTATGGGTAAATTGCTTCAATCAGCCTTGCCCTGATTGAGCAAAAATATATTTTCCAGTCGCGTTCTTAGTTGGAAGTTTGTTCTTCTCGGCATGCTGATGGAGTGGAGTATAAATCGGGTTTTTAAACCCAGTCAACCTGTTACATAAGGCATAGACAGAGACCTTGAGGAAACAGCAGTTGCTCTGAAGCTTATTTATAGCCAGGGTAAAATTTAATATGACTACAAGGAGAACAATTCTGAGGCAGGGCTTGAAAGCAGGGAGATGGAGTAAGGATGAAGATGGATGTTTTCTAGCATGGCGGAAGTGACACACGCACACTTTAAACCCTTTCAGACATTTGAGAGATGTCCTGTCTTAGTGGAATAGAATCCACAGGCAGGTCGAGAGGGTGCAAATTGAGCAAGACGTCTGGAGGTGAGATGAGGCAGAAAAGAAGCAGGCAGGTTAGGGTGCCTAAAAGGAGGGATCTTTCAGAACCTCAGACAGAGCTCAGGGAGCAGACAACTTGTTCGGAGCTGAGCCTTTTTATGATATCTGAGGCTTCCTAAACTTCTCTGGCTCCACCCCATGGCTGGTGGGTGGGAAGCCTTGAAGGGGCAGCTGTTTGCCTGGAGCAGACATAGGCAAACTCCAGCCCTCCAGATGTTTGGGACTACAACTCCCATCATCCCTAGCTAACAGGACCAGTGGTCAGGGATGATGGGAATTGTAGTCCCAAACATCTGAAGGGAAGGGCCGGAGATTGCCTATGCCCGGCCTGGAGCCTATTCCTATGCTTCGTTAACCTGCCTAACATTGGGACTTAATATCCTGTACCAGTCCCTCCTGCCACTTTGTTTATTAACCTACACATGTGAGTCTGTAGAGGATTAAATATAATTAATATATCCTCTTACCAATTCCCATCAGTGTCTACCTGCTGAATAAATGCCCAATAGAGGCAGTGTTGTTCACCACCCAGGGAGATACAGTTTGCCACAGCGATAGACACATAATGAAAAATGCTTCAGTCGTCAAACGCGGACCAGAGGTTCACCACACTAGCTCTGTCCACTGCTTTTCACCAGAGTAACCTGACTTTTGTTTTAGAAGGCTGCATATCCATTTCCAGAAAATAAAGAGCTATGTTACACCTGTTGCTATCTTCTGCTTTTAATTTTTTTATTTATTCTTTTTTTAATACCGACAGCGACCACAAAAAACATATACAACCAAAACCACAAGAACACTAATAATACAATTTAACAATTCAGATTTGAGTACTGATATACCTATAACTACACCCTTTTACCAAAAATATTAAGCAGAAGATAGTTTAAAAAAACTAAAACTACACCCTTTTAACTATCTTCTGCTTAATATTTTTGGTATTTGGGCGTAGCGCCGGTCTGATGCCTTTCTGGAACATTAGCATTGATTTTATGAGGGTGTTGAGCTGTTGCTGAGCACAGAAGCTAATCCGCTTTTGAGAAGTGAAATGTGTCAATCTAAAACCACTGATTTTCATGACTTTCAGCAATTATCTTAATATGGGGAAAGTATGGGCGAGACGAGGTTGCTATTAGCCATGTTAGGCAACAAGGGCCTGTTGTTCTCAGTAATAAATGTCTCCTATCCCAAAGGTTTGTCAAGATGTGGTGAAAATTATTTAATAGCAGTTTTGCTGGAGAGTCCTACTTGCGTCAAGGCATTTTTCCCCCTGAGGGAGGTTTAGCTGTCATTGTGAAGGGAAAGCCAATAAAAATCTTAATCTAATCCAGCCCAAGGGTGGTGTCTTAAGGAGGCTAATAAATTTTTTTCTTTACTATTAAATGGACCATTTCTGAATCAAAAGCAGGAAGAACCAATGAACATTTTCATTAAAAAGCCTGTAATGACCTTGGCCTTTGAGAACCACAGTAGCTATTGGGTTGCGATCAACCGAGCCCTGCTCAGAGTAGACCCATCAAAATTAACAAAACTAAGTTTTGTTCATTATCTTCAATGGGTCTGCTCTGAGTATTGGGTAGATGGGACATTTGTCATGGAAGAGGTCTCTACCACGCAGCCATGCTGTTTAGGGTTGCCACCATTTTTGAGTTTATATATGTTGATATATGTGGCAGAATATAGAGCCCTATATCACACCGATCTTGGTCCAACTGCACTGGCTACCAATTAGTTTCCGGGCCCACTTTATAGGTTTTGACCTATAAAGCCTTAAACGGCTCAGGACCGCAATACCACAAGGACCGCCTCTTTCCATATGAACCTACCTGGACCCTGAGATCATCATCTGAGGCCCTCCTTCGTGTGCCTCCTCCTCGAGAGGTTCGGAGGGTGGCAACATGAGAACAGGGCCTTCTCTGCAGTGGCTCCCCATCTGTGGAATGCTCTCCCCAGGGAAGTTCACCTGGCATGTTCATTATACACCTTTAGGTGCCAGGCAAAAACGTTCCTCTTTAACCAGGCCTTTGGTTGATTCGATTTACATCCTATGCCCTTTCAAAATATGTTTCTTTGGGGGCGGGTATTGGGTTGCTGTGTTTATTTTTTAGTAGGTATTTTGTAGTTTTATATCTTGATTTTATTCTGTGAACTGCCCTGAGACCCCTGGGTATAGGGCTGTATCAAATCATCATCATCATCATCATCATCATCAGGAAGTTAATTCAGTGGCTACGCTTTGTTGCCACAGTTGGAGGTGTCAGTTCTTCTGAATATCAGTTGCTCTTACCTTCTTAAAATGACTTGCAATTGTTAAAAATACAACAGAAAGGCACACTATGTTTCAGGGGTGCACAACTGGTTTGCGTATGGCCATCTTTCCTTCACCTTCCCCCCTCCAGTTCATGATATGGTCAGGATTGTGCGGATGGTGTCACTATATAGTTTAGTCACTAGGAGGGCTCACCCGCCTTTTTAGGACTGTGGGCACATTTTGATCAAATGCCATGGGTACCATCACCAATGCAGGCAACACACCCAGATCATCCCTTCCGCCCCCAAAAAGACAGAACCACAAAAAGCACCATGCACACACTTTTCTCCTTTACTGAATAAGCGTTGGCTCCAGTAGAATTAATTTGTGCCTTGGAAAAAAAGGGTGCCATTCTTCCAGTTTCAGGGGGGAGGGGAAGTGTAACCAAACTAGTTGCCACCTCATGAGCAAGGGGACATTTAGGGGAAAGACTTTGAGGGTGCCAGGGCAAGATCTCAAGCGTGTCATTACATCCATGGACATTCATGTACAGTGGTGCCTCGCAAGACGAAATTAATTCGTTCTGCGAGTTTCTTCATCTTGCGGATTTTTCGTCTTGCGAAGCACGGCTATTAACGGCTATAACGGTACTTAGCGGCTTTAAGAAAAAGGAAACAAACTCGCAAGAACTCGCAAGACGTTTTCGTCTTGCGCAGCAAGCCCACAGGGAAATTCGTCTTGCAAAGCGACTCAAAAAAACGGAAAACTCTTTCGTCTTGCGAGTTTTTCGTCTTGCGAGGCATTCGTCTTGCGAGGTACCACTGTAGTTGATGGTGGTAAGGTAGTAAGGTGGAGCAAAGTGTTCCTTTTTGATGTTCTGTTCTTCTTTCTAGAGAGCTGATAAAGTCTGTTTCCTGACTAGTATGGCTTCTGAGCCTTCCATTACAAGGTTCTAGGTTCTTCCCTTCAGAGGGACAGTGGAGAAAAACAGCAGGTGCATTCAAGGGGTGGCTGAGGAGAAAGACACAAGTCTGCAGTAGCAGCCACCATTCCATTGATCTCCAGATTTCTCCAGCTTCTGACAGTTGATGACACAGTCCAGATATCAGGCATTTATTTGTTCATTTACTGACCACCTTTATCTTCCATGGAGTTCAAGGTGGTGTACGTGGTTCCTCTTCTCCTCATTTCATCCTCCTGACAACCCTGTGAGGTAGGTTAGGCTCAGAGATGGTGGCTGGCCCAAGGTCGCCCAGTGAACTTCATGGCTGGGTGGGGATTTGTAAAATAAATTATTTGGTTTTTCAAATTAAAGTTTTTCAACCACATATCCAAAATACAACATACAATCAAGAGTCCAAAGAATCTCCTGGACTTCCCTCCTTCCCTTTGTGGGTACCATTGTTAATCATTTCCTCCTGCATCCTTTATAATAATCCAAACCTTTTATTTACATCTTCATTATATCCAAAATTCACCATTGAACTACAAGTGTTACAGTGGATGTGATCCATGTGGGAGGCACGTTCGCACCCCGCAGCGCCACGTCTGCGCACATGCGGGTCGCGATACGGCGCTTCTGCGCATGTGCAAAGTGAGATTTATCGCTTCTGTGCATGCGTGAGCATGGAAACCCGGAAGTAACCCGTTCTGGTACTTGCGGGTTCAGCGCGGTGCGCAACCCAAAAACGCACAATCTGAAGTGTCTGTAACCCGAGGTAAGACTGTATTCTGATCCTACTAACAATTTTAACTGTTTACAGTGGTTTTTAAGATAAATTATACAATTTCCCCATTCCTTATTAACATTTTGGTCTTCCTGATTTCTGATTCTTCTGTTCATTTTAGCCATTTCAGCATAGTCCATCAACTTGATCTGCCATTTTTCTCTGGTAGGGACTTTATCTTCTTTCCATCTCTGGGCCAATAACATCTGTGCAGCCGTGGTCGCATACAGAAATAGTCTGCTCCCTTGGGATTTGAACCCTGGTCTCCCAGGTCATAGTCCAGCACTCTAACCATCACACCACACTGGCTCTTCCCTCTTGGAAGTGAGGGGAGGTGACAGTAGGTGCTGTACGTCAGGCATAGGCAAACTCGGCCCTCCAGATGTTTTGAGACTACAATTCCCATCATCCCTGACCACTGGTCCTGTTAGCTAGGGATGATGGGAGTTGTAGTCCCAAAACATCTGGAGGGCTGAGTTTGCCTATGCCTGTTGTAGGTGGATTCAGAGACAGGTTTATGGATAAGAAGCTGGAAACTGCATGGGGGCGAGAGTGCTCTTGCTCCCAGGTCCTGTTTGTGCATGACAACTGGTTGGCCACTGTGAGAACAGGATATTGGACTAGATGAGCCTTTCATCTGACCCAGCAGTTGGTGCAGATTCTCCTACTGCAGAGCTATAGGAACTACTACAGCAAAAATGAAAGCAATGCTCTATCTGTACGCATTTCTCTCTCTTTCCTCCATGTTGTTCATTCATTTGGATCCCAGCCTTTGCTTGGCCGTTTTAATCAAGCCAAATCATGTTGTATTTTCAAGTTAGCTTCTATCCATCTAAGGATACCCGGGATAACATTATGTAACAATCTAATCACATCACGGCTTAAAGTCCTTTCCAGATTGTTGACTCAATTGATAGATTTCCCCAGATGGCTATTATATAATTAACTCTCACTGGTATTATAATTAGCACTGTGAAAATGACAACCTGACTATTCAGCAGATTTTCTATGGTGTTTTTAAAGAGAGTATTCAAACACACAAACACAAAACCCCTCAGTGGCCTCAGTGGAAGTGCATTTAGAGTCCCCACAGCCTCTGTGAGTTATTTATTTATTTATTGCTTTGGCTGAATACACACTATATCTTTGAAGCACATTCAAAGTCCATTTCCCCCCTCAAAGAATTCTGGGCGCTGCAGTTGTTTTAAGATTTTATGTGACAGGTAAACTACAAGAGCAATGGGTCTTGCATCTGAGATCTGCTCAAGGCAACATTAGGAAATATCAGTCAAGATGAAAATTGTACCACATTGAATTGGAATGTTAATGGGCAAAATGAATTAAAGCTAGTGGACACTGTTCTTCAGCTCACATAGGCAAAGTCAAGTGTGAATTATCGTTTTGTTTGCTTGCAGAAAGAGGAAAGTAGTATTTCTATTAAATGAAAAAAACATGTGTCAACCCGCCCCCAAACTGGCACAATTTGGCATGCATAAGTGTCCTGAGAGATGTAAAAGCAGCTTGCATAGAAATCATCGTGTTTCCTAGCTCTGCCTTCTGAATGAACAGAATCAATTAATGGGGAAGGGGGAGAAGCTTCTTCCCAAATAGCCAAGAAAGACACAAATAAAATTGTCACAATCCGATCTATATGGCAGTATTGGAGAACACCCAGAACTCTGAAATAACAGTTGAACTGCCTGTCCAGCTGCGAAAGAGCCATACATTTCTAATAATGAAATGAAAAGAACACCAAATGATCATTTCACCATGGGTGGCCTTAAATTTCGATGCCACAACCACAGAAGGAAATTCATAGCAGTTCATGTCAGGTCAGTTCCCTGCTAGAAATATATTGTTACAAAAGCTGGGAGCCTCCCCTTCTCTCTGCCAAGAGGCAACAAAAACCAGTTGGGTCCCAGGCACTCACCAAGCATTTGTGTTCCTTTGAAGAATTGAGACATGGTGGAGACTGCTCTAGCTTTCAGAAATATGGTTTATTTACCTATTCACACCTTCAGTCTGCCTGAAGGGAGTCCAGATCGTACAGCATGATCCTTTCAAGTGTGGCTTGTCCCCCTCAGCAATGCAGCCCTGGAATCGAAGGCATCTCTCCCAGCCAGCCTTCAGCCAACCTGCCCAAAATGGATCCCAGTCTCTCCTCTTCCTTCTTCTTCCCAGAACACCTTGCTAAAAAACCTCTCTTATCCTGTCACCTCAAACACACATCCCATCACCTTGGCAACATGTGTCTCCCCAGGCCAAAGGATTCCTCTCAGATGACCCATCAACCCCTTTTATCATGTTCTTCACTAGGCCAGCCAGGCTGGCTTGCAGAAGCCAGCCCAGGGACTCCTTGTCTGGCACAGCTCTGCAGCTTAGACTTTCATCCACACCCCAATTAATTAAAACCCCACCATTTATTAATTTCTAGGGTTTAGGCCCCCCAATCTATATCAATATGAAGCCCAAATGTCTGTTGACAGGCTATTTCAAGTCTCTCAAAATTGAAGTAAGTCAGCCAGCAGCAACCAGCATGGCCAGATTTAGGTTTGATGAGGCCCTAAGCTACTGAAAGGGACATGGCTTGGTTAAACCACAGAGCCTAGGACTTGCTGATCAGAAGGTTCGAATCCCCGCAACAGGGTGAGCTCCCGTTACTCAATCCCTGCTTCTGCCAACCACATCAAAGTGCAAGTAAATTAATAGGTACCGCTCTGGCGGGAAGGTAAACGGCATTTCCGTGCACTGCTCTGGTTCACCAGAAGTGGCTTAGTCATGCTGGCCACATGACCCGGAAGCTGTACGCCGGTTCCCTCGGCCAATAAAGCGATATGAGTGCCGCAACCCCAGAGTCGGCCACGACTGGACCTAATGGTCAGGGGTCCCTTTACCTTTCCCTTAAGCTACTGAAGGTAATAGGCCCCTTGATATGTCCAGCTGTCCTTTGTCAACAACAAAGTGTCACTATTTTTTGTGTTGAATATATGCTACACTATATGGTAATTTATGGACCTAATAGGTATCTAAAGCCATTAGCACACAACAAAATATGTATATTATCAAAGTAATTGTTGAACTTCTCTTATATTTTGGAAATGCACATCCAGTTTTTTTCCTTTAATTTTTTGGGCCCCCCCCCCAAGGGAGTGGGGCCCTAAGCTATAGCTTGTTTAGCTTATACGTAAATCCAGCACTGGCATCAGTGACCCTTAGCATTACAGTAGCTCAGCCAATGGCGATCAAAGGCTCTGTTGTAGGGTGGCCATGTGTCCCACTTTACAGAAACAGTCCTCTACTTAAAGGGCTGTCCAGTCTAAGCCTGGTTCAAAGAAAGAACGAGAAGGGTTAGGGTTAGGGCTAATCATTGTGGTGCATATTAGAAAGAGAGATGGAAACAGTTGAGGCAATTTGTCAGCTTTGCCCTACGTCTATTGTGATGAAAACAGGTTCTAGTGCTAAACATTTTGTCTTTAGCACAAGTGGATGGTTTGTCCAAGGAAAGCAATAGACCAAGTAGAGTCAGGCAGGAGGCCAAACCTCCTTCCATGCATATCAGAAACAATAAATCACACTTTGTCACACTGCCATCACTGCACGTCCGAGTGCTCGTGCTGAGCTTTCTTTAGCTTATAACTAGCATTGGTAGTGACTTATTTTCCACATATTGGTCAACTTCTAATGCTGGAGCTTTAAGGGAGAGGAGTGGAAGCTGGATTTTGCTAGGATCAAGGCCAATATGGAGAGAAGAAACCCTGCAATCAAGTGGCTGTGAATGTGTAGATTTTAATGTACGTGAACGTAAATTTTATCAAATAGAAGGGAACTTGGGTTAACTCCACAATAGTAGTAGAGAGCCCTTAGCCTTCATATAATCATAGAATTTTAGTTGTCCAACCCCTTGCAATGCATCCAGTCTCTGCTTAAAAGCCTCCAGGAAAGGAGTCCACAAACTTTCAAGGGAGTCTGTTCCACTGTCAAACAGCTCTTACTGTCAGAAAGTTCTTCCTGATGTTTAGTCGGAATCTCCTTTCTTGTAACTTGAAGCCATTGGTTTGAGTCCTAACCTCCACAGCAGGAGAAAACAAGCTTGTTTCCTCTTCCATGTGACACCCCTTGAGCTATTTGAAGATGGCTACTGTATCTCCTCTCAGTCTCCTCTTTTCCAGGCTAAACATACCCACCTCCTTCAACCATTCCTCATAAGGCTTGGTTTCCAGACCCTTGATCATCTTGGTTGCCCTCCTCTGCACACGTTCCAGCGTGGCAATATCCTTCTTAAATTGTGGTGCCCAGAACTGGACACAGTATTCCAGGTGCCTTGTTGACTGGGTGTACAGCTTGCCTGCACACTTATCTGTCCTTAAGTGGAAAGTCTTCTGAAAATGTCAATGAGCATTGATTGACCTATGAATTGCAAAGGGATCTATCACAGGAACGGGGAACCTGTGGCCCTCTAAAGTGTTATTGGACTCAAACTACCATCAGTTCGAGCCAGCATGCTCAATGGTCAGGGATAATGGGAGACCAACAACACCTAGACTTGGTTCTCCATCCCTGAAGTGTTAATTTAAAGAAAAGTAATTCTTTATGAAAGGGATGTGGGTGGCGCTGTGGTCTAAACCACAGACCCTAGGGCTTGCTGATCAGAAGGTCGGCAGTTCAAATCCCTGCAATGGGGTGAGCTCCCATGGTTTGGTCCCAGCTCCTGCCCATCTAGCGGTTCAAAAGCACATCAAGTGCAAGTAGATAAATAGGGACCGCTTACTAGCTGGGAAGGTAAATGGCGTTTCCGTGCACTGCTCTGGTTCGCCAGAAGCAGCTTAGTCCTGCTGGCCACATAACCCCGGAAGCTGTCTGCGGACAAACGCCAGCTCCCTCGGCCTATAGAGCGAGATGAGCGCCGCAAACCCAGAGTCATTAGCGACTGGATCTAATGGTCAGGGGTACCTTTACCTTTAAATCTTTATGAAGTGTCCAACTAAGGTGTCATCATTGTTATAGATGCAATAGATGCAAGATCATTTTAAGCAAAATGTGTGATTGACACTGCTGATCCCTTTAATACAACTGTTTAAGTGCTCATTTATCATGCATGTTATACTGTATGGGAGCATCATATGATTTTATGCTCATATGTGGTTGTTTTCTTTTTAAAAATCTCCCTCTTCTATATTTAGTGAAAGCTGTGTGTTATCACTGATCCTTAACTACAAACCTGTTAGACAGGTTGTGCCTCTGTTACACAAGAGATCTGAAGGCTGAGAGGCAGAAGCTTATTCAAAGTTATTCCACCCGGTTGTGCCATTACTGAGATTTGAATGGCGCCCTGGCATGTTTTGTACCATTAGGCCATGCTGGGGCATGGGTTGCCGTGTTGTGCATCAAGAGCAATTTGCAGTAAATCGCTGATTTTTTTTCATGAGAGTTCTTTAAAAAAGAAAAGAAAAACCTGCAAATCTCAGCAGCAATGTGGAGAACTGAATTGAAGAAACTGAGAGAAGCAAAATGGACAGATCCTTCCATCCCTTAGAATAAAAGGTAATATATCAAAAAAGGAGGAAAATAAAGCAAAAGAAAAGAATGCTCATGATCCTTACAAAACACAGTTGTATAAAAAAGAGAAAGAAAAAAAGAACAGAAAAGAATAGGAAAATAGATAAAAAGAATACACTATCTGACAATTATCTGTAATAACAATTAGTCAAAGTTTAACATATGCACTCCAGAATAATTTCCCCCCTTCTGCAGGATGTAACTTTTCCAAATTTCCCTCCTAAGCCCAGGCTTTAACCTTTAGTCACTCGGACAGCACAATATGACTATTCTAATGTCCTTCTAGTAATCCAAATCAATATCCCTTATCTTGGCAGAGTGAGTGATTTTGCTTAGGATCAGCCTACATAAATTGGGATCTTGTGTTTGTCTCCTTCAGTCAGCAGTGGCCAAGTGTATAACTAAACGGGGCAATGCCAGAGATTTGGCTCATGGGAGCTGGATGAAAAAGGCACCTGGAAGGAGTGGGAAGGACGGGAAATGCAGAAATTACAGGGTTCAGGAGGAAGAGATACACAGCCAGCATCTGTCCAAGTCCCTGTTGATTAAAAGCAGTCTTCCTCTTGTTTTTATTTTGTGCAGGCATCCTCTTTCTCGTTCTCTCTCTCTCTCTCTCTCTCTCTCTCTCTCTCTCTCTCTCTCACACACACACACACACACACACACAGGCGCACAGCCATTAACTAGTCATTAGGGAAATTGAATTTCCTAGTGCATTTGGAAACAGACTGAGGGCCAGCAATTAGCAGTTCTGAGTAAAACAGCGCAGGGTTTTTCTGCTCTGTCATTGCTCACTTGCATATTACCTATCCACTCATTGTCACAGTAACCTACTATCTGACAGAAGGCAGATGACGTTGCAGAGGAAACGGAGATATGGAGAGGAAACGTTTTGCTGATAGGCCACCCAGGCATGCAGCCCCTACATGGACTGGCATGCTGGGAAGCTGCTGCCCAGAATGGAATGTTCCAAGAGAGGGATTTTTCAGTATTGTGAGATTCTCCTGTGCAGAGGGGAAAGGTGCATTCTTTCTTTCTTTTAATTTACTGAAAACATTTCTAGGCCACTTTCCCATACCTGCTCAGCAAGGGGTTACACCGAATAACTGCACAGCTAAAATAACAATAAAAACACACACAATCCAGTTTAAGGCGTTTCAATTACCCCAGGCATTCTAATTTGTGTTATGCTTTTTGCTGCTGCTTCAAATATTATTGTTATTTTTTTTCTATGCATATCTTTATTGTTTTAAAATGGATACACTTATGCCAGGAAAGCAAACCAACCAACAAACATACAATCAAATAAACAAACTATAAACTGACAAACAGACAACAGCAATATATGAAACAACACAATTCTTATAACTAACATCCTTCACATATTGTTGATGCAATTGTTCCGTTGCACATTTCAGTGCAAGGGTTAGGAACCTGCAGCCTTCTGAATGTCGTTGGGACTCCCATCAGTTGCAATCATTGTGGCCAGTGGTTAGGAATTATGGGAGCCTGGAATTCAACAACATCTTGAGGGCCACAGGTTCATCATTCCCAGTCATGGACTGGCTGGACACAGGAGAATGGTGGGAGGCACCAGATGGGGGAACCCCCATGGGAAGAAGGCTCGGAGCCAGGGGATTGGGGGGTGGGATGATGACGAGTCAGTGTGGGATGTAAAACTGCAGTCAAGTACAACATTCCTACTGTGGACATGTTAGGGGATGTTTTGTACCACTCAGGAGAAGACTTCCTGTTTCCTCCTGAGCTGGGACAGACTTCCACTACATGTGACTAGCAGAGGGTGTGGTCTGTTGTATTTCGATGGAGGCGCACACGGCCTCCATGTTCTGATCAGTGTGTGTTCTCCAGTTTGTATGTTGCTGTGTGCTTGGAGAAGTGACTGCTTAGTCGCAGTCACTTGGGACTAACTTCTTTATGGAATAGTTCTACAGTGGAACCTCGGGTTGCAAACGTGATCCGTGTGGGAGGCACATTCGCAACCCACAGCGTTTGCAACCCGCAGTGCCGCTTCTGCGCATGTGCAGGTTGCGATTCGGCACATCTGTGCATGCACAAAGCATGATTTAGCGCTTCTGCACATGCACAAGCACCAAAACCTGGAATTAACCTGTTCCGGTACTTCCGGGTTTGGCGCGGTGCGCAACCCGAAATCGCATAACCTGAAGCATCTGTAACCTGAGGTACCACTGTAGTTGTTATGTAACCTAAGCCTGCCTTCAGGGATATGTCTGTGAACCTGAACGAATCTGTGAGCAAACTACTTTTATATTAATGCTAATCAAATTCTTGTGCTTATTCTTTTTAAGTGGGATTAGAAGGGATTTTACCAGGAAGGAATCTTTAATAGTAAGACTCAGATGAGTCAGCAACAAGCTGATCGCTGCATAATTTAAAAAGGGGGATGTTTGGAACTCTGCTAAAATATGGAACTTGCTAGTGCAAGTTAGGAAGGATATCGCTAAATAATATATCCTCTCCTGCCTCCCTAATCATCCCCACAGTCAGAGGGAGAAGAGGGAGATGACTGGAAAGAGGAGGTGGCAGAAGCTGAAGGAGTAATAGGGCTTAGTGAGCTAGGAGAGTCTGTGGCAGAATCAGAGGCAGATGCTGAAACAAGAGAAGAGGGAGACCAAGAGGCAGAGAGATGAGTCAGGCTGCTGAAGAAGCCAGGGAGGCTCCTGCTGCAACAAGTTCCCCTTCCCCCAGCCTCCCAGGACTCAAAGAGGGATGAAGAGGGAGGAGCAGAGGCAGAGGCATTGGCTTAGTCTCAGATTGCTTGGAAAGGACCCAGGGGAGGAGGAGATTTAGGCATCTGTGAGAAGGCTTCAGAGCAGAAAGAATGGTGATTGTTCTTTTCATAACATCATAAAGAGAGTTGGAGAGTTTTAAGGTCACAATACATGGCTCCTTCCTGGTTCCTTCCTTGTCTTTCTGCTAGCAGGTGAAGACTTTCTTGATCTAACAGGCTTTTGGGAATGGACTGCTTTTAACTAAGGGGCTGGTGCCATGCTGTTTTTATTGAGATTATTGGTGTGGTTTTAATAGATTTTTAAAATATGTATATCATTTTAATTACGGTATTTCAATGTTTAATTGTTTTTTTTAAAAAATGATTTTTCCCTACCTTTTTAGCATTTTTTATTTTATTTTTGTCTATAAGCTACCTTCAGTCCCATCAGGGAAAATGCAAAGTATGAATAAATTTTTCCTCCTCATAATCTCCGGACTTTCTCTTGAACTTCCATCTGCAATGGCTCACTATGGGAGAATAAACTGGCCCATCTGTCAAGGAGCCAGTGTGGTGTAGTGGTTAAGAGCGGTAGACTCCTAATCTGGGGAACCGGGTTCGCGTCTCCGCTCCTCCACATGCAGCTGCTGGGTGACCTTGGGCCAGTCACACTTCTCTCTGAAGTCTCTCAGCCCCACTCACCTCACAGAGTGTTTGTTGTGGGGGAGGAAGGGAAAGGAGAATGTTAGCCGCTTTGAGACTCCTTAAAGGGAGTGAAAGGCGGGATATCAAATCCAAACTCTTCTTCTTCTTCTTCTTCTATAATGATGCTTTAACAAATGTGATACTTAAACAAAATTATGCTGTAATGCACATGATGTTTTGCTCACTCAGGTTCTGCCTTTGCTGCTCACTAGTCAATCTGATCTCTCTCCCCTTCTCATACTAAATACATTTCATTAGATACGTGCCACACACAAGGGTGCCATTTGTAATATTTAGCAAACATCTTCACCGCATTCTGTGCTCATAGGCACCCCACAGTGCCAAACTGCAATTAAAAAGCCATAACACTCCGCCACAGCATATTCAAAACCAATGGAAAAACAAACAAACCATGCTATAACAGTGGTAGTAACATTGCTTTTTTCTTAAACAATGTTTAGGAGTACTCTCATTTTGACTCAAGAATATCACCATTTTACAGTTCTAATCGGGGGAAATTGTTGTTGTTGTTTAGTCGTTTAGTCGTGTCCGACTCTTTGTGACCCCATGGACCAGAGCATGCCAGGCACTCCTGTCTTCCACTGCCTCCTGTAGTTTGGTGAAACTCATGCTGGTAGCTTTGAGAACACTATCCAACCATCTCGTCCTCTGTCGTCCCCTTCTCCTTGTGCCCTCCATCTTTCCCAACATCAGGGTCTTTTCCAGGGAGTCTTCTCTTCTCATGAGGTGGTCAAAGTATTGGATCCTCAGCTTCAGGATCTGTCCTTCCAGTGAGCACTCAGGGCTGATTTCCTTCAGAATGGATAGGTTTGATCTTCTTGCAGTCCATGAGACTCTCAAGAGTCTCCTCCAGCACCATAATTCAAAAGCATCAATTCCTCGGCGATCAGCCTTCTTTATGGTCCAGCTTTCACATACATCACTACTGGGAAAACCATCGCTTTTACTATACGGACCTTTGTTGGCAAGGTGATGTCTCTACTTTTTAAGATGCTGTCTAGGTTTGAATCGGGGGAAATAAATACCGCAAATGGACAAAAGTACAAAGATTCACAAAATGTTGAGGGGTATGCGTACCCCTGCGTACCCCCAGAAAAAAAGCACTGGGTGGTAATAATAAAACAACAACACAATGTTCCACCCAGCTGACATTAAAAAACTGACCTTCAGACAGAACTGCCCACTCAACTAAAAGCACAAACATTAACAACGAAAAAGGGAATACGATTCGCTTGCCATGCTATAGGTTTAAAAGGTCAAACTGATTTAGTTAAAAGGTACAATTATGCTCATTCCTGGAATTCAGCTATAATAATGCTGCTTGCAATAAAGAGGATTCTACAGCAAACACATTAAAAAAATGACCAGTGATTCCCGCCCCCCATTAATTGATGAGGAATCCCAGGATGTCCTGAAAACAAACAAGCAAAAGGCAACCCCCAAACCCTTCAATTAGAAGGGGGTGGGTGGAAATCCATCTCTTTTCTAAAGACTTTTAAAGCTTTTGAAAAAGGGGATTGCTTTATTATGATATATCCAGGGGTAGTTTGCAGTCCGGATAAAAGCTTCTGAGCCTCCGAGTTTCCACATCGTATTTTTACTTAGCTTTTCTAAACCTCTTTGTCCATTTTGCACATCACCGGCTACTCAGAACAGCATCATCTGTCCTGAGCCACCTGGTGAGAGGAGCAGCCTATCAGGCAGTTGTATCTTTCCTTGCTTACACTGCCAGGATCATGCCCTGCTCCTTTCTTCTGTGCTAGTTTCAGCGAGCTTTTGATGTAGGGTACTTTTAATGAAAGAAAAGGGATCCCCAAACCAGAATGACAGAACGCAGGCAAAGGAAACGAAAGGAAATAGTAGCACGGGTGGCTGAAAAAGTAGAAAGAGATGTTCAAAAAGGTACTAACTTCCTGTTATGGCAAGCTTCTGTGTACACAAGCCCACTTAAAGAAGAGATTTTATAGACTGGAAAAGACTTTGAAGAAAGCATTCTTTATTTTTTTTAATGTTTGCTTTCTCTTCCTCCGAGTAGTAACCACATCCTCCCGTCCTTCGGCTCTCTCCAGCTGCTCTCCTTCATTTTGGTTACGCCAAGTGGGTCACATGGGATACACGAGCATTCAGAACGGCAATGTGTCATTTGGCAGTTAAAGAGGAAGTGCCTTCCGATGACCTCGCTATCGGTAAATGTGGAGTAATTCATCATTTTTTAAAAAGTTTGCTCAGCTGTTAACTTTCAGTGCACATGCTCCTTTTCAGCCTAAATCTGTTGAAAGCAAAGAGAACACTTAAATATATCTACATCCATCCATCCATCCATCCATCCATCCATTGATTCTTACATTTAGATAGATAGATAGATGATGATGATAGATAGATAGATAGATAGGTAGATGATAGATAGATAGATAGATAGATAGATAGATAGATAGATAGATAGATAGATAATAGTTAGATAGATAGATATAGATACATAGGGACACGGGTAGCGCTGTGGTCTAAAGCAGTGAGCCTCTTGGGCAGCCTTTCTCAACCTGTGGGTCCCCAGATGTTGTTGAAATACAACTCCCATCACCCCTAGCTAGCAAGGCCAGAGCTCAGGGATGATGGGAGTTGTAGTCCAACAACATCTGGGACCCACAGGTTGAGAACCGCTGCTCTTGGGCTTGCCGATCAGAAGGCTAGCGGTTTGAATCCTCGCAATGGGGTGAGCTCCCGTTGCTCTGTCCCAGCTCCTGCCAACCTAGCAGTTCGAAAGCATGCCAGTGCAAATAGATAAATAAGTACCTCTGCAGTGGGAAGGGAAATGGCATTTCTGTGCGCTCTGGTTTCCATCACGGTGTCCCATTGTGCCAGAAGCTACTGTTAGGTCCATCATGATACGTCCACCAGCTTCTAATCACAGATACCAGCAGCCTTCAGGCAAGCAAACTTCCCTTATTCTAGCTCCCTAGCATCCCACTGCCAGAAGATTGCCTCCATCCATTCTCCAGTTTACCTCCTCCAAGTGGAAGAAACCTGGGAGTGCTGAATGTCACATCCATTGCTAGATGTGTCCTGCTGGAAATAAAAAAGGGCTTTCCCCTTGGCCTGCCTTTATATCTACTCAGTTGCCAAGTGCTTTTGTGACATCACAAGAAACCCACAGCCAATGGCAACAGGTGGGGAAGCATCATCTTCATTGCTTTGAGCCTCACAATGGCGGGTGGACCTATCAGTGATTGTGTGCTTATTTATTCAGGACAAAGGTGGAGCTATGGTCTAAACCACTGAGCCTCTTTGGCTTGCCAATCCGAAGGTTGGCAGTTCGAATCCCCATGACGGGGTGAGCTCCCGTTGCTCTGTCCCAGCGCCTGCCAACCTAGCGGTTCAAAAGCATGCCAGTGCAAGTACTTTAGATAAATAGGTACCGCTGCGGCAGAAAGATAAATGTTGTTTCCGTGCGCTCTGGTTTCTGTCATGGTGTCCCATTGTGCCAGAAGTGGTTTAGTCAAGCTGGCCATATGACCCAGAAAGCTGTCTGCAGACAAACACTGGCTCCCTCGGCCTGAAAGCAAGATGAGTGCTGCAACCCCATAGTCACCTTTGACTGGACTTTACTGTCCAGGGGTCCTTTACCTTTTAACTTAGATACATAGCACTCTCTTTGTGTAGATATAAATATAAAATCTTAGACCAGGACCTTTCTTCCTTTTATTTCTCCTAGTAGTATCCTGACCCCATTTAAGGATTTCCCCCCTTTGATCCTTAGAACAGATTTACAAAGCCTTCAACCACTTAGGTCCAGGTTACCTCAGGGATCACCTGAAATCCCAGACTGACCACTGAGATCAATTCCAGGAAGATTTCTCATCAATCCTCTTGCAGCTGGTGAGACCAATTTGACAACAATGAGAAACTGAACTCTTAGTGTGTGCCCTACCATTCAGTTGCGGCCCTTTCCAAGTGATTGTTCAAAGATACCCAGTGAATTTTGTGGCTGAGCAGAGACTGTAATTCAACATCTCTCTGGCCCAAGTACAAAACATTATCCAAATGGCTCTCAGAAAAAGTATCTCAAAATGACTTGCAGCAATTCTACATGCTAGCTCTTCCATGGCTACCAAAACCTATTATGCTGTAACAGCTATGTGGGTGTTTTTCTTTCCATTCAACATTTTTCCAGCACTTTGCAGCCTCCCCAGCTGTCTGTGCTGCCTGATTTGAAAAGCCCCATGGGAGAAGTTACCGCCTGTTGTCTTGCCCTGAGCTTTACTCGAAATGTGGGAAGCCAGGGAGACTAGCTAAAACACACTTGAGATTGGTGGAATCACTGATTTTGTTTTTAAGGAAAGTCATTCCTCTTATCTTTTTTTAAAAAAATGTTTCCTCTCTTGTTTTTTAAAAGCAAAAAGGCTTCACTTAAAAGAACTGCTAGACAGACAGCAAACTGCCTTCCCTTCACCACAAGTTTACTAGAAAGCTCAGCTGAGACTGTCGTTTCAGGAAAGATGATCTTCCATCACGGCAATGCAGAAGAAGAAAGTTGCATCAGTACATCTGGCTTAAAACTTTGCTCTGCAAGTTTGTATCAATCTCAGTGTCCTACCTCAAGGATGGTTAATCCACAAGCTCTGGGCTGCATGTGTCTACCAAGACCTGGCTGTGCTTTTTATTCATTAGTTACTAGCATTTTTAAAAAAGTAATCTGCTAGTCCTTATGTTTGCAGAGATATATTATAAAAAGGAGGGAAACTTTTTTAAAAAGGCTCAAATAATTATTCTACAATATCATAGTTATATCAAAGGATCCTTCCAGATGGTTGGATATTTTTGAATTTGCAAGCGATATGATTTGTCAGTTTTCATACCGCTATCGCTTTTACCCCTGGAAGTTAGTAGTGTTATGAGTTTCTGAGTGCCAGATCACTTTCACCCCAGGATCCAGCAAGTGTTAGAATTTAATTAAGGCTTGAGGTGCTGAGCTGTGTGTTGGACACTGATAGTCCGTGGATCTAACAAGTGTTAAAAGCTAATTAAGCCAGGCTAGCCTCTTGTGTTGAGGTGATTGCCTGGGTGATGGGTTATTAAGAGAACATGGGATCAAAGGGTTTTGGCATCAGATAGCAAATAGCCCATAACAGATAAAGCCAGAGCTTAGAGGATAGAGAGTTAGGAGCAATGTGAGCTAGAACCTTAAAGTTAGGCGTTATGAGACCAAGAAGCAAAGCAGTAGGGAGCACGATGTCTGATTTCTGTTTAAATCCAAGGCTGTGGCTATGGGAGAAGCAAGACCCTTTTGGGGTGTTGATGCCGTGAACCCCTTTGTCATAGGCTCAGGTTGTAGATATGTGTAAATAAACCATATATCATAAGGACACCACAGTCTCCGCTTTGCCTCATTTCCAAAAGGAAACACAGACCCTGGGTTAGTGCCTGGAACCCTTGAAATCTTGCTCTGCTTGGAGACTGGGGTTGCATGCAAGTGTATGTTTAAGAACACTGTGGCAATTTAGCTGATGGGTAGGAAGAATCCTAGGAAGGTCAGAGGCCACTGGTTTCTAGTATTTGCAAATCCTGAAGGAGCATCTCCACCCCCATCGTTCAGCCCGGACACTGAGGTCCAACTCCGAGAGCCTTCTGCCGGTTCCCTCCCTGCGAGAATTGAGGTTACAGGGAATCAGGCAGAGGGCCTTCTTGGTAGTGGCGCCTGACCTGTTGTCCCATCTGTTATCAAGGAAATAAACAACCATCTGACTTTTAGAAGGCATCTGAAGGCAACCCTGTTTAGGGAAGTTTTTAATGTTTGATGTTTTATTGTGTTTTTAATATTCTGTTGAAAGCCGCCCAGAGTGGCTGGGGAAACTGAGCCAGATGGGCGGGGTATAATCAATAAATTATGATTATGATTCAGGCTCTAGCCTGGCCTAACATTATGTAAATGAACATGATCAGTGGCGTAGCGTGGGTTGTCAGCACCCAGGGCAAGGCAAGTAATTTGCGCCCCCTAACCCATGGATTTGCGCCCCCTAGCCTGTGGATTTGCGCCCCCTAACCCATGGATTTGCCCTAACCCCAGATGTTGCGCCCGGTGCGGCCGGCCCCCCCTGCACCCCCCACGCTATGCCACTGAACATGATATCTAAATATATGAAAATGGCATGCAACTAAAATATGCAACTATAAGGGCAGCCCTTCAAATTCTGATATGTTTACAGGAGGTAGTTCTTGGTGTGGCACAGGTTCCCTGACCCTGCCCTGCTGGGTGTAGGAAATGAGACTAAATACGAATCTTTAATATGCCCTAGGTCTTGGCATGCAAAATGTAGCACTGGATATAGAAAATCTGAAGTAAGCTTTGTAAATAAGCAACATCCTGCAATTTTCTGCTTTTGAGTCATGTTGGACTCTTTCTCTCTTTCTTCCTGAAAGCAAGCTCCTTCTTTGAAATCTGTTGTGGAAGGGGAAAAAAAAATCCCAAACGCTGTGAAGGTTATTTGCATAGCTGCCAGTTCTTGTGAGTAATCTCCCCACATTAGAAGGGAAATTATTTTTGTGGTGATTCCAGGGATATTCTGTCTGTTTTGGTTAAGCACCTCCGTGTGTTTTTCCTTTCAAGTCTCAGGCTTTTTCATGAGCTCACAGGTGGTTTTAACAAAATGTAGCACTTCCTTTTAACTCCCCCCCCTCCATCGCCCATCTATGAAGAAAGGAAACCTAGAATCTTTTATAAACAGCAGTTTAAAAAAAGAAGAAGAAGAAAAGCTTGATTTTTTAATTTCTTTTTGGCCTGAAAAAACATAATCAAAGACCGTCCTGAGTACATAATGTATTTGGCAGATTGCCTTCTGTTTGGAAATTCCAGCTACTGTTAATGGCTGAATGCAACCTTTTACTTGATAATGTTTACAGGCAAAATTTAATAGTGCTCCTGAGGTCAGGGGCAACTCCAGGTCCCAGGATTAAACCCTTACCCTTTCTGACTCAAACCCTTTCTGTTGGTTGATTTTCACTTCTCCTTCCAGTAAAGCAGTGTTTCGCAAACTTGGGTCCCAAGCTGTTTTCTGGACTATAATTCCCATCATTCCCAGCTAGCAAGACCCAGGGCATATTACAGATTTGTATTTAATCCCATTTCCTACTCCCAGCAGGAAAGGGTCAGGCAACCTGTTTCACACCAAGGACTAACTTCTGTAAACATATCCGAATTTGAAGGGCTGCTGTTAGAGTTGCATATTTTAGTTGCATGCCATTTTCATATATTTAGATGTCATCTTCATTTACATAATGTCAGCCCGACATTATGACTAGAGCTTTAATAATAATAATAATAATAATAATAATAATAATAATAATAATAATAAATTTATACCCTGCCCATCGGGCTGGGTTTCCCCAGCCACTCCTGGTGGCTTCCAACAGAATATTAAAAATACGATAAAGCATTAAACATTAAAAACTTCCCTAAACAGGGTTGCCTTCAGATGCCTTCTAAAAGTCAGGTGGTTGTTTATTTCCTTGACATCAGATGAGAGGGCGTTCCACAGGGCGGGTGCCACTACTGAGAAGGCCCTCTGCCTGGTTCCTTTGTAACATCACTTCTTGCAGGGAGGGAACCGGCAGAAGGCCCTCGGAGCTAGACCTCAGTGTCTAGGCTGAATGATGGGGGTGGAGATGCTCCTTCAGGATTTGCAAATACTAAAAACCGGTGGCCTCTGACCTTCCTAGGATTCTTCATCCCCGTCAGCTAAATTGCCCCGGTGTTCTTAAACATACTCTTGCATGCAACCCCAATCTCCAAGCAGTGCAAGATTGCAAGGGTTCCAGGTCAGGGATGATGGAAGCTGTAGTTCAAAAACAGCTGGAGACCCAAGTTTGGAAAACACTGCAGTAGAGGTGTTCTTACTTCTTCTTAGACTTTGGGACTGATCCAGGAGGACTTAAGCCATTGTTTCCTTGTTCAGTAATTTCTATGAAGCTTCCTAGGCATTGGGGTAAATGATAAGTTCATATGAGAAATATAGAATCATAGAGTTGGAAGGGACTGCTAGGATCATTCTAGTACAATCCCCTGCAATGAAGAAATCTTTTGCCCTATGTGAAGCTCAAACCCACGGCCTTGAGATTAAGAGCCTCATGCTCTACTGACTGAGCTATCTCACAGCTATCGCACCACCTATCAGTTACCTGGCACTAAGGCATTGCTTGGCAACTGGCCACAGGTATAAGCCAGTCCTGTCCTGTCCTGTTCCCCAGTCCTGTCCTTGAATTGTAACCTTGCAGGATGTTCTTTTTGAATGAACATCAAGTGGATAAGTCTCTTCCTTTAAGTCTTACGTAAAAGCAACACTATGAAAAGGGCAAACAGCACCTGCTAAGTTCAGGACATTGGGGGAAGAAACCCGATGTTACTGACTTACAAGGATGAATTGTGTGCTAAATGAAGGACAAGGAATAGCTAGCGAACAGATCATATTGTGCCATAGGTAAGGAACTGGAGGTCAAAAGAACACAATATTTGAAGGAAAGAGAACATGCAGTGCAATGCTGTGCTATACATCTTTACTCCAAATTAAGTCACACTGAAGTCCCTTTGGCTTATTTTTTGGTAAATGGTATAGGATTGCAGGCATCATTTATGACAAGCTGTTAATATCCTATAGTTGGAGTCATGGTCATTACAGTCAGGCAACTCCCGGTCTCCTATGACTGGATTTTTGGAATGTTATTCCCTTGCATCATTACCTGCTGATTTTTATTTTTATTTTTGGATCAACTATGCATTAGGTACTCACATTTTAACATTGGTTCTTTATTTAGTAATATCTACCCCCCCCCATTTTTATTTTTATTTTAGTTTGTGCCACCTTTTCATCCCTCAAGTGCTGCCCTGGAAGCTGAGAGCAGCCCCTGAACAACAGATTATGAATCCTGCTGCTGTTAGTAGAAAGATATCTCTGGCAGCTGGGGTGGTTTTCAGTTGGATTGAGTCAGGAAGTTGCCAGGAGATCTGCAAATGATGCCTAAAGTGGGAAGCAGCTGCAAGAGTCAGAAGATGCCAGTGGCGTAGTGTGGGGGGTGCAAGGGGGGCCAGCCGCACCGGGCGCAACATCTGGGGTTAGGGCAAATCCACGGGTTAGGGGGCGCAAATCCACGGGTTAGGGGGTGCAAATTACTTGCCTTGCCCCGGGTGCTGACAACCCACGCTACTCCACTGGAAGATGCTGCTGGAGACTCTTCAAATATTAGAAGAATGTCGGTGAGGTCTAAGCTACTTGCTCTTTTCCAGCTAATTTGCGGAAAGGGCATTTTCGGCAGCCTCTCCCAGAGGCCCTTTGCTGCTTCATCTGGCAGCCTTAAATGGCTTTCTGGCAACTGTCCAGGGTCAGGGCAATTCAACGGCCACCTGGATTCTGTGTTCAAGGGTAAGTGGGAGTGGAATTCTCCCTGAGAAGGCTTCAGTCTGTAATGAAAAAAGAGAGAAAAGTTTCTTTGCACTGGGAAATGAAAGGAAGTACAGCTGAGATGCAGCTGCCTGAGAGCGATGCGTGTCTGCAGATGTGGCCATGAACTCATTTCTAATCTACGTAAACGCTACCTGCCTCTGATCCCATATCCGTATGCTTGTAAAAAATCCATGTGGCTTGACTCTATAAAACAGAGCTGACAACGTCATTATCTCTTAAGCCTGGGGTAGGCAACCTAAGGCCCGGGGGCCGGATGCGGCCCAATCGCCTTCTCAATCCGGCCCGCGGAAGGTCCGGGAATCAGCGTGTTTTTACATGAGTAGAAGAAGAAGAGTTTGGATTTGATATCCCGCTTTATCACTACCCTAAGGAGTCTCAAAGCGGCTAACATTCTCCTTTCCCTTTGTCCCCCACAACAAACACTCTGTGAGGTGAGTGGGGCTGAGAGACTTCAGAGAGAAGTGTGACTAGCCCAAGGTCACCCAGCAGCTGCATGTGGAGGAGCGGGGAATCGAACCTGGTTCACCAGATTACGAGACTACCGCTCTTAACCACTACACCACACTGGCTCTCTGTGTCCTTTTATTTAAACTGCATCTCTGGGTTATTGGTGGGGCATAGGAATTTGTTCATTTCCCCCCCCCCTTCAAAATATAGTCTGGCACACCACATGGTCTGAGGGATGGTGGACCGACCCATGGCTGAAAAAGGTTGCTGACCCCTGTTTAAGCCAAGGCAACGAAGAGGAGTGAATAGCCACCCAGCATGCACTGTCCTTACCCAAAGGGACTGCTTCAATCGCCCTTACTCGCAGTGAATCACACTTCAAGTACAGTAGCTGGGGGTGGGGGGAGAAACCACATTGATTTAAATGCCTGACTGCCCAGATTGCATCATAATGAAGCATGCTGGTGTCCTTGGTGAAAAACCCTGTGGGTGATGTCAGTGTTAAGTTGTTGAAGGGCAGCTTAGCTGCATGTCTGTTGGTCTTCAATGGGATCTTGCTGCTCATCCTTGTCTTTTGCTGGAGCATCCTTTGTAAACAGCTGCTGTGACACTAGTGAAGCTCTACTGACTCAGCATAAGTGGGAGCAGCGTCTGACTCAGGCAGATATTACAACCGTAACTTTAACAAATGAGAGCTAGGGGCACTCTGAATACACAACCCCCTCCCTACACTGGTAATGTTTCCTATTATTATTATTATTATTATTATTATTATTATTATTATTATTATTAAATTTATATACCACACTTTAACAGAAGATCCCAGGGTGGTGTACAAAATTAAAAAAAACATTACAGTGGTACCTTGGGTTACATACGCTTCAGGTTATAGACGCTTCAGTTTACAGACTCCGCTAATGCAGAAATAGTACCTCGGGTTAAGAACTTTGCTTCAGGATGAGAACAGAAATTGTGCTAAGGCGGTGCAGCGGCAGTGGGAGGCCCCATTAGCTAAAGTGGTGCTTAAGAACAGTTCTTAACCCGAGGTACTATTTCTGGGTTAGCGGAGTATGTAACCTGAAGCGTATGTAACCTGAAGTGTATGTAACCCGAGGTACCACTGTACTTAATAGCCATAGGCCTGGGTAAAAAGGAATGCTTTTGCCCGGCACCTAAAGATATGTAGCAATGGCGCCAGGTGAGCCTCTCTGGGGAGAGCATTTTGCAATCAGGAAGCCACCACAGAAAAGGTCCGTTCTCTTATTATTAATCACCACTTTTGTTGTTGTTGTTGTTGTTTAGTCGTTTAGTCGTGTCCGATTCTTCGTGACCCCATGGACCAGAGCACACCAGGCACTTCTGTCTTCCCCTGCTTCCCGCAGTTTGGTCAAACTCATGCTGGTAGCTTCGAGAACACTATCCAACCATCTTGTCCTCTGTCGTCCCCTTCTCCTTGTGCCCTCCATCTTTCCCAACATCAGGGTCTTTTCCAGGGAGTCTTCTCTTCTCATGAGGTGGTCAAAGTACTGGAGTCTCAGCTTCAGGATCTGTCCTTCCAGGGAGCACTCAGGGCTGATTTCCTGAAGAATGGAGAGGTTTGATCTTCTTGCAGTCCATGGGACTCTCAAGAGTCTCCTCCAGCACCATAATTCAAAAGCATCAATTCTTCGGTGATCAGCCTTCTTTATGGTCCAGCTCTCACTTCCATACATCACTACTGGGAAAACCATAGCTTTAACTACTGAGCTATAAACAGGAATCAAATCACAGAATGGACCAGAAAACACCAGATTGGTTGTATGCCAGACACAACTGGCAAAAACGTACTTGATGTCCAGGTTTGTCCAAGCAGTGCAATGTTTCAAATGACAACTCTGTATCCTTCCACAGATTATCAGTGGAAAGAACTTGTGTGTCATGGCACAGCACTGTTAACACAGTTTAATCAATGAAAGTGCTCAGAAAAGGCTGGTGGTTAATTAATTCATTTGCTACTCCTGCGCTCTGACTCAAAAGCAAAGGATCGGAGAATTATAATCCATATTGATCATAGATCATTGTCGGCAAATGTTAATGACTATCAAGCCCTTATTCAGCCCACAAAGGTGGCTCTCAGTAATTTTTATTGATGAGTAAAAGCAGGAATCATTGATTAAATACATGAAGGAGCAGAGGGTTCTTAAACAAGGAACAACATTTCATTAGAGACCCTGATAAGTCATTTTCTTATAATGACTTTTATTAAGAAACTCCACCTATTCCTTCTCATTTGCTGCTGGAATAAATACAAGAATAAGCATTCACTGCTCAGCTAACTCATTCCAGTTTGAATGTTGTTCTGGATGACACTCTAAAAGCCACTGCAAGTTTGAAATGAGCCCAAGCTACTGCTTGGAAAGAGGCAATGCTGTGACTGGTCCCAGCATGAGATGATACCTGGTTCTAAACTGATCTGTATTCTTTCTTGAACATGCACAGGCAGTGAAACAGATGCATTGGGCATGTGAATATGTGATCTGCGCAGGCTGGGAAACTGTGATAAGCCGGCGGGCCACATTTGCTCATAGGCAACTTGCCAAGGGCCGCATGCTAGCAATGGGTGGAATTGAGCTCAAGCAATGGATATGAGTTTTGTTTTTGCTGACCTTCCAAGTGTCCATATCTTCCAGGGATGTCCCTGATTTAGAGAAGCTGTCCTGGTTTCTGATTTGATCCCAGAATATCTTGCTTTTCCTTAGGATGCTCCTATTTTCATTGGAGAAATGTTGGAGGGCATTGAGTTATTTGACCCTCCAGCTGCCTGAAGGCAATCCTGTATTGTTGTTGTTGTTTAGTTGTTTAGTCGTGTCCAACTCTTCGTGACCCCATGGACCAGAGCACGCCAGGCACTCCTGTCTTCCACTGCCTCCCGCAGTTTGGTCAAACTCATGCTGGTAGCTTCGAGAACACTATCCAACCATCTCATCCTCTGTCGTCCCCTTCTCCTTCTGCCCTCCATCTTTCCCAGCATCAGGGTCTTTTCTAGGGAGTCTTCTCTTCTCATGAGGTGGCCAAGTATTGGAGCCTCAGCTTCACGATCTGTCCTTCCAGTGAGCACTCAGGGCTGATTTCCTTAAGAATGGAGAGGTTTGATCTTCTTGTGTCCATGGGACTCTCCTCCAGCACCATAATTCAAAAGCATCAGTTCTTTGGCGATCAGCCTTCTTTATGGTCCAGCTCTCACTTCCATACATCACTACTGGGAAAACCATAGCTTTAACTATACGGACTTTTGTCGGCAAGGTGATGTCTCTGCTTTTTAAGATGCTGTCTAGGTTTGTCATTGCTTTTCTCCCAGGAAGCAGGCGTCTTTTAGTTTCGTGACTGCTGTCACCATCTGCAGTGATCATGGAAGCCAAGAAAGTAAAATCTCCCACTGCCTCCATTTCTTCCCCTTCTATTTGCCAGGAGGTGATGGAACCAATGGCCATGATCCTAGTTTTTTTGATGTTGAACTTCAGACCCTATTTTGCGCTCTCCTCTTTTTTATTTTGTTTTTATATATGTTGGAAGCTGCCCAGAGTGGCTGGGGCAACCCAATAAGATGTGTGGGGTATAAATAGTAAAACTATCATGATGGAATGGGATGTCCCTATTTTCATTGGAGAAATGTTGGAGGGTATGCTTTTGTACAATTGGCTACCTTTCAGCCATGCAGAAGTCGGAGGCTCACATGAGCCTCTCCGTTCAGGCAAGGAAGAGGACATGTCACATTCTGAGCAGGTTTGGTGATGACACATTCCTGCTGGCCACGGCACCCAAGGAGAGGACCCTCTGGTGAGGGAAGTGGCCAGGGAGAGTTCTTAGGGTCAGGTGGAGAGGGCTGGGGTCTACATTCAGCTCCCAGGCCTGAGGTTCCCTACTCCTTGTTTGCTTTGCGTTTTAAGTTCATTCATTTTACTTAACTTCTGCTTAACTATGTTTTGACCTAGTTTACTATTTAGAAGCTCTGTCACCTGTCAAAGCCTCCTCCTGCCTGCAGCCTCATTATTGAGTTTCTTTTGTTCAAACATAGGTGGGTATGAAGAGCAGGGGATAATTAAAGATGGTGTGCATGGAATGATGTGAGTGGACTCTTCTGGAGCCCCAAGGCTATCCTTCCTGCCTGGTTCATAAATAAAAAGCTTGGACTGTCCATGTGAAAGCTGGTTAAGCACCCTGCTTCCCTTGCGTCTTAACAGCCACCCCAGCTTGGTTCTGCAAGCAATAAATATATACGCTGGCATTTGGGTCATGACAATGAACCATTCATACAATCTGTACATGCTGCACTTCAATGTTTTCTGTGCACTATGGAATCACATTGCATGACCAGGCTGGGAGAGTAGAATTGGAAAGTGTCTCCCAGATTGTCTTGGATTGCTTTTCCATCCACTGGGAAATTCTTCTGTGCATTAAAGTAAATGGGAGCTGTATGAGAGAACTTCTCAGTGGATTGCGGTTTGGTTATTATTTCCTCTGTGTTGCCCTTTTCTCATTCACGATGCCGAATCCATTTGGTCTGAGTGTAATTCTCAAACGCAGCTTTAACCATCAATCCATTCAGTGTGGAATGGAATTCTAAGAACATTTTTTTAAAAAAAACAACAACCCATTTAATTGACACTCTTGACAAACAACATAACAGGCTAATTGGGAATAAACGGTGTGAAATAAATTTAGTGCAGGAGATTTCTCGATTCTCAGCCACGGGTTGTCAGCTAATTTATTCGGCAAAATAGCAAATAGCATGAATTAATTGGCACTTGCCTTCAATACTTACTCAGTGGCGGCTTCTTTTCTGCTGCCGTATTCACTGGAAAATTGGAGCTGTGCACATCTGTATTGTTACTGCATTCACCAAATGATCACCTATAACTGCTCTGCTCCTGACTGCTGTCTTAGGCTCTAGTCCTATGCACCGTTATCTGTTAAAGCACGATTGTACTCAGTGCCAGATTTACATATAAGCTAAACAAGCTATCGCTTAGGGCCCCACTCTCTTGGGGCAACCCCAAAAAATTCACTATTAATATACTTCTTCTTAATTGAATTTCAGTTCAACAATTGCTTTGATAAAATACATATTTTGTAATGTGCAAATGGCTTTAGATACCTATTAGGTCCATAAATTACCATATACCATATATTCAACACCAAAAAAAGCAACAATTTGTTGTTGACAAAGGACGGCTGAGTATATAAAGAGCCCCATTATCTCCAGTCGCTTAGGGTCTCATCAAACCTAAATCCTGCCCTGATTGTACTTGAACTTAAAAAGGTAAAGGTACCCCATGACCATTATGTCCAGTCGTGGCCGACTCTGGGGTTGCGGCGCTCATCTCGCTTTATTGGCCGAGGGAGCCGGCGTACAGCTTCCGGGTCATGTGGCCAGCATGACTAAGCCGCTTCTGGCGAACCAGAGCAGTGCACGGAAACGCCGTTTACCTTCCCGCCAGAGCGGTACCTATTTATCTACTTGCACTCTGACATGCTATCGAACTGCTAGGTGGGCAGGGATTCGAACCACCGACCTTCTGATCGGCAAGCCCTAGGCTCTGTGGTTTAACCCACAGTGCCACCCATGCCCCCCCTTGAACTTACTTCCAAGTAAATATGCATAGGATAGGGATGCCCCCTCCACCTTTGGTCAACATAGAATAACCTTGAGCCCCACAAAATCTATTTTGTTAGGATAGGTCTGGCCTGCACTGGCCAGGCTGATAGCCTCATAAGCTGAAACTTTTTAATATTGAGAGTGCTTTTCTTTCTCTGGTGACAATATCATTGGATCTGATAAGGGTGATGTACAAAAGTAGCAGTAAGAAATTTAGTCCACTGGTCAATTAAGATGTCCTTTCTCCTAAAGACTAGGCTCTTGTGACCATAGAAACTATCCCTGTGACATCAGCATGGGTGAAAGGGGCCAGGAACATCTTAGCATTGCAAAGGTACATCCTTTGTTTCCTCTTGCACTCTTAATTTTGATTAGCGAGGCAGGAGCAGATAATGACAAAATGGTGAGACATTTTATTTTGCACATGTATCGGGATTAAAAAAGCATGAAGAGCAATTTATAAAATCCAGAAGCTCACACTATATTTTTGCAACTCGGCCAGTACTGTATGTAATTATACTAGAAAGGAAGGGAGAGCCACGCGAGACACAAATCTCTTAAAAATTGATTCGGCACAAAATAACCCACCCACTTCTTTTAATACTATTATTTTGATGCTTCTTATGTACTTTTGCCTCTCCGGCAGAATTAAGTAGGATAATGGGCTATCTGCTAGATTTTCTGGCAGAAAAGCTCAGGGTTTAAGTAAAAAAGAGGAGATTTGGCTATGGCATTCCAACAAAGAATATCCTTCAATATTCATAAAAGCTATTTCATTCCTAGTTCAGCTTCTGTGTAGAAGAAGGGTGATATTTTCTTCATTTAAAAGCAACAAAGTACCTTTCTAATAAGTATTAATGCTCATCCTAGGCTTTATGACTGCTTAATTTAGAATGAAAAGCAAATACAAGATTAGTTGGCCAAGTCTCAGATCTGCCAGGATTCTGTGCTTTTACTTTCTTGATGGCCTGAACAGCAACTGCAAAATGTCTAAATCCTAGATGTTAAAATTAAATAGCACAGAGACAGTTGTCTTAAGTGTGGGGTGTGTTTCTGATATGTGGATGGTGATCTTAGATACCATATTGGCCTGAATATAAGCCTCACCCCCCACCCCAAATTCCGACTGTGAAAAGTTAAAGTGTGGCTTAAATTTGCTACCTTACAAAAATTGGATTTTACTGCTGAAACAGACATACGGTAAAACAGAATGGGTGTGAGTGCCTGCGGAATTTTAAGGGAGCAGCTTATATCTGGGTATTGTCTCCCCCCAATTTTTTTTAAGGTGCGGCTTATATTCAGGTGCAGCTTATATTCGGGCCAATATGGTATGTCCAATAACTTTGGTGTATGAAGTGGGATTTTTGACGACTTCTTTTTTTTAGCAGTATCCAATGTCCTTTCAGAAGCTGCTTTTTTGAAGGCCTCCTCAGCTTCGACAGCAGTTTCACCGGCAACATGATAAGAAATACTTGAAATACAAATTGAAAGCCGCCTTGAATGCATGAAACTAGCTGTGTGGTTCTTTCTTCCCGGTATTCTAAGACCCAAGTCAAGGGTGATTAAATGAATTAACCTCAACTAATGAATTATCCAAAGGGTGGACTTAACAAAATATATCCTCCTCATTGAATGTGCATCTCCTGCTGTTGCCAAATGAAATACAGATAAAAGCCTTTCTCTGCCATTCAATACGTGCTCAGGATTCCAGCGCATGGGGGACAACCTACACACTTCTGATAGGCTGCTCTCCTCCAAACAAGCTGTCAAATGTCTGGATAGCACGGGGAAGAGGCAAGCACAGATAATGGAAATGGCTGCAGGGCAAAGTTGTGAAGCCCCTGCTTTCCTAACTCATGTCAAGCGTTTGGGGAATCTAAAATGCTTCTGAGGTCCAGCTCCGAGGGCCTTCTGGCGGTTCCCTCACTGCGAGAAGTAAAGCTACAGGGAACCAGGCAGAGGGCCTTCTCAGTAATGGCACCCTGCCCTGAGGAACGCCCTCCCATCAGATGTCAAGGAAATAAACAACTACCTGACTTTTAGAAGACATCTGAAGGCAGCCCTGTTTAGGGAAGTTTTTAATGTTTGATGTTTTATCATGTTTTTAATATTCTGTTGGGAGCCACCCAGAGTGACTGGGGAAACCCAGCCAGATAAGCGGGGTATAAATTATTATTATTATTATTATTATTATTATTATTATTATTATTATTATTATTATTATTATTATCAGGGTGGCATGCAACAATATCTTTGATTTGTGGCCAATGCCAGAGTGGTAACAGTGCTGACAGGCTGGATGTAGTCCACTTTTCTTCAGTTGGTGGGTGTTTTGAGAGCCAGAGTTAGGGCACACTTTAAGCACACCAGCAAGAGCCATGGACAGCACCAGAGGGAGGAAATCGCCCCTCCCAGGAAACAGCCCTCCCCAC
Source organism: Podarcis siculus (assembly GCA_034642415.1). Taxonomy (NCBI): domain Eukaryota; kingdom Metazoa; phylum Chordata; class Lepidosauria; order Squamata; family Lacertidae; genus Podarcis; species Podarcis siculus. The sequence goes on from JAXCMG010000112.1 coordinate 122,080, forward strand.
TTGCCTCCTCAATTGTTGGACTCCTGTCCTTAACGTATACTATTAGTTTTCTTTGAAATATCATACAATGTGGGACACAACACACTCACCTGTAAATAAGATTTGCCCTTCTGTGCCCCTCATTTTTCTAGTATGGCCGCTGGCAGCAGCACCCGTCAGTTTCTAGTATTACTATCAGTTTTATCATTTTAAAGAAGAGGAAGAAGGTTGATGAGAGAGGGCAGGATAAAAAGAATCAAGGAGAGGAAGTAGGAAAAAAGAAATGGGGGTGGGGCAGTGTAAAAATACTAAAAGCGATCCCAGCATTGGAGGATGAGACTGAATGTAGGTGGGGGGGGGGTGGCTGGAGAGGTGGAAAGAAGAGCTAGTTTCTCCATGGCTAGGGGTGCAATCTGGATGGTTCTGTCAGGGGTGCAAGATCACCTGGCTACAGCTCTGCTGACATGAGAGGCAAGTGGTCCAAGCACCCAGCAAAGGTAAAGGTAAAGGACCCCTGGATGGTTAAGTCCAGTCAAAGGTGCTCATCTCGCTTTCAGGCCGAGGGAGCCTGCGTTTGTCCACAAACAGCTTTCCGGGTCATGTGACCAGCAGGACTAAACCGCTTCTGGCACAACGGGACACCGTTACGGAAACCAGAGTGCATGGAAACATCGTTTACCTTCCTGCCACAGTGGTACCTATTTATCTACTTGCACTGGTGTGCTATCATAACTGCTAGAGGAGCTGGGACAGAGCAACGGGAGCTCACCCTGTCACGGGGATTCAAACCACCAACCTTCTTATTGGGAAGCCCAAAAGTCTTGGTGGTTTAGACCACAGCGCCACCCGCTTCCTGAATAAACAAGCACACAATCACTGATAGGCCCACCTGCCATTGTGAGGCGCAAAGCAATGAAGATGATGCCTCCCCAGCTGTTGCCATTGGCTGTGGGTTTCTTGTGATGTCACAAAAGCACTTGGCAGCTGAGTGGATATAAAGGCAGGCCAAGGGGAAAGCCCTTTTTTATATACAGCAGGACATACCTGGCAATGGATGTGACATTCAGCACTGCCCAGGTTTCTTCCACTTGGAGGAGGCAAAGTGGTGAATAGAAGGAGGCAATCCTCTGGCAGTGGGATGCTAGGGAGCGATAATTAGGCAAGTTTGCTTGCTTGAAGGCCACTGGTATCCATGATTAGAAGCTGGGGGACATCTCATGATGGAGCTGAGAGAAGCTGGCGGATGTTGGTGAAAACATTATCTGGAGAGCTCATCTCAGACTGCAGCAAGCAGATGAAGGGTAAAGGTGACGATTAAGTCCAGGCAAAGGCGACTATGGGGTTGTGGCGCTCATCTTGCTTTCAGCCTGAGGGAACCAGCATTTGTCCACAGACAACTTTCCAGGTCATGTGGCCAGTATGACTAAACCGCTTCTGGCACAAAGGGACACTGTGACGGAAGCCAGAGTGCATGGAAACGTCATTTATCTTCCTGCCGCAGCGGTACCTATTTATCTACTTGCACTGGTGTGCTTTCATAACTTCTAGGTTTGCAGGAGCTGGGACAGAGCAACGGAAGCTCACCCCGTCACATGGATTTGAACCGCCATCCATCCGATCGGCAAGCCCAAGAGGCTGAGTGGTTTAGATCACAGCACCACCCGCATCTCATATGTGTATCATATCATCACAGGAAATTACCTCATCTGGAGTTAGACCTTTGCTCCCTCTAGCACTGTACCATGAAAAGAGTGCATGGAAATGTTGTTTACCTTACCGCCACAGTAGTACCTATTTATCTACTTGCACTGGTATGATTTTGAACTGCTAGGTTGGCAGAAACTAGGGCAGAGCAACAGGAGCTCACCCCATCACACTGATTTGAATCTCCACATTTCTGATCGGCAAGCGCCACCTGCGTCTCTCAAGCACCCAGCATCCTTACGTTAGCTCTTCAGTTTCAATTGCTGGATACCAGGCTGTTAGTTTTATTTATCTTAAAGCCACCATACTGTATGTATATATATATTTAATAAAGTGTATAAAGAGGCAGCCAGTCTATGACATACCTACTGGGCATGTGACAGGATTTAAAGTGTTACACAATATCTGAGTCTATTCCTGCTGTGCTGTGTTGGACAGAATGATCCTGCCTTGTTATCGCAAAAGCTTATCAGAAGCTTCCTCTGTTCTGTTAGCTAATTAGCAACCTGGCCAGCAGCACATAACTTACTGGGATGTACTGTCATGAATTCATTCTGCAGAATGCTCCTTTCAAGCTGCCCTGCTGAGATGTGTCACTTCACCTCTTTTAAAGAAATACCACTACAGTGGTACCTCGGGTTAAGAACTTAATTCGTTCCAGAGGTCCGTTCTTAACCTGAAACTGTTCTTAACCTGAGGTACCACTTTAGCTAATGGGGCCTCCCGCTGCTGCCGTGCCGCTGGCGCATGATTTATTTTCTCATCCTGAGGTAAAGTTCTTAACCCGAGGTATTACTTCCAGGTTAGCGGAGTCTGTAACCTGAAGTATCTGTAACCCGAGGTGTTTGTAACCCGAGGTACCACTGTAGTCTAGTTGAAACTGGGAATTTCACCATAGGAGGAACCCCCAAAATTTGTCATAATGTTTCGTTGGAGGCTAAGTTGGGTGGCAGCTTAAGGAGGCAACAAATGCTTGGGATATTATCGCTTGCCTTATCAAAACTCTTCCCCCCCCTTCTTCCTTAGGGTGCATGGTTCATGCTCTTGGATTTGCACCACCACCCAGCAGTTATAAAGTGAAGGTCTGAGGTGATTTCCTGCAGGGAAATGGTGGACAGGCAGGGGCCTTCTTCCACCCACATTGCCAACCACATCTCTTTGCCCAAGCAGGTGCATGATGTGACCCACGAGGGCAGCAAAATAATAATAATAATAATAATAATAATAATAATAATAATAATAATAATACAGTGGTTCCTTGGTTTACAAACTTAATCCGTTCCGGTAGTCCGTTCTTAAACCAAAGCATTCTTAAACCAAGGCGTGCTTTCCCATAGCAGCGGAGGACTCAATTTACAAATGGAACACACTCAACAGGAAGCAAAACATGTTCTTATTCCAAGGCAGATTTCACAAACCAAAACACCTACTTCTGGGTTTCCAGTGTTCTTCATCCAAGTTGTTCATAAACTAAGCTGTTCTTAAACCAAGGTACCACTGTAACAACAACAACAACAACACTGTAATAATTTTATTTATACCCCACTCATTTGGCTGGGTTTCCCATGCCACTCTGGGCAGCTTAGAAGACATAGAAAAATGGCAAAACATTAGACAATACAGAGTTGCCTTCAGATGTCTTCTAAAAGTTAGATAGTTGTTTATTTTCTTGAAATCTGATGGGAGGGTGTTCTACAGGGTGGAACAGAACAGCTACATCTGAGCAGCTATCAAGCTATTATCAACTCTTGAGTGCTAGATCAGACCTTGTGTTTTGATAGCAGTAAAGGGGATCACACACCTCAGATAAACAATGGCTTTCATGCTCAGAGGGATTATCTGCCTATATCCCCGTGTTTAAAAGGTGCTTCTCGTTCCCTTACTCTGAAAATGCTTAAACTCTCACTATAACTTCTTCAGAGCAAGGTATTGACTGCATTCACATAAACTGTGGTTTACTGGGCACGAGTCAAATCTTGCCCGCTTCACTCTTCCCCACCGCTCTCAGCTTGCACTTGGAGGAAATAAATAATGACATTTGATTTATGACTTACTGTGGTGTACAAACATGACCATTTTCTTCTTTTTATTTATTTAATATATCTTCTGATAAGTCTTCCTTTAGTATGGGAACACTTTCAAATGCATTCCAAAGCGGGAAGTACAAAACTCTGTTTACTCTGTATAATCAAAAGATAAAGTGGTTTAAAAAAATAAAATTCTTTATTGAAAAAGAAAGAAGTATAAAATTATAAGCGCACATGGTAAAAAAAGAAAGAAGTATAAAATTATAAGCGCACATGGTAAAATAAGACATGAATAATAATAAAAATAATGTAATAAATCATAAGATGCCAAATTCAGGGTGTAGTCAAGCCAGGCCTCACATTTTTTAATTGAAGGTTCTGGAAAAATACTTAAACTTCGTCTAGGGCCAGGCACTTTGATTCCTCTTTCAATTGACTGTGGAAATGTTTTCATATGGGATCTTCATTCAGATTGTTAGACGTTTGGGGCCATTTTCAGACTGAGGCTGTAATCCTAACCCCTCTTGCCTAGAAGAGAGCCCCATTAAACTCAGTGGGACTTACTTCTGAGAAGAAAAGATTACAATTGCACTACAAATGTATAGCTGCCTGGTTTGTGACTTAGCCCATATCTGTGTGCTTTGAGGAAGAACCTCTTGAAAGCTGAAATGGAACTTAATTTTAGGAAATCTGTAAAAAGTACAAAAGGGATGTAAAACCTCCCCTTCATTAACCAAATGTGAATAGGCTGCTCAGTTGTTTAGACTTAGAGCATGGTGCTGATAGCGCCAAGGTTGCAGGTTCGATTCCCGTTCTGGACTGCTGCATATTTTTGCATTGCAGAGGGCTGGGCTAGATGATCCTCAGGGTTCCTTCCAACTCTACAATCCTAGGATTCTGTTCTCCTTCCCACTATCTTTCTATTCACTAGTTTGCCTCCTCCAAGTGGAAAAATCTGAGCAGTGCTGAATGTCACATCCATTGCCAGGTATGTCCTGCTGGAAACAAAAAAGGGCTTTCCCCTTGGCCTGCCTTTATATCCACTCAGTTGCCAAGTGCTTTTGTGACATCACAAGAAACCCACAGCCAATGGCAACAGCTGGGGAGGCATCATCTTCATTGCTCTGAGCCTCACAATGGCAGGTGGACCTATCAGTGATTGTGTGCTTGTTTATTTGGGACACGGGTAGAGCTGTGGGTTAAACCACTGAGCCTCTTGGGCTTGCCGATTGGAAGGTCGGCTGTTCAAATCCACACAATGGAGTGAACTCCTGTTGCTCTGTCCCAGCTCCTGCCAACCTAGCAGTTCGAAAGCACGCCAGTGCAAGTAGATAAATAGTAGATTTCTTTTCTTAACCTCCAAGTAACTCCTCTGGCCTAGCCAGTTCAGAGAAATGTCTGAAAATAAATTCTCTGTATCGCATCTAATAGAATGCACTTGGAGTTCTGTGAAACTCAATGTGCGAAGAAGGCAAATGTGAAATGACTGAAGATGGGATGCAATTAAAACTAGATAAGACACACCGCCTAATTAGTGCTTGTTTCCTGGTACTCAATTTGTTGGAAGTGAATGCAAAACATCAGCCTGGCTGGTACAGGAGGTCTTTTTAGGACTTCTCAAGTTCTGTAATTGCTGTAGTCCTTGTCTAATGCTAGCAGGGCAATATTTTGTTCTCCTGTAAAAGGATGTGAGGGGGCGGTTATATAAAAAAAAAGCAGGAGAGATTTGTGCTTCAGCCCCAAAGATGTAGCAGGCTTAGTCTACAAGGGATAATAATAAAGGGAACAGATAAGCTTGCTAGTGTTTAGAGGGTTATATGAGAGTTTGTGTCATTGTGTGGTCAGTTTTTGGAGAAGTAAAGCGACAGCAATAATAACAATTAATGCAGTTTAAAAAGCCAGTGGCAAAATCTGTCAAGTTTTCTACAACAGAAGTACTACCTGAAGAGAAGATATTGGGACAATCAGTGCCAGATTTCCGTATAAGCTAAGCAAGCTATAGCTTAGGATCCCACTCTCTTGGGGGCTCCGAAAAAAATTAAAGGAAAAAAACACCTGGATGTACATTTCCAAAATATAAGATAAAAAAACAAATAAAATAAAACCTACATGCAGCAACAGTGTTTTGTGTTGTGTAGGCTCCTATGATGTAATAATGGGCCCCGTCTGCTAGCCTGCTCCCTAAAATATCACTGGTTTGCTCATTTCTATATATAGGGTGCCTACATTCTGAATTTGCAAATGGCTTTAGATATCTATTAGGTCCATAAATTACCATATACCATATATTCAACACAAAAAGTGACAATTTGTTGTTGAGAAAGCACAGCTGGACATATAAAGGGCCCTGTTACCTTCAGCAGCTTGGGGCCTCATCAAACCTAAATCCAGCCCTGGGCACAATGCTTGAGAAACAACTGAACTAAAGCTGCAATCCTTGTCAGTACCCTCTGGATGCCTTAAACTACAACTCCCATCAGCCCCAGCAAGCACATCCACACTGCCTGGTGCTGATAGGAGTGGTAGTCCAATACCTCTGGAGGGCCCCCCTGGTTGGCAAAGGCTGTACAAGGGAGTAAGATCCATTGAACATAACAGGACTTAGGTACTTCTGAACAAACCTGCATAGGGTTGAGCTGCAGGGGGGAAAAAAAGTGGAACAAGTTTCCTTAACAGGACCCTACAGAACAGGGTAAAGTAAAATGATATGAATTGGACATGACATATCTTATCATTTATCTTTTAAAATAATGGCTTGTTTAAGATAGTTACACCTCACCCTCCTGCTTTAATAAGGTGTCCACGGTGGCTCAGAAGCCATAAACTAATAAAAAATACAAAAACACATTCAACTAAATCCGATCCAGCCTAAAACCAACAAAATAAAAGCATTCAGCAAGATTAAAACACAACAGAACGTTATGTTCCCTAAAGTTAAATTAGCTACCTTGAATATCGGTCTTCCCGACAAACATGCTGAACATTCAAACATACATATTAACTACAGAGATATGTTTGACAGGAAGGGCAAATGTTCAACAGGTAGAATAGCAATGGCTAAATATTTGTGATCTTGTAGAGCTTTGTTTATCTGAGTGGCTTACTGGTTTGGTTCAGTGAAGTGCAGTCCAGGGCGTGCCATCTAGTAGCTGTTGTAGCATCCATGACCCCAAGGTAAAAGTAAAGGTAAGGGACCCCTGGACGGTTAAGTACAGTCAAAGGTGACTATGGGGTTGCGGCGCTCATCTCGCTTTCAGGCCGAGGGAGCCGGCGTTTGTCCACAAACAGCTTTCCGGGTCATGTGACCAGCAGGACTAAACCGCTTCTGGCACAACGGGACACCGTGACAGAAGCCAGAGTGCATGGAGACACCGTTTACCTTCCCGCCACAGTGGTACCTATCTATCTACTTGCACTGGCGTGCTTTCGAAATGCTAGGTTGGCAGGGGCTGGGACAGAGCAACGGAGCTCACCCTGTCGCAGGGATTCAAACCGCCAATCTTCTGATTGGCAAGCCCAAGAGGCTTGGTGGTTTAGACCACAGCACCACCCGTGTCCTGAATAAACAAGCACACAATCACTGATAGGTGCACCTGCCATTGTGAGGCTCAAAGTGATGAAGATGATGCCTCCTCAGCTGTTGCCATTGGCTGTGGGTTTCTTGTGATGTCACAAAAGCACTTGGCAACTGAGTGGATATAAAGGCAGGCCAAGGGGAAAGCCCTTTTCTGTTTCCAACAGAACACAGCTGGAAATGGATGTGACATTCAGCACTGCCCAGGCTCTGGCGCAATGGGACACCGTGACGGAAACCAGAGTGCATGGAAACGTCGTTTACCTTCCTGCCACAGCGGTACCTATTTATCTACTTGCACTGGTGTGCTTTCAAACTGCTAGGTTGGCAGGAGCTGGGACAGAGCAACGGGAGCTCACTCCATCGCGGGGATTCAAACCACCCATCTTCTGATTGGCAAGCCCAAGAGGCTCAGTGGCTTAGACCACAGCGCTACACGTGTCCCCTGACAGTTGGCCAAGCAGCCTGGGGCTGATGGGATTTGGGTGTCCAGAGCATCTGGAGGCAGTGGAGAAGAAAGCCATGGGAACCCATCCCAGTTGCAAAAAGTAATCCCAAGAGGAAGATGCAGGAGATATGCCAGTCCTGAAAGACCTGCTCCCTGATTTACAGGCCTTTTCCTAGCTGGCCTGGAAGGGTGGGGCCCTGACTGACTGCAGTTAGAAAACTGAGGCTGCTGAACAGACTCTGGGGTTGCGGTATTGCTTACAGGGTTATGTTGGGGACAGGGTTGTTGTTTTTGATGTTACTTTTTGTATCTTTATTTTAGATACAAAATAGCAGATGAGGGGGGAAAGCTGGGAAATAATGGGAGAGGAGGAGGAAGAAGAAGGACCAGGCAAGACACTGTTAGCTCCCAAGGAGAGGAAGAGTTGGAAGTCGGCCAAAGCGTTGCCAGGCAACCAGCAGATAAGCCAGAATCAGAGGATGTGTCCTCTGGGGGAAGAGACAGGCCAGCCGTGTAGTCCCAGGATGAGGAGGTTAGAAGCTCAGAGAGCAACAGAAGGGAAGTAGAAGAAAGGCGGGATTTTGGCGTCCTTCCTGTTGGGGGAGGGACAATGAGTCAGACTGAGCAACTAAGCTTAATGAGGCTCTGGATTGGTTTTTCTTGTAAATAAATTTACATAAAATTGACCGAGAGTCCTTTCTGCTTTTAGGCAGCTTGCCTGCCAGAGATCATTATAGGTCAGGCTGGGGCGGTCAACTCCACCATTCCTCCTCTGCCCAGGCCCTGACAGCATCGTTGATCATATAAGTGAAAAATATTTGTCCTGGCTCATGGTCTGTATCTATTATCACAATCACAGCTGAAGTCTAGGAAAGGCAGTGTGTCCCTTATCCCACCAATGAAAGCAATCAAATGTTTTCCTCGAGCTCTACACCTTAGTCACATTTTACACTGTGTAATATTCCACTAACCTTTACCTAATTACCTCCTGATGAGGCAATGGCTTGAGAGGGCTTCGGTCATGTTGAATAAATACCTGGCAGCTTCCCTTAGTCTGATCAGCTGATTGTCACAGAGTTGTTCGTTCAACCTCTTCTTCTTGCAGCTGATTCCATTTCATTCTTTTAGCCCATTAAACTGGGAAAACACCTCCTTTTGAATCCTCAGCCTTTACCTTATGTCCGGTAAGGGCATCGCTTATATAATTTTCAAGTACCAAAATAGGTTTGGACAAATCATTGTGGGTGGGTGTGACAGAAAAAGAGAGAGTCACTTTTATACACAAGAATACCCATGGATGAATATGTTATGATTTTGTTATAATTATTAGAATGCAGAATTGATGTAGCTTCTATATAAGGTCCATGACAAGAAGTTGAAAGGAGAGTATTCTGCTGTCAGGGCATGTTTCTGCAGAATATGCATTTGTCATTCCAACCCTATGTCATGTGCGCATGCAAGAAGAAGAAGAGTTTGGATTTGATATCCCGCCTTTCACTCCCCTTCAGGAGTCTCAAAGCGGCTAACATTCTCCTTTCCCTTCCTCCCCCACAACAAACAATGTGTGAGATGAGTGGGGCTGAGAGACTTCAGAGAAGTGTGACTAGCCCAAGGTCACCCAGCAGCTGCATGTGGAGGAGCGGAGACGCGAACCCGGTTCCCCAGATTACGAATCTACTGCTCTGAACCAATACACCACACTGGCAAGCATGTTAATCTATGCATTTTATTCTGTGAAGAAACAATATTTTATGAGAATGGCCTTTAAATATTATCGAAGTTTACCAGGACCTGAAATTTAAGCCATTCTAGTTAATTTTCCTTACCAGCCAGGTATTTTATTTTTTTTAGATGGAATTAAATTTCTTCAAGCCAACACTATTTCCCGCCCCCCTCCTCTGGGGAACAAGTTAACTTCAAACCAGCAATGTTCCACATATTTTATGCAGTGCTTGTCACTTTATAGACTTCTCTTTTTTGATTATTACATATTGTGGTTTTTCTGTTGATTTTTTCTGTCAACGGCCTGAGACCTCCAGGTATAGGGCAATACAGTGGTACCCCTGGTTACGTACTTAATTCGTTCCAGAGGTCCGTTCTTAACCTGAAATTGTTCTTAACCTGAAGCACCACTTTAGCTAATGGGGTCTCCCACTGCTGCCGCACCGCCAGAGCATGATTTCTGTTCTCATCCTGAAGCAAAGTTCTTAACCTGAGGTACTATTTCTGGTTTAGCGGAGTCTGTAACCTGAAGCGTATGTAACCTGAAGCATATGTAACCTGAGGTACCACTGTATATAAATTCAATAAATAATAATAATAAATCTCTCTCCACATGGGCTGCAGATTACGACAACTCTCGGGCTTGTAAGTTTTGTGATGAGGGTGGCCACCACCGCCGGCAGGGGGTAGGAGGGAGAAGAGAGGGCAGATGAGGTGTTCATCCTGACCCAAACCACTTCAGTCAAACTGTTCTGCTGGCAGCTTCGCAGGTTTCAGTGAACGCAGGGAGTTTTCCCATTGTAGCTGTTGCTCACTCAGCCATTGTGCTATCCAGCTGTCGAAACAGCAGCCTCAGCTCCTGTCAGCGCTGACACCAGGCCTGGCAGCAGCAGCAGCAGCAGTTTATCTCCGAGTCATTTGTCTCATGTCAAACATGTGTTTGTGTCTGCTAAGCTGAAGCCAGGCGCTGCTGGCGGGCGGTGAGAGGCTTAATTGCGAGAGATCTTGTTCGGCAGCCTTTCCCGTTACAGAAGGACTTGTGCCCTTTTGCCAGCCCCCGCATGATAGGAAGGGTGTTTGTGTGTAGTGGGGGGGCCAGGAAAACTCCCTCTAACAACAGGGCCACTGGCTGCTTTCTGCACACTTTGCTGTGCTTCAACGCAAACCTCCCTCCAGCCAGCACCTCCAGCTGCTGTGCACTTACAGAGACACATGGCCTTCCGCAAGGGCTGAGGTTGGTATGGCAACAAAATTCTGCATCACTGCCTGATGCCAGTTCAAACAGGATGAAAACTTTTGCTAACCCATTCATTTTTTGTTGTTGTTGCTTAAATCTTCAGCTCCATTCTTTTCTATTGCCATCTCCTTTTTTACACATATGCAGGGCAGTATATCGGCTGTTGATAGGGATATATGTGCGTACCATATTTGTCTGTGGATAAGACGCCCCCATGTATAAGATAACCCCAATTTTTTTGAGCCCAAAATTAAGAATTAAATAATTGCAACATTCCATGCATAAGACGACCCTGAATTTTAAACTTTAAATTTTTTTTTTGGGGGGGGGAAATATAGTCGGAAATACGGGAAAAAAGACAGAAATATACAGTAAATACGAAATACGGAAAAAACCCCCAGAAATATAAAGTATTTTCCCCAAAAGATGCCATGATAACCAGTCAATTTGTACCTTGGTCTGATAGAGATATTTAAGACAGTTAAGTCCAGTCGTGAATGACTCTGGGGTTGCGGCGCTCTTCTCACTTTACTGGCTGAGGGAGCCAACATTTGTCCACAGACAGTTTTTCTGGGTCATGTGGCCAGCATGACTAAGCCGCTTCTGTTGAAACCAGAGCAGCACACGGAAACACCGTTTACCTTCCCGCTGGAACAGTACCTATTTATCTACTTGCACTTTTTGGCTTGCTTTCGACCTGCTAAGTTGGCAGGAGCTGGGACCAAGCAATGGGAGCTCACCCCATTGCGGGGATTTGAACCACTGACCTTCTGATCGGCAAGCCCAAGGCTCAGTGGTTTACACCACAGCGCCCCATGCCCCTTACATACTCTACATCCCTGCATATTTTACATGAACTAAACCATTCAGTATTCCATTGTTACTTCCATCAACACTTATTTACACTGTTGAATTTATCTTAATGCTACCAGCATTTTTAAATGCACACAATTTTCACCCATATAACATTTTCCAGTCTTCTTTAAACATATGTTCTTCTTGTTCTCTTATTCTGTATGTTAAATCTGCAACCTGCGCGTATTCCATCATTTAAGTTGCCATTCTTCTATGGTTGGGACCTTGTTCGTTTTCCATTTTTGGGCTTGCAAAACATGGTAGTGGCATACATAATTTTACAATTTTTAAATTATTATTAATTTTACCATTAATAATCTTTTAATTGTAGTGTTTTCAACCGGAACAGGAGCTCCTGTCGTTCTTTCGGCAAAGCCAGTAATTAAGCAGTGTGTGACACTGTTTTTGCTCAGATTGGCTTTTGGTGGCATAAGCCAGAAAGTGAAACGCTTTATTTAGAAAAGCACCGCTCCACAAAAAGTTGGAGGCGGTAAGCTGGGAAGCAGTCAATAGGATTTAGAACCAGAGAACAAAGCCAGAGAAGTGAAACCTATCAAAAGGACAGCCTGAGGGAGATTCACCTGTTCTGTCAGATGGGACTTGTCAAAGGTAAAATGGCCCCCTTTGAGGTGGAAGGAAGAAAGCAAGCTAGGAGGAGGGGAGGCTGGAACCAACAGGTAATATGACACCTGCAACATGCACAGGTATAGGCCTCAACAGCTGTCTTCTCAGCCCCATTTCAGCTTCCCATCTGGCCAAAAAACTTGACATGAAAGGTAGGCGGGGCACACACACTCAGCAAGTTTTATTTCTGATTCATAACCCCAGAGGACTGAAAAACAATCTAAGCAGAACAGGACATAGATTAATAGTCACGGAATGACTTCAGAGTTTGTGCGCATGATCCCTGAAAACAATTAATGAGTGACAGAGACAAATAGCAGGTCACACTGGCGTGATTTAAGGGGCATAGGAGCCAACTTCTAGGGGCCATGGTCCCTTCGGCCTCCCAGATAAAATATTTGAGAGGACAGGGCCTCAAATATTGTTGAACATTGCCATCACATCATGTGATCAATTTTTGCAGAGCAGAGCTTAACTGCCCCCCCCCATACAGTGGTACCTTGGGTTACATATGCTTCAGGTTACATACGCTTCAAGTTACAGACTCCGCTAACCCAGAAATAGTACCTCGGGTTAAGAACTTTGCTTCAGGATGAGAACAGAAATTGTGCTCCAGCAGCGTAGCGGCAGCAGGAGGCCCCATTAGCTAAAGTGGTGCTTCAGATTAAGAACAGTTTCAGGTTAAGAACGGACCTCCAGAACGAATTAAGTACTTAACCCGAGGTACCACTGTATTGTATTCAAGTTGGCACCCCTGCTAAGGAGCAAAGGCTGTCACAAGATTGCCAAGTGTCTCATGCTCTAAGGCAGCGATGTCCAACCGTTCGATCGTGATCCACAGGTAGATCGCCTGTGTGATCCTCGTAGATCACTCGGGATCCTGGTCAGCTGTGGGGACATTACTGCTGGCGCTAGGTCTGTCCTTTGGCTCTGCAGTGATTGTTGTGTAATGTGGAAAGCGGAAGTAATATTTGGTGTAGTGCTGCATGCGATCATTATTGCTGCATTTAATGGTGAGCGGTTTTTCTCATTCCCCCCCAAAAAGCTCAACAACTCTGCAATTCTGGCCAACCCCCCCTAAAAACCCAATGACAATGGGTAGATCACTGCCAGATATTTTATACTGGGAGTAGATCCCTGCCTCTTGGGAGCTGGACATCCCTGCTCTAAGGCAATGCTTGTGGCAGGATAAGGAAAAGTGTCTACTGACCTAATCTATGCATTTACATCTACAATCTAATAATGCATGTACTCATCGACATAAATCATAAACTTCCGCAAACTCTTCTCTCTCTTTCTAAGTTAGCCTCTCTCTGAGGTTAAGAGAGCACCCAGATGCTCTGTCTTGTGATGATACTGTCACAATTGCGGTTACATCATAAATGACATCATACAGCTATCTAGATTCCTGGGAGCACCTGACACCTAGTTAAAGCAGCAATAGAGACAGACAAAGTAATCACAAAGAGCAGATGAATGTCATTCTCAGCCGTAACTTCACTGAACGGCAGTCATAAGAGTTCATGGAGACTATTGTTTGACTTTACCAGCAATGTAAATGTTTGCTTTAAGAAGATATGTGGCTATCAATATATTTCATACTCTTATTTGAAGACCACCCCCGTTTTTGTTTCTTTTTAATCGAGGTTGTGCATATCTAGATTTCACTTGTGCTCATCACATGAGTAAAGCAAATAAATTTGGGTCACCTGAGAATGTATGGAGAAACATTGAGACTTGCGTCTCAGAGCAAGGTCTAATAAAAAGCTATCTTAAAATAGTTATCACTGCACAGCAATGAATGAAGTACAGCATTTAGACACTACTGGTTACTGTGTATAGATCTTATGACATAGCGACATTGTACAAGTGTTACTGTTCAACCAAAACAGTCTTTTATTGAATTTCTTTTTTGCTGACTCACGTTTGCTTGCAGTTTGACTAAAGCAGCCCACTTCTAGTCTAGCCTTCCCCGGTTCCAGTATCTGAAGCTTATTAGCTGCACGGTGGACTGGAAGTACTAATTCCTCTGCGGATCGTGTAATTAAATCCACAGCTGCTTGAAAGAAAAATAATTAGCACTAGAGAGATCATCTGCGAATCTATCAACCCATGACCTTCTCCAAGAACTTGGCTGAACTCAACTGAACATCCAACTGAGAGCAACAATCACTGAGCGCTGGGCTCTACCTGCTCTGCACAGGGCAAAGGTCAAGAGAAATGTGGTTATTCAGTAATAAAAGCCTTTGGAGATCCAAGGGTATGTGATTCTGAGCCTCTTCTTCCAGGGTTGTACCTTTGAAAAATACAGATTTCTCCTGAGGAAGGTCCATCTTTGACTTGAAATGCATGGGGTTTTCCTTGGGAACCCTGAAACTGGTGACGCCCCTTCCCAAATAATTAAACTTGAAAACAGCTTCGTATTGAGGCCAATACTACAGTACTAATTGCTGAATATAAATATTTTGGGGTAGGGAGGGTTAATATTATCCCCCGCTCTGCCAAATGACCCCTCCATGCAGCATTTAGCTTTGAAAACAGTCTTCCATTGGTTCCAATAGGCAACATGGGCTGCATCTGCCTTACAGCCTGGTGTTTTCCCATCATTGTGTTAGCGATTGGAGTTACTCTGCAACAAGGCATGGCAGACTTCACTTGTTGCCTCTGGTACCTGTTGCTGTAGTAATGTATCCTGGCTTTGTTCATCTAGTATCACCTGCTTCTCCATTGTTCCTGTTGCCTTTTCAGGGATCGGATTGTTTACCCTGGCCTCTCGAAACCAAAATGTCAAATGCAATGAAGAGAGAGGAAGAAGGGTGAGCGTCCAACTGAAATTTTGATTGTAGAATTGTCAAGGCCTACTCTAGCAGGATGCGGGCGGCGCTGTGGGTTAAACCAAAGAGCCTAGGGCTTGCCGATCAGAAGGTCAGTGGTTCGAATCCCCATGATGGGGTGAGCTCCTGTTGCTCGGTCCCTGCTCCTGCCAACCTAGCAGTTTGAAAGCATGTCAAAGTGCAAGTAGATAAATAGGTACCACTCCGGCGGGAAGATAAACAGCGTTTCCATGTGTTGCTCTAATTCGCCAGAAGCAGCTTAGTCATGCTGGCCACATGACCTGGAAGCTGTACGCTGGCTCCCTTGACCAGTAAAGCGAGATGAGTGCCACAACCCCAGAGTCGTCTGCAACTGGGCCTAATGGTCAGGGGTCCCTTTACCCTTTACCTTACTCTAGCAGAGCCTACTTGCCCTGTGCATTGATGCCAGCCAACCTCAAATTCAGGGCTGAACTACAGTACTGCTGCATATTAGGATGGAGGAGGCAGTGTGGTGATAGAAATATAAAATTCATTAGAGAAACTAAAATGCAAACTAATTGGCACCAGTATAAATATTTTTGCACTGTAAAAGCTGGAGATTGGAGACATATATTAGGGCTGCCATACATCCAGGAATCCCCAGACATGTCCCCCCCCCCTTACTGAATATTGTATGTAATACTAATGTCTCAAAACAAATGAAACTATATTGTAGAAATCACAATTTGAAAAAAGAGACAATGCAAGTGTTTCCCCCCCAATAAGAAATCTTTAATAAAAAAAATTAAAACAACAACGTTATTATTTATATGCCACCCGCCTGACTGGTATGCCCCCGCAACTCTGGGCAGCTTCCAGGAAAATATAAAAAACACAATAAAACACCAAACATTAAAAACTTCCCTATGCAGGGCTATATAATGCAGCTGTCAGGTGTTCAGAAGCTTTTTCTTCTAATTTAGATTAACCACAGAGCCCCATGTAGTCTAAACCTGGACATACTGTTGCTGTAACAAGTCAGATTCAAACCATATGAAGGTTTAAACTTGTTTAAACAACGAAAACTATAGTTAAGATTAGCCACAGTTCATGGTTTGGACAATATGCTAAACTGTCGGTAATCTAAAGCAGAACTGGAAGCTTCTAATTTCCTTGTGGCCACATTGTGGAAAGAGATAGGGGAGGTGGGGAGCTGTGCACGTCTGAGATTTTCACACGCTCATTCTGGTGACCCTCAATAACAGTCAGGGGCGTCTTACCCATAGAGGCTAGTGGCGCAGGGTGCCAGGGCGCCAAGTTCTGGAGAGCGCCAGGGAAGAGGCAGAGGCTGGATGCAGCGCCTACCGGCATCAGCTCGCCACCCTTGCCTGCCTCTGCCATGCCACACTGAAGCAGAGTTGTGCCCGGAGCCTCCGCCTGCCGTGGCCACCACAGCACAAAGCTGTCAGGTGTGCATGCAGGAGCCAGGCCCTGTGACCAATAGGACTTTGCAAGGCCTTCCTAAGTTTGTTCTGAAGTAGCAAGGTGCGGCCACACAGGTGAGGCTGCTAGGTAACTCACAGCACATGGTGGCAAGAGCTGGGAAGGGGTATAAGGTCAGCATTTTCCCTTCAGCTCTTTGCCGCAGCAACACATTCCCTGCCTTGCTGCTTTTGACTCCTTGACTCCTTGCTTCTTGATCTGCAGACCCGTGACTTCGTGACTCCTTGCTTCTTGATCTGCGGACCCCTGACTT
>JAXCMG010000112.1:145528-156852 GCA_034642415.1 Podarcis siculus
ACAAAAGCCTGCTCCCTCTTAAGGTGGAACGGAAATATCCTAACATCGCAATGCCGTTCGTCATGCATCAGCACAAATGTGAAAAGGCTTTGAAGACTGGATATCTGGTGCAGGGTAAACTCATCAGCAACGAAGTCAGTAAGTTGTGAAAAAGTCTGGAAGCAGAAGAAGTTCAAGTCTGAGGATGCACAATGTTTAATATGCTCCAGATGATTTTCTTTCCCGGAATTTGGCTTTACGCTTTCTGAGATTTCTCACCCAGGATGGCTGCTGTTGCTGGAGTTTTCTGGCCGCTTTACAATTCTCAGCTTTGAAGCTGTGCAAGACTCTGTGACTTTCTTCCAAGTTCAGGAGCATGACTATAAAAGACTCAGTAGGTCCCAAGCTCGTTATATAAATACCGGAAGCAAAAATGAGGTAGAAATATGATTCAAACATGGATGAGTGAAGTTGTATTGCCTTGAGATTTAGCATATTTTGGTGTCAGGCACTGGACATCAGAGAATGAATGGTGGAGACACCCCCCGCCCTTCTCCTGAACTTTCTGAAAGGAGGAGGGTAGTATAGATTTACAACGGTGGTTTGCAGAAGGTCATGACTCTGGGACAGAAGAGGGAAAAAGCTGGGAGATAATGGAAGGGAAGGGGAGAGCAGCAGAGCCAGAGCACCTGGCTGAAACATCATCATTAGAAAGCATTCCTGACCACCCCCTTCTCCTGGAGGACCCGTCTGGAGGATGCGGACCATTTGGATCCCTTCCAATCGGGATTCAGGCCTCATCATGGGACTGAAACTGCTTTGGTTGTGCTGGCCGATGAACTCCAGCGGGCTAGGAGCAAGGGTGAAAGCTGTTGCCTAGTTCTGCTGGATCTCTCAATGGCTTTTGATACCATCAACCATAACAGCCTTCTGGACTGTCTAGAGGAGCTGGGAGCTGGGGGCACTGTTATACAGTGGTTCCGCTCCTTTCTCCTGGGCCGTGTCCAGAAAGTGGTGTTGGGGGATGAGTGTTAGGACCCCTGGGTTCTCACTTGTGGGGTGTCTCAGGGTTCCATCCTCTCCCCCATGCTTTATAATATCTATATGAAGCCACTGGAAGAGATCATCAGGGGGTTTGGGCTGGGTGTTCATCAGTATGCAGATGATACCCAGCTCTACCTCCCTTTTAAATCAGAACCAGTCAAGGCGGTGAAGCTCCTGTGTGAGTGTCTGGAGGTGGTTGGAGGATGGATGGTGGCTAACAGATTGAGGTTGAATCCTGAGAAGACAGAAGTACTGTTTTGGGGGGACAGGGGGCGGGCTGGGGACTCCTTGGTCCTGAATGGGGCAACTGTGCCCCTGAAGGAGAAGATGCACAGCCTGGGAGTCACTGTGGACTCAAAGCTGTCCATGGAGGCACAGGTCAATTCTGTGTCCAGGGCAGCTGTCTTCCAGCTCCATCTGGTACGCAGGTTAAGACCCTACTTGCCTGCAGACTGTCTTGCCAGAGTGGTGCATGCTCCAGTTATCTCCCGCTTGGACTACTGCACTGCGCTCTACGTGAGGCTACCTTTGAGGGTGACTTAAAAACTACAACTAATCCAGAATGCAGCAGCTAGACTGGTGACTGGGAGTGGCCACCGAAACCATATAACACCAGTCTTGAAAGATCTACATTGGCTCCCAGTACTATTCCGAGCACAATTCAAAGTGTTGGTGCTGACCTTTAAAGCCCTAAACGGCCTCGGCCCAGTATATCTGAAGGAGTGTCTCCACCCCCATTGTTCAGCCTGGACACTGAGGTCCAGCGCCGAGGGCCTTTTGGCGGTTCCCTCACTGCAAGAAGTGAGGTTACAGGAAACCAGGCAGAGGAATTTCTCTGTACTGGTGCCCGCCCTGGAGGACACCCTTCCATCAGATGTCAAAGAAATAAACAACTATCCAACTTTTGGAAGGCACCTGAAAGCAGCCCTGTTTAGGGGCTTTTAGGAAGTTTTTAATGTTTGAAGTTTTATTCTGTTTTTAATGTTCTGTTGAAAGCCGCCTAGAGTGGTTGGGGAAACCCAGCCAGATGGGCAGGGTAGAAATAAAAAAAATATTAGTAGTAGTTGCAGTAGTAGTAGTAGTAGAACAGAAAGCTCAGAGGCAGAAAGCAGAGATCAGCAGGGATGACATACAATAGAAGACACAGCAGTGGGGGTGGGACTTTACTCAGAGCTATGCCAATACTGGAATGGAGAGGCACTTTTCAAGCCTCTTGCTGTGAATATTGAATACAGTGGTACATCGGGTTACATATGTTTCAGGTTACAGATGCTTCAGGTCAAGAACTTTGCTTCAGGATGAGAACAGAAATCGTGCTCCGGTGGCCCGGCAACAGTGGGAGGCCCCATTAGCTAAAGTGGTGCTTCAGGTTAAGAACAGTTTCAGGTTAAGAATGGACCTCCAGAACGAATTAAGTACTTAACCCGAGGTACCACTGTAAAGGACTTGGTAGTAACTTGAATTATTACCTGTTGAATTACACTGGTACCTTGGTAGTCAAACGCCTTTGTTGTCGAACAAATCGGCTCCCGAACACCGCAAACCTGAAAGTGAGTGTTCTGGTTTGCAAATGTTTTTTGGAAGCCGAACGTCCGACGTGGCTGACACAGCTTCCGATGGAGTGCAGCAAGCTCCCGCAACCAATCGGAAGCGGCGCCTTGGTTTTCAAACCATTCCGGGAGCCGAATGGACTCCCGGAACAGATTAAGATCAACAACCAAGGTTCCACTGTATCTGCTTCTTGGCTGCCCACCAAGGGGGAGGGTTTGATTTCCCTGAACCCTGACATTTGGTGAAGAAAACCATAAGCTTTCGTTTTAGGACTTGGACAGTAACACTTGGGTTGCTGGGAACTGAATTCGATGCTACATTATTGCTGCTTAAGGCAACACAGGACCACGACAACACAGGACATCTCTGTTGGTCCCAAGCACTCTACTGACAGTAATTTGAAAAGAATGGGCTAAGCATGAAAAATACTCCTTTCTCTTTTCCAGATAAGTTAAAAGCAAACAAACATTGCCAAAGCTACAGTTGGGTCCATTATCTGTGTTTCTTACGCTCGACTATCTCTAGGCTCCGGTGGTTCTTGGGAAGGAGCAATGTTTGACCTTCAGATGGAGGTTTCATGCCGGATATGTTAGTTTTGTAACTGTTCACGTGAGACACAAATGTAATTGCTGCTCTCATTCTTCATCCAATCTCTGACATATTTTATAACTGATTGGGGCATGACTAGAAGATTACGGCTTTGTAAATACGTCCACCTCTTTTAACTATTCTGTATTTATTTTAAGTTATACATTAATTTTTTTAAAAAATGCAAACACATAATGGAAAGAGAGGGGAGTTAATAGAGGGGAGAAAGAGTTGATTATTCCACTGAATGCTTTTTAAAAATATGTAATTTAAGAGTAAAGAGAATTTTGTAATTTCTGTGAGAGGGAAGTCAGACTTCAATCAAGTTTAGAGATCTTGGATTTTATGATTCTTCTCCAGCATCCTGGATGTTCCAACCGCTAGTGGTCATTCAGCTGATCTTACTCTTTAACCATTGTTATAGCTTTTGAGAGGACCCACTTAAACCCTAGAAATTAATAAATGGTAGAGTTTTCATTAATTGGAATAGCTGCAGAGCTTTGCCATGCAAAGAATCCCTGGGCTGGCTTATGCAAACCAGCCTGGGTGGCCTAGAGAAGAGCAAATCGGTTAACATGACAAAAGGGGTTGGTGGGCCATCTGAGAGCAATCCTTCAGCCTGGGGAGACAGATGTTCCCAAGGGTGTTTTTTTTTGGGGGGGGGGGTTGAGGTCACAGGAAAAGAGAGTTTTTCAGTAGGATGTTCTGGGAAGAAGAAGAAAGACTGGGATCCATCTTGGGCAGGCTGACTGCAAGAGATGCCTTGGCTTCCAAGGCTGCACTGCTGTGCTCTTGAAATGCTGTTAGATCTGGACTCCCTCCATGCGGACTGAAGGTGTAAATAGTGAATAAACCATGTTTCTTAAACCTACGACAATCTCCGCTGTGTTTCAGTTCTTCAAAGGAACACAGACCTTGGGTGAGTGTCTGTAGCCCCCTGGGATCTTGCAGAAAGTGTGGGTGGCACCCAAGTTTTGTAACACTATCATATAGTTAACGATTCTGTGAAAGTGTCTTCTCAGAATACATGTGATAGACATTAATGCCATTACTTTTCAGCACATAACATTTTTTGCCTGGCCTGTAGAACCCATCATATTGTTGCAGGTACCTCAATCTCCAAGTGGCAAGAGACTCCAGGGGTGCCTACACTTTCCCAGAGTTCAGCTTCCTTGGATTGAAGGTCAATGGAGTCTGTGGTGTCTTTAATATATATGGTTTTATTTACACATACATACAACCTGAGCATAGAATGGAGGAGCTCAACACTCCAACAAATCTTGCTTCCCCATTAGGTTTCCATAGAATCCCAAGTCCCAGCTTTGGGTCCAGCACAGAACAATCATGTCCAGCATCAGCCAAAACTTGCAGACACCCAGCCCCTGCCTCTGCCTATTTCCCCCCATCCTTGGATGATGTGGCATCCATCCAGGTGAGATCAGAAGAGGCACACCCATTTGTCTCTATGACAACCACTTAGGACATGTAAATGGAGGTACTTAACTGGCCAGCCAAGGCCATTACCTTAACAAAGGAAACTGGTTTGGCTGGTTCAGCAGGTTTCCTATTATCCATTCCTACCCTCACAGATTCAGGACCATAGGTTTGAATGGGATCTATAGACATCATCCAGGACTGATCTCCCCAACCCATAACAATCCCTGAAGGGAATCTAGTTCACATGGAACTCCCAGCACAGTGACAGCAATAATGTGAATAACTCTTTTGTCTAGTTGGTATTTGTCAGAGCTGCCTCCAGGTCCCAGCTCACAGAGGACCAACGCTAGCCGGTAGTAATGTACAGAAGTCTTTATTGAGGTACAGTTTCCATTTTCAAGCCGCAGCGCGCAGCTCTACGTCTATAAGCTAGATCGGCGAAGCTCCATCTGAATCTCCGCCTCCTGTACACCAGTTTAAGACTCTAGCCTTACTCCACCTCTTCCGTCTCTCCTTTCTCCTCTGGGTCCTTCTACCCCCCGGGGTCCCTTCCTTCCTGGACTCTTCTGACGCTGACCCCCCTGACTGCTCTCCCTCCTTTCGGCGGGCTTTAGGACCTGGCTCCCTATCCGGGCTGCCAACTGCGCCGCCCTCTTGTACATTTGAACTTGGCGCACGCGCCCAGTCTCCGACCTCCCTTTTGACCGTTTCCTCGCTCTCTGATGGAGGCGTGGCCAATCCTGACTCATGTCCTCCCGCTGGCGGTGAGCCGCCTGATCCCGATACCTGGGACTCCTCCCCCCTACTGCGCTCTGGTGGAGAAGCTGGTCCTGATTTCCAACTGCTGCTCTCTGAGTCCCCTCTGGCCCCTTCCTCCTGGGGTGTCCCCCTAGGCGACCCCCTTGCTCTGACCATGGGAGCCCCCTTCTGTGAATCCTCCGATTCGCTGGAGAGACTCAGAGACCTCGGACCGCTGTACTCGCTAACATTTCCTTCGGATTCCTCCCCCTCACTCTCTATTTCCTCCCCTTCCTGTGCCTCTGCTCCTGAGCCCCTGACAGTATTCCTTCTGTGAAGATGTTTTCCTCACCAGTTTGGAAAATGCTGCTCAAGCACATCAAGCTATTGCAAGAATTGCTATGCTAGGGTGAGGGATGTGTACTCAAGGATGCAAAATCCCAGTTATTAAAGGCAGTTTGGCAAAAACCATGCTGAAAACATCTGTGCCAGCAGGCAGGCAGTGCTTAATACAAGGTTCACTTAACAGTCCTGTTTTGTAGCAGCAATGCTGGAATAATTTAAAAGTATTAATTAAAATATTATTAATTGAATTAAATAAAATTATGAGCCTTTATGTTTGAGGAGCATCCCACTTCTGTCCTTATGCAATGCAACAACATTCTCTCTTCCCAGATGGCTGAATGTCAGTAAGCTGGCAATCGTAACTGTAGGCTAATGTTGTGTTGTTAAGTCAAAAGGAAATGAATGAAAAGGCAATTAAGTACACTTCTTTATTCCTGTTTCCTTCAGATTGAACAGCTCCACATCAATAAAATTCCTTCCAAAGAGCATTCTCTGTTTTGGCAATTGCTTTATTTTTTACTCAAAAATCATGTTATATCGAAGTTTGTGGAGGAAATTTTTCACATATTTTATTTTAATATTTTTTTTATTAAAAAAATTGGCTTCAGGTGACCCCTGCAAAAATTAATTTACAGCTATTGTTTTGGTAGGTTACAACTTCTAACTCCTCTCCCTCTTTGAAGAATTGTACTGGATTGAAATTTTGATCAAAGGAGCAGAAAATGACCTATAATGACAATAAGATGGTTCACTCTCTCTACTCTCTATATTTCTATGTGGCTCCTCTTCTCCTCCCTTTCCAGCCACTCAATTCCATTCTCTCTTCCTTATTGTCCTTTCCCTCTCTCTCATTCAATCTTCTATGCTGTTATCTTTATGAAGCTGTTCTGGGCGTTCCCCCTCTCAGGGTTTCCACCTAAATATTTTTTCCTCACTTCTGCAGTTCTCAGGATTCTTCTAATTGTGTTACACACCCTTTTGAGAATCAGTGCTATTGTATTGCAGGTGGGACTTTTCCTCTGAAATATGGAAGTTACGCATAAGATAACAGTTTTATAAGGCAGACAGTCTAAGACATCTGAGAGCCATGGATAAAAATTTAGATTCTGGTCTTGGCAAATTGTTTCTCAGATCTTTTTTGAGTTTCTGAATGTATATTTCTTTTCTCCACTCTTTATACAACTAGCCATACAGCATTTACATACTGTCTCGAAGTACACACCAACTCACTAATCCTTACAACAATCTCCTAAGGTAAAGTTCACTGCAGTTCAGTGGGGATCTGCTTTGCTAGCTTCCCGGCAGGTGTGTCACTGTTACTTGCCTGGAGTGAGTGGGGTGAGGTAGCAGAGAGGTTAGCACAATGGAGATGCATTGGCAAAGCCTACATTGTGGTCCTTCTGGTGTGTTTGCACCACCACAGCCTCCATACCATCTCCCTCCTTCTGATAGGCAAAAGTGACCCACCTGTTGGGCAATGAGTGTAGCAGCTTGGCTCAATATAGCAAGCCATTTCTGGTTATGTATCCAGAGCAAACCTATTATTCCTTTAAGTTACTCATGATCATTAATTTCAATGGATCTGCCCCAGGAATGACTAACACTGGATACAAGCTATGGTATATTGATTTATAATTAGATTATGGTGGGGCAGGGGGAGACAGGGGGAGACCCTGTAAGGTCCCCTGGTATGAGGAGGGAATGAAAAAGTCACAATTTGAAACCATCTGTGTAAGAGGTGTTCCCGACCTGTTAAGAGTTATTTGATTTCCACTTCCTTGTCTGTAAATGCACAGTGACCACAAATAAATGCTGGAGAAATATGCAGAAGATGCAAATAAATTATAGAAGCTGCTTGTTTACCCCTGATTCAAGGTGAAGCTATTTCTCTTTTAATGAACCAAAGAACATCGCTAGTTGTAAACTGAATCAGAAGGCTGCAGTTCTTTTTTGTATAATTAAATACATTTCTGTGCGTTGGTACTTGACTGTTGAAAAACACACTGCTAGCTATTTTATCTCCTCTCCTGCTTTATAATAATCAAGGTCCCACTGCTAAAAACAGTCCTGTTCTGAGAAGAAACCTATCGTACCCTCAGGTGGCTGGGAAGATGGGTCAAGGTCTCTGAGGAGGATCTGAATGTACTCAGAAGCTTATATGGAGGGATCTAGCATGGTTTGTACATTGGAAAAGAGAACAAAACACACTGTTTCTAATTAGAGCCAGAAAACAACTAGAGGCCAATGCAGGAAAACGGTTGTAAAACTGCCAATTTATTCTCTTGCAACCTTCAAAATGCAAGTCAGTTTTTAATGCATCCAGTCACTTCAGCATTGATGTCTGCAATAACACCTATGTGGGGGACATCCTTGTGGCCTTTATCTAAATCCAAAAGGTAAAGGTAAAGGGACCCCTGACCGTTAGGTGCAGTTGTGACCGACTCTGGGGTTGCGGCGCTCATCTCGCTTTATTGGCCGAGGGAGCCGGCGTACAGCTTCCGGGTCATGTGGCCAGCATGACTAAGCTGCTTATGGCAAACCAGAGCAGTGCACGGAAATGCCGTTTACCTTCCTGCCGGAGCGGTACCTATTTATCTACTTGCCCTGGTGTGCTTTTGAACTGCTAGGTTGGCAGGAGCTGGGACAGAGTAACGGGAGCTCACCCCGTCACATGGATTCGAACCGCCAACCATCCGATTGGCAACCCCAAGAGGCTCAGTGGTTTAGACCACAGTGCCATACGCATCCCATATGTGTGTCATATGATCACAGGAAACTGCCTCTTCTGGAGTTAGACCTTTGCTCCCTCTATCATTATACCATGAGCTGTGGTCTTTCCCCTTAAGTTCCTCCATGGACATTTCAACAAAGTGTCCAATGGCACTGAAGAACAAAATTAATGTTTGAGTCTACACATTGCCACACACAGAGGACTCTTTGGGGGAGGTGCGTCGATGCTGCTTTTGTAATTTGCGTCTGATCTAGTAAAAGTGATACTATGAATGCTATTTGGATGGGCGGGGAAAACACCATTAGAAACTAAATCAAGTACTTAGGTTCTTAAGAATGCATGGTACATGAACCCTTCTGAGATGTTAAAAATAGGAAACTGTTTAAGGAAACTGTGACCACAAAATGACTCAGATATAAGCTAAGCTACAACCTCAATAAAATAAAAACCTGGAGAGAAATTGGGTTGCTCACACAAACTGCAAAACAAGTAGGATTTTAAAATGTTTTAAAGCTTCTGTTGCAGCACAGGGGTTCTGGGAAGCCTCAGATAAACCTATGCAAAGGTGACTTAGATAGCCTGTAGGCCATCAAAATAATAGGTTGTTACTGCCACACCAGTCTATTAAGGCCTGAGTTATAACAACCCATGTAATTTCCAGTAATTGGGTTTAATGTAGTAAGAGGGATTATATACATTTTATTTGGTCTGAAAAAGGACAGCCACTGACTTTATGTGCTAATGACATCTTGGGGCACAAAAAAGTGGTTATATGCCTGCAAGATGTGTGATAAGAGTATTAATTTAAGCACTTTTGGACTGAATTCTAACCAAGTTAATTGAACATAGGCCCCATTGAAATAAATGGCACAAGCTAGTCATGGCTTTCCCCATTAATTTCAATGGGATCTAAGACCAGAGTCCTATACACACATTTAACTGGAAATAAGTTCCACCGAACTCAATGGGCCCGACTTCTGAGCAGGCATGCATATGAGAACCCTGTGAGCTCAGCTAATTTACAGTGCCAGCCTAGCCCTGTCTGCTCAAAAGTAAGACTCATTTAATTCAATGGGGGTTCCTCCAAGCTAAGCAGAGTCAGGTGAAGGGGCTTGCTGGGTGGAGCAGAACTGCTATGCCAGCTTCCCAGCAGATGGGTTGCTGTTGCCTACTGGGAGCAGAAGCGGCAAGGCAGTGGGAAGGTTAAGGTAAAGGTAAAGGTACCCCTGCCCGTATGGGCCAGTCTTGACAGACTCTGGGGTTGGTGCGCCCATCTCACTCTATAGGCCGGGGGCCAGCGCTGTCCGGAGACACTTCCGGGTCACGTGGCCAGCATGACATCGCTGCTCTGGCGAGCCAGAGCCGCACACGGAAACGCTGTTTACCTTCCCGCTAGAAAGCGGTCCCTATTTATCTACTTGCACCCGAGGGTGCTTTCGAACTGCTAGGTTGGCAGGCGCTGGGACCGAGCAACGGGAGCGCACCCCGCTGCGGGGATTCGAACCGCCGACCTTTCGATCGGCAAGCCCTAGGAGCTGAGGCCTTTACCCACAGCGCCACCCGCGTCCCTAGTGGGAAGGTTAGTTTGGTGCAAACACACCGGCAGAGCCACTCTGACGTATGGTTACCAGATTTTTTTCCATCTGGGGAATCTGGGGACACTTTTTTTCCCTTTGAAGTTGAGTAGCAACAGGGAGTCAGTAGCAGGGATGGTGAAGCAAAAGACCCTAGGCCCAAGCACACATCCATACTGTATAAAGGTGCAAAGCCCTTCTTTCACGCCCTGTGAAACATAAATGCACAGTTTTTTTAAAAAACTGGGCAACGGTGCACCGCACTCCTGTCACTCCCAAGCCTTCCCTGATCTCCTTCCCCCTTTGTTTTGACAGATCAGGGGAGGCTCAGGAGTCATGGGCAGGCGGGCATTGCCCAGGAGGGGCCAGCCTGGTAGTGCAAAAAATGGAAAAATGGCGGGCACCACAGCAGCAAGCAGCTCCTGAAGCCAGCCAGAGCCAACTGCGCTACCAGGGCTGCTGAGGCTGCCGCTGCCATGTTTCCCGGGGACAGATTTGCAAATCCGGGGACTGTCCCTGGGAACCGGGAATGTCTGGCAACCCTACTCTGATGCTCTTTCCAGTGCATTTAGAAATCATAGAATTGTAGAGTTGGAAGGGACCACAAGGGTCATCGAATCCAATCACCTGCAATACAGGAATCTTTTACCCAAAGTGGGGCTCGAACCCACAACCCTGAGATTAAGAGTTATCCCAACTGAGTTATCCCAGGAGCCACTCCATGTAACTCCCTCCCTGCTGCTTTGTCCATCCCCTTCTCCCTCCTGTTAAGCAACAGCAACCCACCTGCGTGGGATTTCAATTCAGGGTAGTAATAATAATAATAATAATAATAATAATAATAATAATAATACTTTATTTATGGAACTGGCTGAAATGACTGGCAGAATCCAAGACTTGGGAGAGGAAACAGTGGAAGAGGACTGGAAAAAATTTAAGGACTATTTGCAAAAACATTATAAGTTGTATGAATGTTAAGCATGTGCACGATTAGTAAATTTTAGCTACAGCAACTGGATTTGATGAACTGGAAATTAAGTAACAAGAAATAAGAGGTGGAAACATGAAACAATTTTATCATGTTTATTTTAAAAGTACAACAATTGGGATACAATATTTTGAATTTAGAAACATGATAACTGAAAGATACAATAAGATTTGAAATAAGGTAACAAATTGCTGATGATTTTATTACAAAGAATGCAGGATTTGGAGGATGTGGGGAAGTCCAATACGGTTGGTAAAAATATTATGGAAAGTTGGTTTTTATAATTCTATTATTCTATCTGTCTTTTTTCTCTCTTTTTTTTATTCTGTACATTTTCTAACTGAAACTT
>JAXCMG010000112.1:161852-172193 GCA_034642415.1 Podarcis siculus
TTTCTCTTTCAATATATCTCATGTGAATTGAGTCAGAAGATTATAGTCCTTGTTGCACAATTTAACACAGTTCTGTGCATTGTTACTTGACTGTTGAAAACCACATTTCTTATATTCTCTTCTGCTTCATAAGATTCAGGGTTCCATGGCTGAAAGAGTCCTGAGAAATGACCCACCATATCTCAATTAGTTGGGGTGTGATGGATCAGGGGCTCTGAGGATGCTCTGAATGTACAAAGGAGTTTACAGTCATACCTCTTGTTATGTTCGGTTCAGGTTACATCTTTTCAAGTTGCATCCTGTGGCAACCCGGAAGTAACGGAAGGGGTTACTTCTGGGTTTCGCCGCTTGCGCATGCGCATACGCTCAAAATGATATCACGCGCATGTGCAGAAGCGGCGAATCGCGACCTGTGCATGTGCAGACGCAGAGATGCGGGTTGCGTTCTGCTCATGTTGCAAATGAGTCTCCAGAACGAATCCCGTTCACAGCCAGAGGTACCACTGTATTTAGAAGAAGCTAAAAAAATTTGTATGGCCTGCTGATCATTTAGAAGTACAGTGGTACCTCGGGTTACATATGCTTCAGGTTACATACGCTTCAGGTTACAGACTCCGCTAACCCAGAAATAGTGCTTCAGGTTAAGAACTTTGCTTCAGGATGAGAACAGAAATCGTGCTCCGGTGGTGCAGCAGCAGCAGGAGGCCCCATTAGCTAAAGTGGTGCTTCAGGTTAAGAACGGACCTCCGGAACGAATTAAGTACTTAACCTGAGGTACCACTGTAAAACAAACCATTCTGAACAAACCAAACCACACTCTTCTCAATGGAGGCTAGAAACCAATGTAGAAAAACAGTTTTAAAAATGACATGTTATTCTCCTTGCAGTTTGCTCTGTTAATAATCTGGGGACCACATTCTGTCCTCTCCCACTCAGTAACCAACAACAACCCACCTGCCCAGGAGGTGGTTTGGTGGTTCTGTCCCTGTCAAGGACTGGGCAGAGGAGGAATGATTCCTGGGAGGAGGAAGAGGAAGACAGTATAGATTTACAACAGTGCTTTGTGGGAGGTCACAACACAGAGGCAGATGAGGGGAAAAGTTGGGAAATAATGGGAGAAGAGGAGGCAGAATCCGAGTGGCAGCTGGCTGACATGGTGTCTTTAGAAAGCATTCCAGAACCTGGCGAGCGTTAAAAGTAAGAGAGCAAAGAGCTCGAAGACAGAGGGCATGTAGGAGCACCTGTAGAAGTGATGAGTAAGGAAGTGGGAGAGACGGGGGTGGAGATTCACTTGGGACAATGCCATTATCCAAGAGGCTGGGTTCTATAGCCTCTCTCTGTAATATTGAAATAAAAAAGGACTGTAAGAAACTTTTTGGGATGGCCTGGGATTCGGATTCGGATGCTGAACCTGAAGAATCCCAGCCTGCACAGGAGTCCCCGCCTCCAGAACCAGCCGAGCCGGGACTGGAGCTTGAGCCTGAAGGGTCCTCACCTGT
The DNA here is from genome assembly GCA_034642415.1 of Podarcis siculus. Classification (NCBI taxonomy): domain Eukaryota; kingdom Metazoa; phylum Chordata; class Lepidosauria; order Squamata; family Lacertidae; genus Podarcis; species Podarcis siculus. Next base: position 163,352 of record JAXCMG010000112.1, read on the forward strand.
GCTGGATCCTCAGGTGCAGGCGCCAGCTGAGTCTGCTCAGGCTCCTGAGGGGGTAGAGGACCCATTGCCTGCAGGTACTCCATTCTCAGAGGAAGCTGAGGTTGCCTCTGGGTCTGGTAACCCTCCAGCCTATCCTGAGCTGCAGAGGCTCAGGCCAGAGAGGCGGAGAGAACTAAGTTCCTGCAGGAGGAGTGCTCGCTTCCAGGCCAGGAGAGGCGAGTCACCTGAGGATCGGGGCCACCCTGTGCCTCAGGGCAGATAAAAGCTAGCCAGCCCCAGTCCCAAGTTGTGGGAGCAACTTTGTTGGTTGACAGTTCCTGCCTGAACCCTGTCCTGCTATCCTGCCGGAGCTCCTGACCTCACCCGACTACCTGCGCTGCATCCAGCTTCAACTTTTATGGACTTCCTCCATACTGCACCTTCAACCTTGGACTGGACTTGGACCTCGTCTCTTGGTTAGCCCACGGGACCAGCACACTTTTCCTGGTCTTTATACTTTTCTGGGCAACCAGCTGGGAGCCGCTGACAGCATCCTGACAGTCCCACCCATTGAACCACATCTAGGGGTGGCAACCTGGACCCCAAACATTGATTTCATTGGTCTTAACTGAGCTCAGCTGTATATAGCAAGGACCTAGGGGTTGAATGTGGACCTCCAGGCTTGGCTATCCAACTCTCAGGACTCTCTGCAGGATCTGCATCTTCCCAGTCCTTCTCTGTGTATTCCTTGAGTGCTTTTGCTTAGCTAGAGTGCAAATCCTCCATCATGTTGAGTCCAAAAACCGGGACGCACGTCTTTCTGGACATGCTTCTCATGAGACCTGCGCGAGAGCATGGAGCCCCAAAATGCATGATCCTGTGCATTTTTTAGCTCTGTGATCTCTTGCAAGAGCATGGCACCCCAAACCAGGATGTCCCAGTTTAATTGGGGCAGTTGAGGGGTATGGGAGTGTGTCATTGAATTCTGATGATGCCTCTTGCGTGCCTAGATGGAAATGTGTTTGTGCACAGAGATACAGTCATACCTCCAGTTACAGACACTTCAGGTTGCGTTTTTTCAGGTTACGGACTGCCAAAACCTGGAGGTACTGGAACGGGTTACTTCTGGATTTCGGTGGTTGTGCATGCACAGAAGCGCCGCATTGCAACCCGCGCGTGCGCAGATGTGCAGCTGCAGGTTGCGAACACTGCGGGTTGCAAACGTGCATCCCACACGGATCATGTTCGCAACCCGAGTGTCCACTGTATCTGACTTTTGTGTGGCTGGAACATAGCCTACTTTGCAAACGTAAGAGTCACATGCATCGTTCCACCCACTTTTGCCACGAGAATTATTAATAGCATCAAATTGGAAAGGAGAAAAAGCACCATCAAAATTGGAGTGGCAACAAAAATTAATGGACTACGCAGAACTAGCTAAGCTATCAGGAAGAATAAGAGACCATGCAGATCAAGTATTTTTCAATAAATGGGGTTTATTTAAAAGTTACATAAAAGATTGCAACAATATAAAATCTGTGGCAGCCTTTGAATAGCTTCTGTTATACACTGAACAGGTTTAAGTACAGTAACTTGGCTAAACAATGATTGAAAATAGACACAAACAGTGCACTAGATAAATATACATTTAAAGCTAGATGGAGTTGGCGGGAAGTCAAAGGAACTAGAAGAAGCCTGTGATAAAGTGTAATAGATATTAACAATTCTTTAATGTTTATTTGTAATTTTGATTTTGTGTTATGTTTTTTTAAGTTCAATAAATCAATTTTTAAAAAATAGAGAAGGAGGGTGTGTTAACATTCTTTTTTCTTGCAGAATCTCCTAATTTCTTTTGCTGAGAATTTTAGTGTTTACTTAGAATTACTTTACTTCACCTGTAACATTTATAGTCTTCCAGGTACCCAGTTTTCAGGCAACATTTGGGCCCTTCCATTGTTCACCTGGTTGCAAAATGACAGGCACTTCCTTTTGTTTGTTCGGCCTCCCTTTGCTTCAGGACTAGTTACCAGGCAACCATAAACAAGTGGAAGTGCTTGCCTTTTCTTTGTTGTGGACTGTGCTGATTGCAAGTGTGTAAGAAGAAGAGCATAGCCATGACAGATGACAATCCTGTGATTTCAAAGGACCTTTGGATACGTTTCTCGGGAGAAGCTTTGCAAAAACGCATGTTTATTTACAGTGAAGCCTATTTATTTAAAACACGGCATTGTACAGGGTTACATAACAAAGGCCATTTGCCTCAAATAAGACTTTTCACGGGGATGTCTGAACACTATAAAATTTATGCCGGAAATAATTCACCACTTTAACTACTACAAATGCTTGCTTGGTTTTCAACATGTGAGCAGTCCTGCTGATCTAAATTAATATGGAACCATAAAGATGTTTGCAAACTTGGTACGTGCTTCCATGTCATGTAACCAAACACCACATTGATATATTTTAGCACCAAAATGTTTTGACATCCATGAAGCTCTTCCCAGCTTGTTTGTGCATTCTCTTGCCATTCATATTTAACGACGACCGAAGGATTTGACTGTGGTTTTCTACATCACTTATGAAACGGCACAGAAAATGAAACACAGAGCGGAAAGCCGTGCTAAAACCACAGCGCTTAGTGCAGTTAAAACCAGCCTTTCCCGTCAATTGTAGCAGGTCCTGTTACAGGGCTTCAGCTTCGTGAACCAAATCTTTGCTTTCATCTCCTGAAGTTTTGCCACCTTTCAATAGCTGAGAATGCACTGAATCAAATTTCACATTTGTATGGCATTATCAGTCACTGTGCTCTGAAGATCTGTTAGTCATGCAGGTTGATATAACGGAGGACTTTCCCTGTGGGTTCTTGAAACATCCATGCACTTATTGACATCCTCACCAGAAAATAAAACAATACACATTTCGCTATTGCATGGGGCAGGTATTTCCCTGACTTGAATTCTTTCCTTATCAGCAGAATTGATACTATCATGGCAGTGAAACTAATTTGCTATATATCTCTCTCTAGTTCTGTGTGGCTCTGGAATCCTGGAATGCAAAAGGACTTACCGTATTTTTTGCTCTATAAGACTCACTTTTTCCCTCCTGAAAAGTAAGTGGAAATGTGTGTGCGTCTTATGGAGCGAATGCAGGCTGCGCAGCTATCTCAGAAGCCAGAACAGCAAGAGGGATTGCTGCTTTCACTGCACAGCGATCCCTCTTGCTGTTCTGGCTTCTGAGATTCTGAATATTTTTTTCCTTGTTTTCCTCCTCCAAAAACTAGGTGCGTCTTGTGGTCTGGTGCGTCTTATAGAGCGAAAAATATGGTACATAGTTACATTCTGAATTGACAGATCTGCATTTCTTTCTTTGCTTTGCTTTACTTGAACCTCTAGATCAGTGGTTCCCAAACTTTGGTCTCCAGCTTTTTTTGAACTACAATTCCCATCATTCCTGACCACTGGTCCTGCTCGCTATGGACAATGTTGTCCAAAACAGCTGGAGACCCAACGCAGTTAGGAGCTGATACAAAAGACACATGTACAATTATATAATTGTGAGCCTGGGAATTTGTTGAAGTACTAGAACTGAACTCAGTTCTCCTCCCACACAAACAAATCCACTCCTGGTTATTCCACCCCCCCTTAAAAAAAATCATTTCGGCAATATTATGTAAGAGGCACACATTTTATTGCTGCCATTGTTAATAACTAGGATTCAGAAGTCCTTGCCAATCTACAGTACTTGAAGCATACAGAGATGTATCAGTACATCTTGATCTGCCTTCTCCTAATATACACAGTTTTGTATGAAATTCCCCCTAATACACCCATTTTTGCAAGGCAGCCTTCCCAAATATTATGCATTTTTGTATTTTGTTTTCACTAATTTATGCCTTGATATGAAAACTTTAGTAACTTTATTTTTGTACATGTTACTTGGCTGAAGAATTGCACTGCAGAATTTGGAGAAGGACAAATTTTGAGGAATGGTTGTGTTTTGTTTTGGTTTGTGTGTTGCTTCGAAAAATGTGAATGAAATAGGTTCACCTGTACATTGAAACAGAATCAAATTTCTCCAGCATCCCCAGTTTTGATCCAGACCGGATTATTAAATTTAATTCCCATTGAAATGAATGGAACTTCTCTTTCTCACAACTAATGTTTCACACTGATTGCAATGGAATATAAGCTGAACTAATGTAGTCTGGCTCCAACCCATAGCTAACTGGTTATTTACAGTGGTACCTCGGGTTAATAACTTAATTTGTTCTAGAGGTCCGTTCTTAACCTGAAACTGTTCTGAACCTCAGATACCACTTTAGCTAATGGGGTCTCCTGCTGCCGCCGCATCGCCAGAACACAATTTCTGTTCTCATCCTGAAGCAAAGTTCTTAACACGAGGTACTATTTCTGGGTTAGCGGAGTCTGTAACCTGAAGCATCTGTAACCTGAAGTGTCTGTAACCCGAGATACCACTGTATTTTTGTTTTATTGACAAATGAATTCCAGTTGTGCTTTTTGCCACTATAACTGAGGTGAACTTATTTTTGTGTATGTCTGCAATACATGTTTATATAAGAAATAAAATATTTTAAAATCAAATCAAACCAAAATATGACAAAATAAAAAGAAACTACGGCCCTAAAGCTATCCTAACCAATGGTTTATTTTAGCAAAACAAAGAACTCAAAAATGCCTGCTAGAATAAAAAGATTTCAGCATCTGTCTTCTGTCATATCCCCCCGCAGAGCAAGAGTTCCTTACTTGTGGGTCCACCACCTGGAAGACCTTCTGCCTTGCACCCCATCAATTCAATATCCAGTAAAAAGGGCAGACCTTCCAATCAGTCTTAAGGCTCAGACATGTTTATATGGGTAAAAGTGGTAATTAACACAGCATAACATTTAGATTAACCCCAGCCCTGAAGTATGCAGTTCCTCTTAGTTGCCAGATGCCTATACTAAGGATGTCAGGCACCATGGGAGAATTATAATTATTTACCAGGGTCCCTGGTGCCTTGTTTTACAGCATTCATCCCAGACACCTAGAAGAGTGTTTGTGTATGAGGCTGTATATGCATTTAAAGCACACACATGGTAATTTGCTAATGGTGCTGGGAACTGTAGTTCTGCGAGTTGTAAACTACAGTTCCCAGGATTCTTGCAGGGGATGTAGATATGCTTTAAATTTGTCAAATATTTGGCATATTCACAGCGCTCTCTCTCTCTCTCTCTCTCTCTCTCTGTGTGTGTGTGTGTGTGTGTGTGTGAGAGAGAGAGAGAGAGAGAGAGAGAGAGAGAGAGTTCCTTGCAGCCACAGCAATGAGTAAGTGGCTGAAGTGGAAATTATGTGCAAATTTAGAATTTTCAGGGAAAAACCATTAGCCAGGGTTGATCATAAATGCCATCCTCATTCTAAATCAATCATGCGGCATTTCCCCATGAAATTTCACTAAAATATGCTAAGTAGGGCAACTTCCTTCCTTCCTTTCATTTATTAGTTTTCTAAGCTGCTTTTCACTCACACGAGTCCCCAGGTAGCTCACAAACAATAAATAGCAGAACAGAACATCACAAGGGCAACATAAACCATATAGAATAGTTAACATATCAGTAAAACAATTACAAATCATAAATAAAACAGCTACCTTCTATAAAACACTATTAACAAAACAACTGGGGGGAAAACAGTGAGAGTTCCATGAAAAATAAAATATAGTTCAAGGAAGAAGCAGATGGCTAGAATAGGACTGATAATAATAGTCCCTGACTTTTTTTTTTTTGCTGGGAATTAATAGCAATCAGAGAAAGGATCAATATGCTTTACTAGTGGCTTGCAGTTTCACAGTGACTAAGGGTTCTTTTTTAATATTCATGCATGTTGCCTGGTTGTCACTAGAAGCAAAAATCGTGTGGGAAGCTTATGTGGAGGAGTTCCCCACATGGTAGGAGCAAATTTAATCCCACAAAGATCTCCATCTGGAGAAATGCCTGAAATGCCCCTGTACTTATTCTGGAGGGACACGGGTAGTGCTGTGGGTTAAACCACAGAGCCTAGGACTTGCCGATCAGAAGGTCGGCGGTTCAAATGCCCACGATGGAGTGAGCTCCCGTTGCTCAGTCCCAGCTCCTGCCAACCTAGCCATTCAAAAGCACATCAAAGTGCAAGTAGATAAATAGGTACCACTCCAGTGGGAAGGTAAACAGTGTTTCCGTGCGCTGCTCTGGTTCGCCAGAAGCAGCTTAGTCATGCTGGCCACATGACCCGGATGCTGTACGCCGGCTCCCTCGGCCAGTAAAGCAAGATGAGCGCCACAACCCCAGAGTCGTCTGCGACTGGACCTAATGGTCAGGGGTCCCTTTACCTTACTGTTTCTAGGGCTACCAGTAACTACTTATGAATCAGGGATGTGTGGAAGCTGAAGCCAGTGGCATCACAACGGGGGACAGGGTGGGGGCAGTGCGCCCCGGGTGCCATGTCTGGGGGGTGACAAGAAGGCACCCCACGGGGGCTTGCCCCACTGCCGCGGCGCGAGCAGCCATCATGCTGCCTTAGCATGTGGAGGACCCTCCATTCGTGGCTGCAGCAGCAAGCAGAATATCCCGGTGCTGGCGGCAAACCGCTATGTACAGCCCATGTGCAGCGTCGCAAGCATGCACTGTATGTAACAACGCCACACATGCGCTGTACATAGCGGTTTGCTGCCGGCACTGCTCGAGCCTCGTACGGATGGGGGTGGGATCCCTCCGTCGCTGCTACAGCCGCATGTAGAGGGTCCTCTGTTCACGGCTGCAGCGGCTGGAGCGGCACCACTGGCAAACCGCTATGTACAGCGCATGTGCGGCATGGCTACGTATGGTGCATGCATCATACATAGCGATGCCGCACATGCACCCTGTGTAGCGACGCCCCACCCCCGGGTGTCACAATGCATTTTTTTGCCCCTGGCTGAGGCTCATGGGATGCATCAGCAAACTTCAGCCTAATTTTATGCAGGGGAGGACCTGGAAGCAGTGGAACAAGGCTGGGGCAGCGATCCAAAAATATATGGATCGATGGAAGGACGAGGGAGACAAGCCTTCTGCAATGATCAGCTCAAACTTCTGGCAAGAGCAATCTGTCCCTATCCTGGCATCCCTCTGGATGGGCAGGAAGGGAGAGCAGAAATGGAATGAGACAAAGAGAGAGAGAGGAAAAAGCTGGCTTTGTTCACTTTTGTCTTTCCTAGGGACGGGGGAGAAATTCTATTCAGTTCACATTTTAAAGGTGAATCTCCAAAATTTGCAGTTTCCAAAGCAATGTGAGAAGTAGAAAACAGTCGTCCTTTGAAATATGCACTTTTCTGAATTTTGCAATGCGCTTCTCCAGCCATGCAAATGCTAATGTAAAGTGTGCATCATCATCATCATCATCATCATCATCTATTGAATTTATATACCACCTTATACCTGGGAGGGGGTCTCATGGTGGTTCACAGAATAAAATCAAGATATAAAACCACAAAATACCTAATTAAAACAGTAGCCCGTTCCCCAACCTCCGAATGCAGATCTTATTGAAAGCAACATACAAAAATGCATTAAACTAGGGGGAACTGCTTTGCAAAAATCTGTATATTAGGGGGAAATTGCATATAAAACATGTCTATTAGGAGGGAAATCGCTCTAAGATGCTGCTGAATTTTCACGAGAACTTTTTTTAATAGAAAAATTGCAAACTGATTTGGAAGTTGTGGAGAACTGAACTGAAGATAGAAAAATAAGAAATTGAGAGGAACTTAAATTTGCCCCACCCACCACTACCTTAAGCTAAGTCCTGTCCATCACTAGCTCAAGCCCACCCACAAGCATCAGTCTCTGACACATTATCCCCAAGGCAATGCAGCGCCCACAGGAATTTTTGAGGGAAGAGGGGAACAAAGTAAAACACTGAGGGGAGATGAGCAAGCTCATTTCTCACAAAAATAGAGACTAATGGTACCTGTACATATTGTTTCATATCTACAAGTGCTAGAAAAATTCTTTCAAAAAAAGAATGCTAGAAATCTGGAGAGTATGGTTCATTACAGGGGAAACAACTGCCCCATTCTCTCCTCATGGGTGCCAATGAATATTGTCCTCAAGGAAAAGAAAAAATTCCCCTTCCCTACTATAAACCAGATTTCCAGAGGGAGAGGGACTATTAGACCAGAGGGACATGGAGAGATGACCCATCCATGAGTGGTATTATTATTATTATTATTATTATTATTATTATTATTATTATTAGAATGTATATACTGCCCTATATCCAGAGGTCTCAGGGCAGTTCACAGAACAAAATCAAAATATAAAACCACAATATATATATAATCAAAATAAAAACAACCCAATAACACCCCCCCAAAAAAGAACCACATTTTAAAAGGATGTCAATCAAATCAACCAAAGGCCTGGTTAAAAGGGAACGTTTTGCCTGGCGCCTAAAGGTGTATAATGAAGGTGCCATGAATGGTAGAACAGCCTCTTTTTTCTTTTTTTTTCAACCGTGCTATATTGGAAGCAAAAAAACTTGTTCTGATGAATTGGAAGAGCCGCAAAAAGTTTCCATTGAGCACATGGATTGATAATATGGACAGATTAGCTATATACCAACAAATTGCATGTCGACGCAAAATAAGAATGGATAAATATGAAGAAATCTGGAATGAATATTTAAGCGATAAGGCGGATAGTGGTGGGAAGTAGGGGGAAGAGAGAGGTGGGAAAATATTGTTTAAAAAGGTGTAGTCGTAGGTATATCAGTGTATTCCAATCTGAATTGTTAAATTGTGTTGTTTTATTATTATTATTATTATTATTATTATTATTATTATTATTATTATT
>JAXCMG010000112.1:185583-219552 GCA_034642415.1 Podarcis siculus
CTGGGGTTGCGGCGCTCATCTCACTTTATTGGCCAAGGGAGCCGGCGTACAGCTTCCGGGTCATGTGGCCAGCATGACTAAGCCGCTTCTGGCGAACCAGAGCAGCACACGGAAACACCGTTTACCTTCCCGCCGGAGCGGTAGCTATTTATCTACTTGCACTTGGACGTGCTTCCGAACTGCTAGGTTGGCAGGAGCTGGGACCAAGCAATGGGAGCTCACCCCGTTGCGGGGATTCGAACCACGACCTTCTGATCGGCAAGTCCTAGGCTCTGTGGTTTAACCCACAGCGCTACCAGTGTCCCTATATATATATACACACACATACATATATATATATACATATATATATATGGCAGAATTGCACCCCAGATAAAATAGAATTATAACTGTTGAACTGTATGGTGGGTTTGCCCTCCATACAGAGGGGAGGAGTTGTGAGCAGGAGCCGTTTCCTGCATTGGCAGGGGGCATTCCAGCCCCTGCCCAGCTGGCCTGGCTGCCGTGCCACGCCCCCAGGTAGCCAACCAATCACGTGGAGGCTTGGGGGCCGGGTTTAGCCGCTTAAACGCAGCCGCGGCAACACTTCCCTTTCATTCTGTTGCTAGTTTCTCTTTTGGTTCGGGTGGTGGTTAGGCATTGGAATATGTTTGTGTATTGGAGGGCAGGGTGTGGAAATCAGACAGCACACCACAAAAACTGGCAAACCTACAAAATCAAAGCCCCCCCCCCAGTTCATTTGAAATTGTTCCAGTTTTTGGGATACTGTTCTGGCGGCTACTGAGAAATCCATCCAAATGGAAAAACATCATGTTTGCTCCCATTCCTAGTTCCCCTGAGTTAAATGCTGGAAGGTTTACACCAGGCATGTCTAAAGTCCATCTCGGGGGCCTAATCCGGCCCACCGGTAGGTTTAATCTGGCCCCCGTGGCAGTTTCCCCCCTCAACAACTTTGGTTGGCCCTCACACCCCTTCCTCAAAACTGGCCCTCTTTGAAAAAAGTTTGTACACCACAGGTATACACTATATTATGGCAAGGGCATCGTAGCTTGTTACCTTGCCCAGAATTTGATTTGTATGGAGTTGAATTTTGTACGGAGTAGCTACTTTAGCATGATTTGTATGGAGTCCGATTTTAAAATGAAGGGGAAAAGTAATCACCTGGGCATAATTTTCTCCTACAGGATATCAGTTGCAAACCTTGGGACAGATGACTTCATGGTCAGTCATGTGCCTTGTGTCAAGAGGCACAGCGATGCATTTGTTCCTGCCGGCTCCTGTCCAAAGATCATATCCCTTTTCCAAGGCAGCATGAAAGAGTAAAGTGCAACACACGATTTCAAACTGAGTAATGAGAATCTCTTCTGTTTGCCACCCGATGACAAGGAAGGTCTAATCTCTTTGACATGTGGGGCAGGCGCTAGCTTGGAATGACACCTGGCTGCTAACACCTGTGTTTCCACCCTTCGAGACCTTTCCGCTACTTCAGGTTAACCTGACATGGGGAAAGACATCTGCACATATTATTGAATTTATTATTTCGGTCACAGACCAGTTCCAGCCCACATACAATATCAATGAAGTTATAAAACACGATAGGGATACGTTTGAATTTGCAATTAGGTATAACAGGGACAATACAGATATAGCAACAGTTTAAAAATATATATCAATTAAAACTTAGTCACTAACATATAACCTAAAATCATCATTTAAGGCCTTAATCATTATGATAGCACAGCTTGTTTTATGGCAATCACACAGAATTTGGTTACCCTTAATGTGATCTCAGGATCCTTGTCCTCTACCAAGGATTTTAGACATTGAAGTTCGGATTCATTTGGAGATTTTTTGCATAGCAGGGGTAATAAATACCGAGTGTATATCCCCGTAGAAACAGCAGCATAACAAGGCACGAGAGACAAGCCGCAAGGGCAGACTCGTTCTGCGTATGGTTTACCCTCGAATCTGTCTTGCAGCACATTGAATCTTGCGAGGGTAAATGACCGTCACCTGTGGGACCTTTCTTTCACCCTCTCTCTCGCTGCGCCAGTTCTTGGACTTTTGGATTATGGGGGATTGCCTGGGAGCATCTCCTACCGTAACCAATGGTCGTGGCTCCCTCATTTCTTCATGTTCCTCACTTGTTTCTTTGTCCTGCTGCACGTCTACCATCGCTGCTGATCAGAACATTGTTCAGAACCATGTTGTTCAGGAAGTGCAAATTGGGCAGGTTTGTGCTAAGATGCAAACCAAGCCAAATTTCTCCTTCGACACAATTTACCTACGGCATTTAATAGCATCACAAATGCACCATGGAGCTCCAACAGTTGTCTGAGTTCTCTGCATACTTAGGCCCTGCTTGGCTATTGTGAGAACAGAGGGTGAAAGATCACTAACACCTCCTTTCTCTCCCCCTCTCTCCCTTCAACCTCACAATTTCTGTGACGGCAACATCTCATGCTGTATGTAACTGACCTGTAGAAGGGACTCCATGAATTGAAAACATTGTGTGGTATGTACCTTGTTAACTATGAAAATCCTTTAATAAAAACAATTTTAAAAGCCCACTGAACTCCACAGGTTTTTGGCCTGATCCAGGAGGGCTTTTATTAGGGCTGCCATTATTTCAAAAAGTGAAAATTTGGACAGGAAAGTTTTGCCCAAAAGTTGTTGAGCATTTTTTGGCAAAATCACAAAGAAATTGGAAGTTTTTTTACCTATTTCTGAGGAAAATAGGCAAAAACGACTCTAATGACATGGGTGGCTGCATTTTCCCAGATATTTCGGCAATTTCCGCCCAGACACTGCTTGCGGCTGCAATATTCCGGACATATGGCAACCGTACTTTTATGTTTGTGCAATTTCAGAAGTGACAAAGGTGCAAAAAGGCTCCTTTCAAAATGACTGCAACTTGTAGCCAGTGCTAGCCCAGCTCAGAATAGTGAAATTAATGAATATGACTAACTTAGGTGCATTGTTTTCATTAGGTCTACTCTGAGTAAAAACTTAGTGGGAGAAAACTGCTAGGCTGCCCTGCAGTGGCGGCATAATAATGTGAGAAATGATGTTGCGCTTTATTGAAAAAATAATAATTGATACAAATTTCACTTGAAAACGCCACACAAAAATTAGTAAAACCCCAACAGGTGTGCAAGGAACTTAGATACTGTTTCTGAGTTGACAAGGCCAAATCTGACTCATCTATCTCTTCACTGGGACAACTCCAATATTGCTATATTGGCTAAAGCCACAGAACATGATGTCTATTTTTTTTGGAGAGTTTTGAGACGAAATCATATACCTTGATGACTGGTCCAAAATTGAGCTCCAAACATTCAGAAGCAAGTAGGAGGGTGAAAAGAGAGAAGCGACACCCTGGGCAGTATATTTAGCAGGGATGTGGGGTTGTAGCTTCAAGCTGTTGCCACAACAAAGTCCTCTTGATAAACAGCAGATCTCCACTTGAACCAGAGCCAAGGGAGCACTCTGGTGCTTGCCTGAATTTGGAACGCCTTCATTAGACAGATCTGATTCTTAAACGGAGTGCAAAGTAAAATATTTTCAAAGCACGTAACGAGGGCTGCCTAAGAGGGTTCTCATTGATTTCCAGCAGTTATTCATCGCAGCTGGCTGATGGGTGTCCTCACGCAACCCTCCGACATTGTCAGGGTAATTCATCTCCCGTCCCCTACAGTATGATTTCCTTCAGATGTCATGCCAGAGGTTCATGTACAGATCCATCTTGCACATTGCAAGAAGCTTCAAACGTTTGAGGCAGATTGGAAATGCATGTGCACCCCTTCGCCACCAATGGAGGGAACAGATGTCTTTTGGTCGCAGGGAGACTGCGACACACACCATGTGTGGCTCAATGGTACCAAAGTCGAGTTGCGTTCAGTGTATGTCAGAGGGACTGCATACAATGGCTTCCAAACACATGTCTTTGGGCAAAATAGAGAACCCTGCCGTTTCAACACATGGTGTACATGGACACGGGTGGTGCTGCGGTCTAAACCACTGAGCCTCTTGGGCTTGCCGATCAGAAGGTCAGCAGTTTGAATCCCCATGACGTAGTGAGTTCCCATTGATCTGTCTCAGCTCCTGCCAACCTAACAGTTCGAAGCACGCCAGTGCAAGTAGATAAATAGGTACCGCTGCAATGGGAAGGTAAATGGCGTTTCCATGCACTCTGGTTTCCACCACCGTGTTCTGTTGTGCCAGAAGCGGCTTAGTACTGCCGGCCACATGACCCGGAAAGCTGTCTATGGACATACACCGGCTCCCTTGGCCTGAAAGCGAGGTGAGTGCCGCAACCCCATAGTCACCTTTGACTGAACTTAACCACCAGGGGTCCTTTACCTTTACCTTTTTGTACACAAGTGTACATGGAACATATAGGGAGAATCAATACCAGGCCCAGGTTTTGGGAGATCATTGGGCAAAATGGCCACAATGTTCCCTGAATGGTCCCATCTGCTTTTTACCACTCAGCCCTGCCCATTACTTGTCCTCTCTCTCTGGACCCAAACGACTCCATGCTGCGTACTGCAGGCATAACCAACATGGTGCCCTCCAGATTGTGTTGGACTGCAACTCCCATCAGCCCCAATGTTAGGGATTGGCTGGATGAGGAGAGTGGTGGGAGTTGCCTGCCCAAGAGCCACCCCCCCCGGGAGGGCACAGGTGACCATTCACAGTAAATGTTGGATCCTGGTGGTGGGACACTGAAAAGCAGTCTGCAGAAGGGACGAGCTGGGAGGAGCTAGAAGCAGGGGGACTGAGCGATCAGGAGGCGTCAGGAAAGGGGAGGGTATTCTAGGACAGGTCACAGTGTGGCAGCAGGGATTGGCCCTGCCACACAGCAGCAGGAAAGTCCCAGTCCCGTTGGATTGCCTCCCCCTCTGACATCTTAGTTTAGGAAAGTTCTGCACGCTCCTGAGCAATGGTCCAGACAGGCCCAGAGGAGGAGCTCACTTCCTTGACACAGCCTTTGTCTGCTTGGGAGGGATCCAGAATGAAAGGCTAGAGGGGCGGGGGAAGTGTAGAGCTAGTGGTCAGTTTGAGCAACATCTTAGCTGGATTAATACGAACCAGAGGACTCTGTTGTGTTGTTATTTTCTGTTAATAAAGAGCTAATTGCATTCCGTGGCTCCCGTGTGTGTGCCTGCTGCCCTGTGGTTGACCTGTCTCCTTGACAGCTTTTTGGCCAATGGATGTTGTAGCCCAGCAACATCCGGAGAGTATCACATGTGCAACTGACCATTGCCCTGGCACAGAGGAGGAAGGCAGGATAGGCAGAGGCTGCTGCTGCTGCTGCTCCTGGGCTTTGCTTCTGCTGCTTTTCACTTGCTCGGAGATTGCAGGTAAACATGCAGCAGCGCAAGGAGAAAAAGCCATAGAGCTAGAGAGGTCCAGGGGTTGACCCTCAGCCATCAGCTTGAGTATGGGCCCTTGCAAGTGCTTGAAGATGATGAACCTTGGTGCCAGCCCTACTGGAGCCAATAAATGATCTGACCTAATTTGCACCTCTCTGACCAAGGGTTCAACCACATTTCCGACCATATTGTGTCAGTGGCATAGCGTGGGTTGCCAGTGCCTGGGGCTGCACAGAGGTGGGTGGGAGCGAAATGGAAGGATTATGCATGTGTATTCAACTGCCTAATGGCATTCATGTCACTCAGGAGATTGCAGCTGCAGAGATAATAAAAGAAGAGTTGTTCCATTGTCTGGAGAGGTCACTTCCTGGTTCACATGGAGAAGCCATTTTCAATGGAGCCCAGCAGCAGAAGTGCCAAGCTGTTTTGAGGCAGCACCAGGTGTTGAAACTTTGCTCCCCTAAGAATTCTGCGCCCAGGCCAACCACCCCTGTGGCCCGCCTCCATGCTCTGCTACTGCCAATACAGTTATTTCAGGGGTTGGAGAAGGAGGTTTCTTCTCTCTATGTTCCTCCCAGCAGTCATTGCTCCTCTGGCCACTGCTATGGATGCACAACCTTACTGCCTGTCTCCAGGCGCTGTGGTCATCAGCAAAGGAAGCCAGTAGAAGTCTTTGCCTATCTTGGAAGCGTTATTTATCCTTGGATATTTCCATTCAGGTTAGGAAGTAGAAACAGTTTTAAACCAGAACGGAAAGGCTCATCAATTTTGGGATAAGTCTGGCATTTTGGATTTGCTTGTCTCTTTTGAACCCAGTTCTCAGCTCTTTTTGACGTGGTCTCCAGTCATCCACAAAGTGTTTCTGACAGGCGGGACCTCAATGTGTCCTGTAGATTTTGTTTTATCTTTTTTTAAAAAAAGTAATTCTAATGAATTGAACAAGGCTGGTGGTTCCCTTTCTTATGCTTGCCTAGAAACAAAAGGATGCCAGAAGTCAACATGTCCAAATGTCTTTGCTTGGACCTCCATGTTGCATTTACGCATCTTTTTGAAGGGGTAGATTATTGGTTCAGTTAAGCTGAAGCTCACTGTCCCCTGAAAAGTGTCTGTGATGCTTTCAATTAATGACATGTTTTTTGGTTTGATTGTTTTTTAATGTAATGAGTTTCAGTAACAGAATCTCAGTGTGGGTGTTCTGACCACAGTTTGTGTTGTAAATGGCATGCATTTGGGGTTCGGCCTCTTAAGGCTGTTGCCAACACAGCTGCTAGCTGCTTCTTTCTCTCTGAAACTCTCCAGCAGATGTGGAATCTCTGTCCTACAGACATTTTGGAATACAATCCCCATCTTCCCTGACCATTGGTCATGCCAGATGGGAGTTGGAGTCCAACAAGACATGCAAGGCCATAAGTTCCCAAGCCTTGCTCTCCAACCTAGTGCTCAAATTCAATAAACCGCTTGAATTCCCTGCTGTTCCCATGCCTAACAATTAAAAAAAATTAGCAGCAGATTTTTTCCAACGATGTTTTAAAATTGCAATTTCTGGTAGCAAAGAGAAGGTGGCGTTTCTAACTCCACAGTTGCCTCCTTGCAAATTTAGGAATAATTACCATGTAAGACTAGCCAGTGGTAAACATGACTGTGTCAATGCACAGGCACTCAATTCACTTGGCTATTATTCATATCCACAGGTAACTTACACACGGCTCCTGCTTGCAGCTTAAATTCTCAGCAGGACTCTGCTTTCCTTAAGTGCTCCTGGTCTGAACAACATATGAAATGAAGAGCCCACAAGCTTTCCCATGTGCTGAGATCTGCCTTCCTCATGGTGTAACAGGTGCTCTGAATTTCCAGGTCAAATGAGATAAGATTAGCAGGGAAGCCGCACAGCAAACACACAGCTTGCAACATGCATCCCTCTTCCTTCCTCATTACTACAAATTGCCTCTCTGGAGGTGCAGTGAGCTTCCCATTGAATCCGCTGACAAGGTTGTCATTGATTGTCATGGAACTGATTCAAACCATTCAGCACCTTTTTTTTTCTGAAACAGCAAAGGCAGCAAAGCTTCTTGTGAATGAGCTTGATGAGGCTCAGAGGTGCGATCGTTTAAGAGGCCAAAGAAGCACTTGGGGCAGCAAGTGGGGACAAAACTGATTTCTGAAAAACACATATACGGAGGGAGGTGCATGTTGTTTGAAACGGCACATTTTCTGGACACTGGCGATGTGTGCGGCTCATCTCTTCTTGCTAGCTGAGCCAACTGGGTGGAGATTATGAATATTGAGGATTTTATTATTATTATTATTAATTGGATTTACACACCACCCTATACCCAGAGGTCTCAGGGCGGTTCACAAACAAAATCATAATATTTAAAAGCAATTTAGCTTTTAAAATTTTTATTGGAATTTTATTTACAGTATAACATAAACCCCCACACCCCCATACACAAATCCACCCTCATTAAACGTGAACATAACATACAGTGAGCATAACATACAACAATACAAACAACCAAATAAAAGACTTCCTTTATCCTGTATCTGGCGTCCTTATTTACTTCTTATAAACTGTTTCCTTTATGAATAATTATTAAGATTTTTTCTAATTATAACTTAAATATCCACAAAGTCTCCTGCAGACATTAATCGAAACAAGTCCAGGTATGTATTTTAGGGCACTGTTTTGTGAAGTATTCTCTGCATTTTCCCCATGCTATTTGAAACTCTTGTCTAGTGTGATCTCTAATTGCCTCTGTTAATCTAGCCAGTTCAATATACTCTAACAGTTTGTCTTGCCATTCCTTTTTTGTTGGCACAATTTCTTTTTTCCGGTTTTTAGCAATTAGGATCCTTGCCGCTTCCTGTGGCATAGAGGAATATTTATATAAAAGCAATTTAAAGACAATAACCCAATTAAACCCCGCCCCCCAAAAGAGCCATATTCTAAAAGGGTATTGGGTATACATTCATTCTGATTTGTACCTCCCCTATGTTTAATTTTGTTTTAGTAAAGACCAGCTACACAATTCCGCCTTGCATATACCTCCTTGGGGAGTTTTAACTGCATTGTATTTGGTTTTCTTTTGATTTGGTCCAGCTCAATTCCTCCCACAGCCCCAATTCTTGCTGACGACAAAGGGGCGCAGCTCCAAATTTCCATTTTAAAATTGAGCCCTGCATGGTGTATTTTGCTTCTTACACCACCAACAGTAGCGTAGCGTGGGAGGGGCCACAGGGGAAGTTGCTCCGGGTGCAAAATTAGTAGGGGAGCAAAATTTCAACACCCGATGCTGTGCACTTCTTTTGAAAAAGGCTTCTCCATGCGAAACAGAAAGTGACCACTCACCCCAGAATTGCAGAGCAGAAAGGTTGTTCGGCGTGAATGGCTTTTTAAAAGTAAATTTCAGCTGTCCAATGCATTTCCACAAAATCTTTCTTTTTTATTTTTCCCATTGGGTGTGCTCCAGAGTGAGGAGGTTCTAGAAAAGGCATTGGAAACTTCCCACATAGATCCTAATTTGGCCCATGAGGTCATTTCCTTCAAGACACACCCACCTGCACCATACCTAATGTCATATACAGTGGTACCTCGGGATGCGAACGGGATCTGTTCCGGAGCCCCGTTCGCATCCCGAACGTAACACAAGACACGACGGCACGTATGTGCATGCACGGGTCACATTTCACCGCTTCTGCGCATGCGCGTGACATCATTTTGAGCATCTGTGCATGCGTGAGCTGCAAAACCCAGAAGTAACATGCTCCGTTACTTCCGGGTTGCCACGGAGCACAACTCGAACGCGCTCAACCTGAAGCACATTCAACTCGAGGTATGACTGCAATACAGTGGTACCTCAGGTTACATACGCTTCAGGTTACATACGCTTCAGGTTACACACTCCGCTAACCCAGAAATAGTGCTTCAGGTTAAGAACTTTGCTTCAGGATAAGAACATAAATTGGGCTCCGGTGGCGCGGCGGTAGTGGGAGGCCCCATTAGCTAAAGTGGTGCTTCAGGTTAAGAACAGTTTCAGGTTAAGAACAGACCTCCGGAACGAATTAAGTACTTAACCTGAGGTACCACTGTAATACAAAGAGTCAGGTAGGTAAAGATTCAGCTGCAAAGGGACAACTGAGAATCTTCAATTGTTTCTTGGCAAGCTGGGCTTGCATTCAGCATCTTTTAAAATTGGTGCCAAGTACAAGCCCCGCCGGGATATTACCCCAAAGCAGGGCTCGCTGTCAATTCTGATCAGCTGATTGGCACGGGCTGCAAACCCTGCTGGGATTGGCTCTGGAGTGAGCTGATTCCTGCTGCAAGTGGGACTTGCAATCACCTCGGTGCAGATCAGTGCACTAGAATCAGCAACTCTCAGAAGTTCCCCATTGGGCACTCATGCTGACCATGGTGCTTTCAGAAGAGACCTGCCTTTATAGCCTGGCATGAGTTGAAGATGAACTTCAAAGGGGAAACATCTCTTTCAGGGGATGTTTGAAGCCATGCCTACAAAGGAAGAAAGGGAAGAATTGGGTGTGCACTTAGAGTGTGTTTCCAATTTTTCCTTGAACTTGGGTCACCTGATGTCATGGCGACATCGAATAATTGGCAGGTGGGCAGCCACACCACCTGTCAAAGGGGCCCATGTGGGGTGGCGGAGGTCAGAATCCAGGCTGCCCACCTGTCAATCACCTGGGTTTTGTTTTTGTTTTTTGCCTGCACAGAGAGTCAGCTGATCTTTGGAGCTTGCAAAGCACTGTGCATGGAGCTATGCAAGCCCAGCTCTTTGTTTTCCCTAGCAAAACCCCCTTTCGCTCAGCTGTGTCTTTATAATGTCAGATGGAGGGCAAGTGGGTTTAGCTTTGGCAAAATCACCTTGTGGGTCAAATGGGGAAGCTGGTGGACTAATTAGGTCTGTGGCCCAACAGTTGTCCACTTCTGGTAGAAAGTAAAAAGAAAGCATGTTGCAGTCACTACAGTGGTACCTCGGGTTACAGACGCTTCAGGTTACAGACTCCGCTAACCCAGAAATAGTACCTCGGGTTAAGAACTTTGCTTCAGGATGAGAACAGAAATAGTGCGGTGGCAGCACGGCCTCAGCGGGAGGCCCCATTAGCTAAAGTGGTACCTCAGGTTAAGAACAGTTTCAGGTTAAGAACGGACCTCCAGAACGAATTAAGTTCTTAACCCGAGGTACCACTGTACTGCTGATATGACATGGTCATTGGATGTGAGGGTCTTCCTTTGGGTTGCAAGAGTCTGGATTTGTACCCCATAGTCCATCGATAGTGGCACCACTGGGCTAGCAAAATGAGCTTTGTTTTCATGAAGAATTTCTCATGGCAATTGTGAAAATTCACAGCATCCTAGGGAAGAGAAATACAGTGGTACCTCCGGTTACGAACTTAATTCGTTCTGGAGGTCCGTTCTTAACCTGAAACTGTTCTGAACCTGAGGTACCACTTTAGCTAATGGGGCCTCCTGCCGCCGCCGTGCTGCCGCCATGAGATATCTGTTCTCATCCTGAGGTAAAGTTCTTACCCTGAGGTACTACTTCCGAGTTAGCGGAGTCTGTAACCTGTAGTGTTTGTAACCTGAGGTACCACTGTATGACTTAATTAGTAATTGAACATAGTAATGAACTAAACATTATGTCTGGAACATCTAGCATTATCACGCACCATGCAGACAGGGTTTTCTTTCACAGTTGCGAACTTATATTTTCACCTGAAAAAGAAAACACCCCTCTAAAGACCAGTTTCCTATGTGTTGCAAAAGAGCTTGCTGTAATGCCACATTACAGAACAAGAATGTAAAGTATTTTGCTTGCAAGATTGCCAGAGACAAGGGACACTGCAGAACTGTAGTGTCTGGTACATGGCGAGCGTTAGAATAGGAATGTTCTGAAATGAAAACACGCCTATTACAACTTATAGATCTGCCAAGTGAGGGCTGTGCATTATGTTCTCTTGGCTTGCCAAGTTCAGGCCAACTTATTAAAATAATGACCCTTAAATTACCTGGTGACTGAATTGCTACAAAGCATAGGAACATTCAACAGGGAGAATATATTGTGATAGGCCATGTATTAAAGATCACTGGACATCTTAAAAGCTAATGTCTTAAAGTTTAGGACAGCAGAGTGATTTTTAATATACAGTGGTACCTCGGGTTAAGTACTTAATTCATTCCGGAGGTCCGTACTTAACCTGAAACTGTTCTTAACCTGAAGACCACTTTAGCTAATGGGGCCTCTGGCTGCCGCCACACCACCAGAGTACGATTTCTGTTCTCATCCTGAAGCAAAGTTCTTAACCCGAGGTAATATTTCTGGGTTAACGGAGTCTATAACCTGAAGTGTATGTAACCTAAAGCGTATGTAACCCAAGGTACCACTGTATCGGAATAGATACGGGGCACAGCAAACATATGGCTTGGTGGACTTTGAAACGGTTGATAATAAATCTCAAATGAAATTTCATCCATTTGAGCAATGAATGAAAACTGAAGCTCCGTAAATGTTGATGTTTGGATTTTGGAACCATCAATCCAAAATTGGATCAGTTTTTGTGCCAAGCATTTGGTTTGCACATTTGATGCCTGCTACCCATGTCATTGATGGGACGCGGGTGGCGCTGTGGGTAAAAGCCTCAGCTCCTAGGGCTTGCCGATCGAAAGGTCGGTGGTTCGAATCCCCGCGGCGGGGTGCGCTCCCGTTGCTCGGTCCCAGCGCCTGCCAACCTAGCAGTTCGAAAGCACCCCCGGGTGCAAGTAGATAAATAGGGACCGCTTTCTAGCGGGAAGGTAAACGGCGTTTCTGTGTGCGGCTCTGGCTCGCCAGAGCAGCGATGTCACGCTGGCCACGTGACCCGGAAGTGTCTCCGGACAGCGCTGGCCCCCGGCCTATAGAGTGAGATGGGCGCACCAACCCCAGAGTCTGTCAAGACTGGCCCATACGGGCAGGGGTACCTTTACCTTTACCCATGTCATTGAAAGGTTTGTCCTATAACCAAGGCTCGACATTTCCTCCTCACTTTTTAAATGCCTGCCAAAATCCAGATCCTTGTACTTCAGAACTGAAGATCCAAGGTGATCCACCTAGAACTATCAACATTCCAGGTGAATGGTTCAATGTAATCATGAGTCACATTGGCCGTCAAGAGCACATGAGCAGGAAATATGACATAACCAGAATCCCACATTCTTGGACTTCACAATGTTCTCTCGTATGCAGGAACAGCCCAGAGCACTCTGATTTACTAAGGCATGGAACAAATTCTTCACTGAGTGGAGTCAGTGGAATAATCATGGGATAAATGAGGACATAATCTGGTTGTGTTTGTTCATATGGTTCCGTGAAAGAAAGTGCTTTGGAACGTCATTTAGAGTGACAGCAAGGAGATGAATTTTGATGGGCTACTCCTCTTCTCTCTAAGGCAGCAGTTCTCAACCTGTGGATCCCCAGATGTTGTTGGACTACAATAAGCTCTGGCCTTGCTAGCTAGGGGTGATGGGGGTTGTAGTTCAACAACATCTGGGGACCCACAGGTTGAGAAAGGCTGCTCTAAGGCATGCCAGGGAGTGTTCCTTGAACATTTATTCAGTGACCTCTGTTCATTGCAGAGTCTTGTCAAATCAAAAGACAGGAGAGAAAACATTTTGGCTACAGCCCCCCCCCCCAAGCAGTTGAAGCTTCCCCAACACTACCATATTCCACTGGTGAAGAGGCAAGCTGCAGGAGCTCCCACTCTGAAAAGTTCCTGCAGCTTGCCTCTTTAGCTGTAGAATACAGTGGTGCACACACAATGCTCTTATTCATGCATAACATAATTGTTTCGGGTATGGCCTTTAAAACAGCCATCCTGGTTCAGCAAGGGCAATCTTTGGGCAGAAGGTGGCTTTGCAGGGAATATACCTTGCATTAGATAAAGGAAATGATCTGAGTGGCATGTGCAGATCATCCATTCAGTGTGCGCATGTGATCAGATACTGGTTGTATGTTAAGTGTCTAAACCAGGCATAGGCAAACTTGGCCCTCCAGATGTTTTGGGACTACAACTCCCATCATCCCTGACCACTGGTCCTGTTAGCTAGGGATGATGGGAGTTGTAGTCCCAAAACATATGGAGGGCCGAGTTTACCTATGCCTGGTCTAAACAATGAATAAATGAATGAATGAATGAATGAATGAATAAATAAATAAATGCAAAGGGTTCACACACACACACACACAGCCTTACACACTAAAAGTATGTGTCATGGGCTCACATTCTCTAGCCTTGTCCCGAAGATGATGCATGCACTGTGTCAGAATGCCGTCAGCAGCCCCCGGCTGGTTGCCCAGGGAAGTATAAAGGCAAGGAAAAGTTCTTACTGTCTTTTTTTTTAATTTCAATATTTACAGAGAGAGGCTATAGAACCCAGCCTCTTGGATAATGGTGTTGTCCCGAGTGAATCTCCACCCCCTTCTTTCCCACTTCCTCATTCATCACTTCTACGGGTGCTGCTACGTGCCCTCTGTCTTTGAGCTCTTTGCTCTCCTACTTTCAAGGCTCGCCGGGTTCCGGGAGGGTCAGGGATATTTTCTAAATACACTGTGTCAGCCAGCTGCTGCTCTGGTTATGCCTCCTCTTCTCCCATTATTTCCCACCTTTTCTCCTCATCTGCCTCTGAGCTGTGACCTCCAGCAAACCACTGTTGCAAATCTATACTGTCTTCCTCCTCATCCTCCCTGGAGGGGTCAGGATGGGGAGGCGGCCTCCACCACTCCTCCTCTGCCCAGTCCCTGACATACTGGCTATACCTCACACCAGCCACATACTGACCTATGTATTTAGGACCAATCAAGATCCCCCTTTGCAATAGGGGAGTCCTGGTGTACATGTAAGGACCCTTCACCTGGGAGAAAAACATGTTACCTGGCAGGTTTGGTCTAATTCTGCAACGCCTGCTGCACATACTCTCAATGCATGAGGTGGGGGGTGATAAGTCTTATGCCATAAAGGCAAAAGAGCAGTTTGAGTGTAATAAAGGTATTCGGCCGAGTCGAATGTCATTGCTCTGTGTGTTAATTAAGGTTTGATGCAGTACAAGACGTGCTGTATTTAACCACCACTCAAGCAGATGCACCTTAACGATGTGACTAAACAGGAACAAAAGGATCGGCTAAGTCACAGCTATGACGTTAATTTGAGGTGATGATGATGACATCATATACCTAACAGTTCAGCTTGTAGAACATAGTAACAGCTAGGACATTCATCTTAAGCATGCAATGAGGGAAATACCGGCTGAATATGTTTGTCTTTTGGGTCCCACGCTCCAGAACACAGGAGCCGAAATGTGACATCTCGGATTGGGATCAGAAGCTGGGATGGCTTGTGGAAATCTGGGGTGTTCAGTTTTTCAGTATGCCGGAACTGAGACAATGGTCTCATTCCACCTTGTGACTAGGATGGGCCTTGCACATTCTATTCTCTGGTATCCATATCCATCGCAACTGCTTCTAAGTACAGTGGTACCTCTGGTTACGTACTTAATTCGTTCCGGAGGTCTGTTCTTAACCTGAAACTGTTCTTAACCTGAAGCACCACTTTAGCTAATGGGGCCTCCTGCTGCCACCGCACGATTTCTGTTCTCATCCTGAAGCAAAGTTCTTAACCTGAAGCACTATTTCTGGGTTAGCGGAGTCTGTAACCTGAAGCGTATGTAACCTGAAGCGTATGTAACCCGAGGTACCACTGTAATTACATCCATGGATGATTTATTATTATTATTATTATTATTATTATTATTATTATTATTATTATACCGCCCTATACCGGGGGGGGGGTCCTCGGGGTGGTGGTCTCAGGTTGGTTCACAGGATAAAATCAAGATATAAAACCACTAAATACATAATAAAAATAAAAACAACAAGCCAATAGCCCCCACAAACACATATTAAAAGGGCACAGGATGTCAATCGGGTCAACCAAAAGCCTGGTTAAAAAGGAAAGCTTTTGCCTGGTTCCTAAAGGTGTATAATGAAGGCCCCAAGCAGACTTCCCTGGGGAGAACATTCCACAGATGGGGAGCCACTGCAGAGAAGGCCTCTTCTCGTGTTGCCACCCTTTTGAAGAGGAGACACACAAAGAAGGGTCTCAGAAGATGATCTAAGGGTCCCGGTAGGTTCATATGAAAAGAGGAGGTCCTTGAGGTATTGTGAGTGCCATTGCCCAGGGAAGTCCCATTGCCCACTGCCTTCCATTTCCCACCCGATGCATTGGCAGCCGCAAGGCATCTTAGAAAGCTTCTTCTGCCTTGCTTGAGGGATCTGCATATCCTCAGCTGCCCTTGTTAGAGCACAAGTTTAGATTTTGTTGATATGCACTAACTGCAGAATTTTGGCCAAGGTTCTGGCTTCACAACTTGCTAATTGCAACACCTCGCTTGCAGCATCCAGCAGAACCAATTTGCTTCTGCTGATGGTTACCTAGGGTTACCTTGTTTTATACACCCTGCTTTATATACATGTTAGATAAAGTGATTAGATAACCCACTGGCACATTATAGCTAACTCATGTGATTTGTACATAGCCCAAAATAAATGCTACATTTTTTAATGGGTGCAAGTTGCAAAATACCCAATACCCAGTTTTCAACAAGTCTGGATACGTAGAACCAGGTCTGAATAGCCCTGAAGGTGCAAACTCAGCTCTGTGCTCAATCTCACTTTGTGTGTTTAAGGTCTCAGGTCCAACACCTACCCTCTGCTTGCTTGCTTGTTTTGAAAAAGATCAGGTGTCCAGTGATTAAAAAAAAAAACCCCTTCTGCTGGAAATCCAGGAGAGCCTCTGCCAGCAGAATAAGCAATCTAGGGCCAAACAGACAAATAGCAGATGAGGCAACTTTCTAAATTCCTCCATATCCACCCACGATACTCATTGGATGTCCTTAGGCAAGCCTTACCTGTCAGTCACAGCAGGGTTGCTACGAGGATAAAATGTGAAATATGTGACAACTGAGACTCTGAAGCCGTGGGATAAATCAGGAAAGAAATCTAAATGCATAATAATAAATAACTGGGAAAACGTTCTGTACAGATTCTGAGGGCACCTTGGCTGTGCCTGTTAATTCATTGTTCTGAGGATTTAAAGCAATTTCTCACTGCAATGTTCCATGCTGGTTTCCAAACTGTGGGCTTCGTTTTTGCCACGACCCTCTGACCATGACTTGGGTGTGAGAGGGAAATTCTTCTGAATCGCAACCAAGTCTCCCAGTGTCCTGACCTTCTATGACAGAGATGGGGAAGCTGATGATGTTGGACTCACTATGGAAGCTCTCCAGATGTTGCTGGACTCACCATGTGTGGTCACTCACTGACCACAGGCTGTTCTGGCAGGGGATGATGGGAGCTGTAGTCCACCAACACATGGAGGGACACAAGTTCTCCACCTCTGTTCAGCAGGAAGTGTTTCCTCAAGACACCTTGCTTGGGACTGCTTCTCTAAGTGAACAGAATGTCTGGATGGACAAGTTCCCCTGACAGAACCTGGCAATAATTTAGCAGTTTTACATTTTAAATGGCCATAATGATACTGTAGACTTCAAAGCTCATACCTGCCCAAAGCAAATGGAACAAGTTCACACACCACATTCCCGCCCCTCTCTGACGTTAATAAGATCTATACAAAATCACAACTATTGACGTAAAATTACCAGGCTTTTAAAATCTTGCTATAGCTAATTTGCCTATTTCACATGATTAAAGCACAGACCTGAGCATACTGACTCAGAAGTAAGTCCCACTGAGTTCAACAGGACTTACTCATGGGTAAATGTACAGAGGATTACATAATTTGCATATAGCTGGTTACTGGGCAAAAAGACTGGGATCCTGTAACTATTTACATGCAAGTAGCATCAATTGAATTAAATGGAAATGCCTTCTGAGTAGATATAGATATATATGTATATGTTGTGAATCATATTTTTTTAACTGTCCATTTGTAATTTTTACAAATTTTCAAAATCAACCCCCCCCCCAATAAGCTTAACATAGCATACACATGGATAGTAACAGAAATAAAATAAATTAATGCAGAAAATCTGCAGACAGAAAAGCAAACCAGGGTCAAATATTCAATGAGTATGTCAGAGATCTTGACAGTACCACCCCAAAAATATAAAGCTAGCTGTGCATCTTAAAGCCTTAAATTTTGGCCTCTGATTTAGTAGTTATTTCCAGTGTCAAAAGCATTCACCAGGTAAGGTGGCAGA
This sequence comes from Podarcis siculus, assembly GCA_034642415.1. Lineage (NCBI taxonomy): Eukaryota > Metazoa > Chordata > Lepidosauria > Squamata > Lacertidae > Podarcis > Podarcis siculus. The sequence goes on from JAXCMG010000112.1 coordinate 203,224, forward strand.
ATGATGCTCCGGCACCTTTTATATTTTGCAAAATCTTCTTAAAAGTGCTTACATTTTTAAGAGTGCAGGGTCCTTTGGGCAGGAAGCAGTGGTGGTGGCGAAAAGGTCTAGGAGAGTAGATGGGACTTCCTAGTCTGCCTGAGTCATCCTGGAAGAAGATGGGGGTCGGGTAGACACCTTTGGACACAGAGTGCAGACTGCTCCTTCTGTGGTGGAAATGGTGGTCCATGCATTGGCCCTATCAAGGGACTTGGGTAAAAGGTAAAGGTAAAGGACCCCTGGAGAATTAAGTCCAGTCAGAGGCGACTATGGGGTTGCGGTGCTCATCTTGCTTTCAGGCCAAGGGAGCTGGCGTTTGTCCACAGACAGCTTTCCGGGTCATGTGACCAGCAGAACTAGACCGCTTCTGGCACAACGGGACACAATGACACAAACCAGAGTGTGTGGAAACACCGTTTACCTTCCTGCCAAAGCAGTACCTATTTATCTACTTGCACTGGCGTGCTTTCAAATTGCTAGGTTGGCAGGAGCTGGGACAGAGCAATGGGAGCTCACCCCGTCGCGGGGATTCAAACTGCCAATCTTCTGATTGGGAAGCCCAAGAGGCTCAGTGGTTTAGGCCACAGCACCACCCATGTCCCGAATAAACAAGCACACAATCATTGATAGGTCCACCTGCCATTGTGAGGCGCAAAGCAATGAAGATGATGCCTCCCCAGCTGTTGCCATTGGCTGTGGGTTTCTTGTGATGTCACAAAAGCACTTGGCAACTGAGTGGATATAAAGGCAGGCCAAGGGGAAAGCCCTTTTCTGTTTCCAGCAACAAGAGCTCACCTCGTCATGGGGATTTGAACCACTGACCTTCCAATCGGCAAGCCCAAGAGGCTCCATGGTTTAGACCACAGCTCAGGTCAGCAGTAGAGGATGCACACAGTCCTCATAGAATAACAATTGAAAATGATAGCAGCTTAGATTCCTGTGTGGGTTTTCAAAGGTTATTAGGAACCTCCACAGCAATTCCCTTTTCAGAAGCCTGTATTTCACTCAGGGTTGCTAACTCTTCAAGGGAAACCTGCAGCTGTGCTTTCAATGGTAGCTTGACATGCAGACGTCAGCAGGTGGCAATATTTATTTGACAGGCAGTGTGGCGCAGTGGTTAGAGTGTCAGGCTGGGATTTGGGCGACCTAGTGTCAAATCCCTACTTAGGCATGACACTCACTGGGTCCTCTTGGTCCAGTAAGTATCTCTTCAGAAGGATGTTGCGAGGGTAAAACTGGCGAAGAACCAGGTGCACCACTTTGAGGAAAGGCAGGATATACATTAAAAAATGTCTCCTGCTGGCAAAAGTTGCATCAAATGATTTCTGCACCTTTAGCTGTTGTGCAAGGCACAGCAGCCCCCCCCCCAACTTGCTCAGTTAGCTGCCTTGATCTCAGTTCACCCCGTTGTATAAAATTAGCTCCGACCCCGCTTGGGACAGCCTTTTCTAAACTGCAAGTTTCTTCCTTGAAAGGTGTGGCTGGTGAGAACTTTGGGCACCAAAATTTCCCACTCGCTGTGTCTCTAGGTGATGTGTCTTTTGTTCCAAACATACTGTCTGGAGTTGCTGCCTATAGCTTTGAAACTGCTTCAAAGGAGTACTTCACAGGAGAGAGAGAGAAAGGGGGGGGTGTTACTTTTCAGCAAAGTTCAGGTGGGTGGAGTAGCCAAGACCCCACCTTAGTCTTGGCTTGCATCCACCCCAGTGTTTTTATTATGACACACTGTACGGGATTTGTTCGTTCCCCGGGGCACATGTTGTACATGTCGCAGGGCTGAAACTGAAAAATTAACTTTCTGTCTGCTCTTGAGTAATTGCACCTCCTTGGCTTCCACGCACTTTTTTCACCTGCAAGGTGTAATAAGAAACACTTTGAAGTCACTCCTGCATGCTTTTCTTTACCCTTTACCTGCCACTTAGACGCATGCTCACCATTCAGAAATTACCAGCACGTCGGTAATCTGCTTATTTCATCCGTGGCTGTGCGTGACTGATCTTTCCTGATCTGTACCTCTCAGAACAATGAAACCTCGCCTGAGGAATGTTCCTCAAACAAGTGTACATGTTGTGAACGTCCCACTGAAGCCACTTTAAATTGGGCCATCCTAGATACCTTTCTGGTCTCCTACCTGATCTGCTCTGTCAGGTGACAAGGAAAACCTTCTCAGACACAACGAAGCTTCCTTCCACCCCCCAAAATGGGCACAGAAATACATACGTTGGGGAAAGTTTGCACAAGTCACAGTCACAGGTGCATTAAATGAGGGGGACATTGCCTGCAAAAATGTGCACATTAGATAAAATTGCATACAAAAATGTGTTGAGCATCAGAAGAAAGGAGTAGCAAAATACTGACAAATTTTCATGAGGCCTTTTTAAAAATATATATATGGAAACTTATGGGGAAATGTGGCAAACTGGACTTAAGCCGGGGGAAAATGAGAAACTGAGAGAAACAGAACAGGCCAATTGGCCAGGCTCCAGCAGGAGAAACAATCAGAACAGGAGTAGGAATAATAAAAAACAGCAGAACAAGCTACACGCATCATCACAGGCCAATTTGTGTTCCAAACAACTTAACAGGGTTCTGCTGCCTGCAAAATATCGGTAGCTATTTCAGAAGGGATGCTGGATACCTGAAAGCATTATTCACAAATGCCATCTTTTAAAAAGACAAGTGATGGGGGTGCTTAAGAGGAGAATTGGTCAGGGGCAGAATGATGCGAGTAACAGAAATTTGCTATTTCTTACTGAGATTTTGAGTTGTTTTGAACAGCACTTGTTTATTCTGGGTTCCCAGTTCTTGAGAACAGTAGTGACAGATTTCAGCATGTATTTGCATCTCATTCTGCATGGTACAATCCCGGCTACCCCAAGATATTTTGTGGCCTGTGGCTGACAAGATGGCTCCCCATCCAGAAGCTGACTGGGTGACCAACTGAGTTTTCCTTCAATAATGGCCATGGGATTGTGCCCTCCGCTGTACTGGAGGGGAGCCAGCTAATTCTTCCAAGAACGCAGCACACAAGTCAAATATCTTCCAGCAAAAGGGGGTGTCTGGAGGGCTCAGAAGGATTTTCCCCGAGGCTTTGCCATTTGAGGTGGTTGCACCATTCTGCCTAATTGCAGTTTTGTGGATTGAAGGAAGCTATGCATCTTGTTGGCTGACTGTAACGCACATAGGAAGCCCCTGCAAGGAACTTACTGTGGGTGACATTTCAGGACCCTCAAATCTTAACACATTGTCCTGCACCACAGGACAGGATGAAATGAGGGCCCTAGCTCTGATTCACTTTCAGCGAGTGGCAGAGAATGGCGACAGAAAGATGAGAACATCTGCATCAGTCTTCAGCATGACTCTCTTAGTGAAGTCATCACACCTGTGAATTGCCTTGTTATCTAATGTCTTTGTACAGTGGAGAGCATGGTTAGAGCATCACTCATCACTTCTGCAGTATGTGGCACCCACGTCAGCTTTCCTGGAGGACAAGCATGATGTTAGTGACACACAAATGTACACTCCAGAGGTCGACATGACTGCGCCACACACTCCACAGCTGCCTTTCACAGGACTGTGCTGCCCAATGAAGCTGTAACTGGCAAGCTTCATTACATAACCATAAGAGTCATATGCCACCTTGAGCTCTGTGGAATATAAATGTAGTAAATAAAAGTAAATAAATAGGAAACACCCATGCATTGTATTGAGGTGTGTGCACTGGGGGAGGAAGGGGGTGCGGTAGGTGTGGTCTGCCCTGCATCATCTCTACGGGGGGTATGTGACATTGCCCCCCACCCCCCTGGGATGCTCGCTGCTCGCCGTGGGCGGCTAGCCCTGCCCTGCAGGTGGCTAGCCTCACCCCTGGGTGCACAGCACGGGCACCACTCTGGGTGCCAGAGCAGCTAGCTCCGCCTCTGGGTGTGAGAGGGGAGCAGGGGTCATGCTGACGAATTCTGCCTTGTCATTTTACGCTCTGACTTGGCCCCAATGCCTGCGGCCAACTGAACAACTGCAGAAAGGAAAACTTCATGCATACACATGTACACCTTAAGACCTCCATGCGGCTGAAATCGCAACTGCACAGGGTTCCAGATTGCACAGAAGTCACCTCTGGAAAAGCTGAATGGAGGAAGTGAAATTTCCATGGCATGACTAGCCAATGTAGTTGTGCGTGGATACAGAGCACCTGAGTAGCACACTAACACTGTTGTGACTGTTAGACAGCACTTTCCTTATCAAAGGAGACGTCACATTTTAATCATTTAAAATGTAATGCCCGGGCATAGTTTTTGTGGGTGCCCTGCTGGAAACTTGTGAGTCATTTTACAATTACTTTAATGATTCCTCCTTGAGAATTTCCAGGGCAACTTGGATTGCTGGCATTGGCGTGATCCAACATGTTCTAACTGATTGCTCCATGATTTGGCCACATTTTCAGAGCCGAATCACATGATGAACTCTGGCGTAGTGAGTGCAATGTACATGCACCGGTAGCATGACGATCAAATGTACTCATGGGACAGAATGATATGTGGGTCAGTCATGTGCATGTGCCCATGCCACTATTTCTGGGGTCCACAGCGCTAGATCCTGTGCATAGCAGTTGCCATAGATCATAGGACTGCAGAGCTGGAAGGGATCAACTAGTCCAACCCCCCCCCCCACACACACACAATGCAGGGATCCAGCTGCAGAACTGGCCTGATGGTGAATTTAGCACTGCAGGAGTGCTAATATTGAGTAGAATTCCATGCCAGGCCTCTCTGCCACCCACAGAGGCTTGCCCAGACTCCCCTGGGGCAGAGGGGCTCTCAGCTCAGCAAGCCAGGAGGGCATTTCTGGATGGGCTGCATGCCCAAAACAGGAGGAGGGGATGGCGCATTGGCAGTGCAGTGGCAGTCAGAGGTGCTGCCTGAATGGAGCTGCTTCTGGGCACCTAAGTCCCAGCACCCAGGGCAGGAAGAAACCCCACTGGTCTTGCTGAGGAGGGTCCAGACTAGGTGTGCACAGCATTCTTCTAGGCAACCCAAGGAGGTGGCCTGATCCACTCTCCCAGGGCCCCTCCAGCAGCCTCTTCCTCCTCATTAGCAGTGCAAACAAACAAACCTCCTTCCACCAATGAAACACAGCCTCTTGTTTTTGGCTGAGCCAAAATCTTCCAGTTTCCAAATGTTTATCTTGAAATTCAAGGTTATTTGTAATATGTGCCAATCGCTCTGTGCTGAGTGCTTCATTTCCATTGCTCCTTGTTCTAAAGGCATGAGCCCCATTCATGTTGGGCCATTCTGTGTTTCTATGATTCTGCGATTAATATGCAATATATGAAATTGCTCTAAGTCGAGAATGAGCTCTACAAGTGAGCTCAGCTTTGCAGTATCCTATAATAAGGGCTCCCTTGCAAATGCGGGCCATTTTAATTGCATGTGCATAGCAGAAGCAATCATCGGTAGACTTCAGAGTTATAACCTGATTATAAACTCATTTACATGGCAATGAGAAACAGTTCAGGTGCTACTTATTTGAATCAGGAGCACGGATAGCAGCTATTGTTTTCTGATTCGCCCTGCTGCCTGCTGTGAAGATTCCCTGTCATCTGCAATTATTAAAGCTTTCATTATGAGTGTCCTTACACGCACCTGTTTGGGCAAATGCCCTGCATCATAGCCGTTCTTCTTTGATTCATACAGTAGGTCCTTTAAAGGCAAAGAAAACAAAGGATGAAAATAAACGATGGCCCTCAAATGAATGAATCAGAACACACCGCAACTGTCTTCCCATTGACTTCTATCCCTCCTCCCAATATTTGTGCTTTTCTATCCACTTTGTGCTAGGACCAGGCACTCATCCTTGTATGCCCCTGTTGTAAGATGTGTGCGTCTCCTAAGGCGATCTGAAGGCAGAAAACTCTCCAATAAGCAGGCCCCCTTAAAGACAACAAAGGCATATAAACCTCCTCAAAGTAACCGAGTGTCTCTTGTTCTTGGCTTCTAAGAGGCTCTGTTGTTTCATGTCCATATTGCCTTTTTATCCTTTTGTTTTATGGTGCTAAGAAGCGAGGGGGTGTTTTGTCTCTCCTCGCCTGTCTGGGAGATCAGGGAGGGTTCCTGTGGGTTAATCACATTGTGAGATTCCCCCCGCCCCCCACTTTTTAATTCCTGCCTCAAACAAAAGCTGGGATTGGCACAATGTTCCACTTTCAAGACAGTGACCCAGTAATTTTGAAAACGCTCAAGGGCTGTTGTAAGGCAGCAAAGGCTGAGGCAGCTTTTCTCTTGCTCAGTTACTGAGTAATTTATCCAGTAAAAGGCAGAGGATGTGAGTTGCTAAGGGTTTGATTTGTTTTTCCTTTTCAAGTGAGTCATTAATAAGAGAGAGATCAGAACCCATATTGCTAGGGTAGATGGTCTTTGTGACTTAATAATATAAAGGAGACGTTTCAAGGTCACTAGTACATATTTTGCCCTCATTTTCTTCTCTATATGCTTAAAAAGTATTTTCACTGAAGCTTCCATTCAAAAATGTTTTTCTCCAACAAAACTCACCAATATAAAAGATTTTTTAAATCAAAAAAGAAATCAATAAAATATAGCGGTGTGGATACATAATGAAAGTGCTCTCTCTCAAAAACAAACAAACAAAAAAATCCCCAACCCCTCACACCATCCAGCCACTTGAAATAAATCCGAAACAATACTTGAACTGGTTATTGGCCATTGATGCTTTCACATTAAATTTATGTAGTGTTAGAGTGCTTGACTCAGGGTTCAAATCCCCACTCAGCCATGAAGCTCACTGAGTGACTGTGAGCCGGTCACTGTCTCACAGCCAGGGGTGTAGTGTGTGGGGTGTCAAGGGGGCTGTGGCCACAGCTGCACAACTCTTGAGGGGCCATGAACCAGGCGCCCCCGTGTGGCCCAGTCGGGTGTTCCTCTCTCCCCACCAAGGGCTGTGTCGGCCGGCTGGGCTCTCCCCTGCGTGGGCAAGCAGGTGGCTCAGCGTGGTCCCGCTTTGCTTAGGTGGGTTTGCTCCAGAGGCATTGGTGGCAAAGGCTGGGCTGGTGCCCGCCGCCTGCCCAGTGTACATGCGCCCCTCCCCTGGCGTGTGTGTACCCAGCCTGGGCACCAGCAACCAATGCTATGCCACTGTTCCCAGCTTGACCTATCCCACAGGGTAGTGCGAAGATATTATAGGAAAATGCGGTATTTACGGGACCGCCTCTCCTGGTATGCCCCGCAGAGGACCTTAAGGTCCATTAATAACCATAGTTTAGAGGTCCTGGGCCCTTAGGAAGTCAGACTATCCTCCAACAGGGCCAGGGCCTTTTCCGATCTGGTGGAATGCTCTGTCCCATGAGACTAGGGCCCTACAGGATTTAACCTCCTTTCGCTGGGCCTGTAAGACAGAGCTATTCCTCCTGGCCTTTAATTTGAATTCAGCCTGGTCTTTTATTTCCCTTCTCTTCCCTCCCCCTTCCCTTTTATGAAGATTACCCACTCTGGGATCCCACAGCTAATTCTCCCCTGGCCTCCTCACTGGCCCAAGTAGGACTAATTCAGCCAGCTAGCCCTGGTGACTATCTAATGTTTATTTGATGGATTTTCCCCAAATTGATTTTTGAACTTTGAATTTTATTGTTATTCATGCTTTTATATTGTATTTTATGCTGCTTCTATGTTGTATTACAATTAAGTGTTTTAAATTTGTTGTTAGCCGCCCTGAGCTCGGTTTTCTGAACCGGGAAGGGTGGGGTATAAATAAAAATTTATTATTATTATTATTAGAAGAAGAAAAAGTACCTTGGAGAAAAAGGGAGATGAAAATGCAAGTAAAGCCAGTATGCCAGAGCTGTGTGCATCGTTATATTTTCTACTCAGTGGGGAATCTGCAATCTGGTGTAAAATGTGAGTTCCCTGTAAACTGGAAAATATGCAGAGAATGTCTGCAAATATTTTAGAAAATTATATCCCACCTTTCATCAGGAGACGCCAGAGTGAGCTACAACCAATTCAAATATATACATAAAATACAACAATAAAGGATCACATTGTAGTAGCAGATTGTTGGTATCTCACTACACAGGCCTTTAACAGCCTGTACAAAAAGCCATGTCTCAGCTGTACAATGTTGATGCCCATCTAACCTGGTGTTTCACAACTGCTATTGCAAAGAAGGTTCTCCGAGATCGACTGATCCCCAGATTTCACTTAAGACTGGAACTACCAGCTGTGCCTCTCCAGCAGATCCCAGGTCATGAGTTGGATGATATGGAGGTTCCTGCAGGTTACAAGGTCCATAACCATTTTAGGGCATGGTAGGAGCCAGCAGGAGTATAAGCTACTGTGACCAGGCCATCCCTATCCAGCGACTGCCCCAACTGGCAAAATCAGCTGCATTTAGAAATAGGTGCTCTGCACTTCTGGAATCACTTGGGGTTCTAGTGACAAGGTTTCCACCTCCAGACTAGGGATGTGATCCTTCAAGGGGAGTGCAGAGCTACGCAGAAGAGACTGCCTGCCCAATTCTCAGATGCAAGAACTGTCAATGCACTCATCTCGCCAGGATTCAGTGTTCGTTTATTGGAACTTCTCCAACCCATTATTACTAAGTTCAAGTACAGTGGTACCTTGGTTCTCAAAGTTAATCTGTTTTGGGAGTCCGTTCGACTCCCGAAACTGTTCGAAAAGCAAGGCGCGGCTTCTCATTGGCTGCAGGAGCTTCCTGCACTCAATCGGAAGCCGCGTCAGATGTTCGGCTTCCGAAAAAAGTTTGCAAACCAGAACACTTATTCTGGGTTGCGGCGTTCAGGAGCCGATTGGTTTGGCAGCTAAGGTGTTTGAGAACCAAGGTACGACTGTAAAAGGTAAAAGTAAAGGACCCCTAGTTAAGTCCAGTCAAAGGGAACTATGGGGTGTGGTGCTCATCTCACTTTCAGGCTGAGGGAGCCAGCATTTGTCCACAGACAGTTTTCTGGGTCATGTGGCTAGCATGACTAAACTGCTTCTGGCACAATGGAACACCGTGACAGAAACCAGAGTGCACAGAAACGCCATTTACCTTCCTGCCACAATGGTACCTATTTATCTACTTGCACTGGCATGCTTTCAAATTGCTAGGTTGGCAGGAGCTGGGACAGAGCAATGGGAGCTCACTTCGTGATGGGGATTCGAACTGCCGACCTTCTGATCGGCAAGCCCAAGAGGCGCAGTGGTTTAGACCACAGCACGACCCATGTACCTGCACAGCATCACCTGGCTTAGATGAGCTGAAATAGAACTGGGTGACATCAGTGTAATAGGGATGCTTCAATCCAAATCTCCTGATGACTTCTCTCAGAGGCTTGATCCTACAGAGAAGAACTATGGAATAAATGTCATTGGTTTGGATCCACGCCCGAAGTTGAGGTTTTTAGGTCTGGAAAAGTTAATCATGAGAACTTAAGTCTTGTTGATTTCAGTGGAAAATCTGTGCCACTAACTTGATCTGGACCCAATGTGCTAAATTTAATTGGACTTACTTCCAAGTAAATGTTTATGTAAGGGTGTGCAGTTATGGATTGATCTGCCATGACTTTGATTGGCATTTCTGTAAACATTTCTCTTTCCCTTTTTTTTGGCTTTAGGTAGGGGTGGAGGCTAAATTATATAAGCATTCGTGAGAGGGGTTAGTAGCCAGCTGAAACTGTAAGAAAGCATGTCATAAAATGACAGAAAGACATGCTTAGAATAATGTGAAAGGAGAGAGACATTTTGAAAATGGCAGCCTCTTAACTAGTGTCTTAGAAATAGACCTCCCCTACAGTGTTTTGTCCTATTTTGCAGTTGTGCTTTCTTCCACGCACAAAGACAACAATGCCAAAGAGGAAGTGGAAAGCAAATGGGAGAATATCGTCTCTGCGTCTCTTTCTTCTGTAAATGTTTTATTGTGGCAAATATTTAGCCGCTCCAAACTGGCCCGATGACACGAGAAATGCAAATCACAGGTTTAGGATTTTGCAAAATAAAGCAAACTCAATGCATTGCCCCGAGTAGAACAACCAGTATGGCTTCAGAACACCAGCAAAACACAGCCTCTTGTTTTTGGCTGAGCCAAAATCTTCCGATTTCCAAACGTTTATCTTGAAATTCAAGGTCATTTGATATTTGGGCCAATCGCTCTGGGCTGAGTGTTTCATTTCCATTGCTCCTTGTTCTAAAGGCACAAGCCCCATTCAGGTTGGGCCCATGCCTGAGGTTATGCATTAGGCATGGACACTTTCTGACAGTAAGAGCTGTTTAGAAATGGAACAGACTCCCATGAGAGGTGGTAGACTCTCCTTCCTTGGAGGTTTTTAAGCAGAGGTTGGGTGGCCACCTGTCATGGATACTTTAGCTGAGATTCCTGCATTGCAGGTGGTTGGACCAGATGACCCTTGGGTCCATAGCTGTCAACGTTTCCCTTTTTTTAAGGGAAATTCCCTTATTCCGAATAGGATTCCTCGCAAGAAAAGGGAAAGGTTGACAGCTATGCTTGGGTCCCTTCCAACTCTAAGATTCTATGATTCTATGACTTTCCCCAATCATAGCCTAATCTAGCTCATCAGATGCTGTCCATTAGAACAAGATGGGTTATCTTGTTGGTGTGCTGGCTTGTCTATTCCTTTGACGGATTTGAATAGTTTGATTGTTTTGGGGTGAGGTTTCTATTGGGTTTTGTGGATTTCTATTTGAGAAGCCATTTTGCCTAAAAAGCCTTCTAAAAGTGTTTGAAGGAAACTAAATAAGAAGAGGAGTTTGGATTTGATATCCCGCTTTATCACTACCCAAAGGAGTCTCAAAGCGGCTAACATTCTCCTTTCCCTTCCTCCCCCATAACAAACACTCCGTGAGGTGAGTGGGGCTGAGAGACTTCAGAGAAGTGTGACTAGCCCAAGGTCACCCAGCAGCTGCATGTGGAGGAGCAGAGACGCGAACCCGGTTCCCCAGATTACGAGACTACCGCTCTTAACCACTACACCACACTGGCTCTCAAATAAATGGCTTGCTGGTGGGCTTCCCACAGGCATAAGCTCATGGGCTTCCCATAGACCAGCCATCAGGGGAAACAAGATACTGAAGTAGATAGAGCCTTGATCTGATCTAGCAAGGTGATTTTGGTGTTCTTACCTTCATGATACCACCACAGTCTAATTAACTGGAAGACCAATAGACAGAATAATTGTCACACTGGAGGAATAAGGATATAGTTTGAATGCTTCACCTCTAGGTTCATAAATCATTTAATGTGCCAAGGCGAATGGACGTCGTTAATATTGCAGTTCTTGTATAAGGCATTGCTGTTTTGAATGGAATGTAACTGAGATGAATAAGATTTTGGAACACAGAAACAACGCAGATCATCAAACCATCAATTCTAGCACACGGGAGGCCACCTAAATTATGCTATTTGGCATCTGAATGATTGGGATTTGTAATTGTATTATAATTTGGCATTGTCATAATGAGGCTGCCACTGGATTATTGTAACTGAAAATGAATAAAAATTATTGTCAAACCCCCCCAAAAGTGCAAGACCAATTCAGGGAGAAGAAATGGGTGTTTGCCTTCTGTTTTCCCTGCCCAACCCACACAGCAATGCACTGCTTTCAATTTACAGCCTGACTTCACCCTGAGCCCAAACTCACACCAGCAACAATTAATAAGCTATAATTCAGAGCAGGTGGAAAAGCAACTAGTGGCATAACCCACATATGCATGTCATATGAGTTCTAGGGGGAAAAGGGGCCCAAAACCAGACCATCTTGGGGCATGAAGTTTCCTAGTGTGCTGCCTGCCAATTCCTGGGGTTCCCACTCAACAGCACATGAGTTTTCAGTAGAATGGACTTATAAGGAATATGTGAATATTGTGACGAAGAGAAGCCTTTGTGCAGAACTAGCGCTGAGTCATACTGCTTTTTTTATTTAAAAAAACCAACACATATTGTACATTCTTGGAATTGCAGGGTTTTTTTGTTTTTAAACATTCAAGCACGAAAAAGAATGGCGAGACAGTTCTTTCAACAAATGTGTCGACATTTCAATTACTGCGGGAGGATGTTGCCAAACGTTGAACTATGGAGAACGGCAAATGTTTAGGCAATACAACTTTTAAGTGTGGTCTAGGGAAGGGCGATTGTGATCGACGTTGTGCAGAAATTGGACCCCGTCATTCATTATTGGAATCTGTAACTTAAGGAAATGTTGCTGGAATGACAGGCGTTTGCCATTTTTCAAGTATTCAAAACTCCCCACTTTGGGGGCTGGGCAGGACCACCTACCTGTCAATCACCAAAGTCACATGACAACAGATGATTAAACTTCCAGGCGTGCTCCGGAATCTTCCTTTACTGCCTGACTTGAATTCAAGCCATGGGGGCAATGGAACAATATTCCTTTCTGTTGCAGGGTGACAGGAAAAGGAGCCAAATTAAAATAGCACCAAATTCTACCAACAGCTGGAACTGGAAGAATCGGGACCACATTTAGAATGTGCTGCTGAATCTTCCTATTGATTTTGGCCCTGTGGGTTTACCTGTCCCCCATCTGACAACATATAACATCAGGTGATGGACAGGTGGGCGTGGTTTGGGGCTAACCATATCATAGGCCAAATGGGAAGGCCTGAAAGGCCAGAGGTTCCTCACTTCTGTCTTAAACAAGACCCTTTTGTAAAAGATGAAAGATTTATATGATCTGAAGAGAAACCAGAGTATTGAAAAGCTATTGTAAAAAAATTGCATACATTTTTATTAAATTCCCTGTTTTACATTTTAGAATATTCATTTAAACAACCCTAAAGTATCCATGACTTCCCTTCTTCTCTTTCCATGGTTCATTTTACAACACATAAATCCCTGCATATTTTATATAAACTAAACCATTCAGTATTCCATTATTACATCCATCAAAACTTATTTACACGGTTGAATTTATTTTAATGCTGCCCACATTTTCAAATAAACACAATTTTACTCCATATATTCAGTAAACATTTTCCAGTCTTCTTTAAACGTATGTTCTTCTTGTTGTCTTATTCTATATGTTAGGACCGCAAGCTGCACATATTTCATCAGTTTAAGTTGCCATTCTTCTTTGGTTGGGACGTCACTCAAATTTCCATTTTTGGGCTAACAAAACACGGGCTACACTAGTAGCATACATAAACAACCTTTTTTGACACCTGGGAATATCCACCTGAGTTATCCCCATCAAAAAGGACTCTGGCTTTTTTAGGAAAAGTAAAACTGCACCCCCCCTATTTCATTATGGATTATTTCCCAATACTCTTTTACCCTTTTACAGGTCCACCACATATGATAGAATGTACCCGCAGTCTCATTGCATCTCCCACACTTATCTGATTCAGTCTAATACATCTTAGCAAGTCTACTCGGAGTTAGATACCGTCTGTAAATCATTTTCAGGTAGTTCTCCTTCAAGGAATAATGAAACCACGGGGACTTCTTAGTACCACGCTCATTGCTCAGAACAAAGAAAAAGCGGGCACATAATTCCAGGGTGAAATATACTCGGAGTTGAGTGTGGATTTCATGCTCTTTATTCAGCTCATAGCAGTGAGGAATGAAAGTTCCCCCAAAATATCTGCTTTATATACATTATTTACACAATGGGCCGCACGTGATTGGCTAATTCTGGGATTCTCCTGTGGGCCAATCAGGTTGTGGATTCACTTCCACCTGGAGCTGGATTGGGTGGCTCCTGCGGACCAATCATGCTGCTGCATTGTTCTAGGACCAATCAGACTGCTGCATTCTGGACCCTATTGTTCTAGGACCAATCAGACTGCTGCATTCTGAATCCTATTGTTCTAGGACCAATCAGACTGCCGCATTCTGAATTCTATTGTTCTAGGTCCAATCAGACTGCTGCATTCTGAATCCTATTGTTCTAGGACCAATCAGACTGCTGCCTTTTGGATCCTATTCAACTCAGTACATAACAGAGGGCATGTGCAGAGCTCCAACGAAATCAAGCTGCCACTTACATAATTATTTTTAAAACATCCTTCATGGGGGGGGGGTATTTCTTCTATCTTGAATACATTCAAATCATTCTGTTCCAGTAATCATCAGCAAACCTGCTAAATTGACCTTGTGTGGTGGTCAGGATTCCCCCCACTGCCCCAGCGGCTGCAAAAATGCATTTCTGACCCACATGCAGACCATGATTAATTCAACAAGATCTCCCAGTGCTTATTAGTGGGCTGCTTGTGGGAAGGCTGATGAGCCGTCTGTCCGTCAGATTGGTATTAGACATGCCAGGGGGGCGGGAATAAAGGGTAGGCAGTGGTTTGTGGCTTGGGAACAAAATGGGGGGGGGTGATGTGGGTGATTGTGAGTGCCAGCCGTCTCATGGGGCAAAAGGCAACCCGACTGGCATGATGAGTAAACCATGTTCTCTGAGCACCCAGGTGCTTACTCACGATCTGAAGGAGAGAGCTGGCAAAGGAGGCAGCAGCCTTCGCGCGGTTGCTTAGAGATAGCTCTCTGTAAAAATGTACACCAGCATTTTTATTCCTTTCTCAGGCTCAACAGGGAGATCAATCACCATTGCACACTGAATAAATTGCAGCAATTTAACGAGCTTTGGGAACGTCCAGCTGCACGGTGTTTTACTGAAAGCACCGGATTGCATATTGAAACGAAATAAATTAGTAAAATGCAGGGCTGCTAATATTACAGTGGCTTTTCTCAGTAAACATGCACAAGCCTCGCCGAAAAGCTGCTTTGTTTTTTTGCACACAAGATGTGGAAATGAGCAGAGCACAGGCCGTAGTTAGTGAAGTAAACTGCAGAGATTCAGAGAAATCGCCCCACGTGTCTTCCCCTCAAGAGTGTGTTTTCATTGCAGGGATATCGCATTTTCCGAACAGTCAAACCGTCGCATCTAATAAAAAGGAAAAACATGCTTCTCTCCCCCCCCCCCATTTAGTGCTGCTATTATTGCTGTGCAGAATGTGGTTTCTCAAGTGTCACTGGCATCTTGTGACTTCTCTGGTGACGTCGCTAATGACGAGGGACGCACCTCCTGCCATATGCTCGTACAATGTTGTGACCTTTCTGGCTTTATTTTCAAAATGGCTGTATTTCTAAACTTGTTGGAAGCAGCTTGTTCTGAACCAAAAGAGATTGTATAGACAGTTGTTAAGAAATCAGCAAAATGTGGGGTTTGAGTTCCTCCTCCCTCAGCAGACACAGGAGCCTGCAAACTTTTATCCTCACCAATGGGGACATGTAACGGTGGTGAAATGAAAGCTGCAGAATGATAGCTGTCAGGGCTGGCCTCAGGTTTCAGGGGCTGCTTTGGGCCCAGGGTGCCTGTGGGCTCCTTGTCGCTTTGTTTTCAACAACACAACGGATAATGCAGTGTAAAACTAGGACAGAAGCACTAGCATTATAACCAGGAAAACTTATGCAATCATCCCCATGTCTGAATGCACTGTGAGTTTTAAAAAAAACCTCCACTAGCTTCCAAAGCAACTACACTATTCCAAACTCAAAAATGGAAAGCGTAATGCTGGTGGTCAACAAAAGAGATTCAAAGACTCTCTCTAGGCAAATCTAAAAAAATGTAGTATAAACACTGACAACTGGGAAACACTGGGCTGCGAGCGCTCTATCGGAGAGCAGCCTTTACCAAAGGTGTCATGGGCTTTGAAGATGCTTGAACTCAGGACGAAAGGGAGAGAAGTGCTAAGAGGAATGCACGCTTGGCAAACCCTCACCATGATCAACTCCCGCCCAGAAACCTATGTCCCCACTGTGGAAGGACATGTGGATCCAGAGTTGGCCTCCACAGTCACTTATGGACTCACTATTAAAACCGTGTTTATGGAAGACAATCTTATTCAGCCACGAGAGATCGCCAAAGAAGAAGACTAGCTGCCTGTTACCTACCGAATCATGTTCAAGTTTTTGTCATAAAGCCCTGAATAACGTAACTTGAAGTCTGGGAACCTGGTGAATCACTGTATGAACCTCTGTACAGGCCTACCTGATCCTTGCTATCTTCAGAGGAAGGCTTTCGGGCCATACTGCAGTCAGCAAATTCTCATCTTGTGGTATAAATTTTCTATCACACTGCTCAGTATTTCAGTTTCTATACTCTGCTTAATTTTATTAATAATAAATGCTGAAATGTTCCAGCAAACCCTTTAAACATAGGTTGGGAGGTAGCCTGCAATAAGAAGAAGAAGAAGAAGAAGAAGAAGAAGAAGAAGAAGAAGAAGAAGAAGAAGAAGAAGAAGAAGA
>JAXCMG010000112.1:223830-257795 GCA_034642415.1 Podarcis siculus
TTATTATTATTATTATTATTATTATTATTATTATTATTATTATTATTATTATTTAAATGGACAAAAGTACAAAGATTCACAAAATGTTTAGGGGTATGCACACCCCTGAATACCCCCCAGAAAAAGCACTGGTTTTAATATGTGAAAGGGCTTGTGCACCCATATATGTGGTCAGTCAACCTTTCACTTTGGGGAGAAATCGGATCAGAAGTCCAATTTAGTCAATTTCACTAGTCCATTGATTTGGAGGGGAGCAAGAGGAGCAACTACAATTAAGAAAACAGTGGGAATGGGTTGTTCTCCCCCCATAACAAGACTTTCCCCATCCTCATCTCTGTCACCTTTGTACAGTTATCAAACTCCAGGTACAAGTTCAGGATTGCTGCCATAGTAGCAGATATTAGAAAGTCACTTTCATTTTCCCACCACACTATATTTAATACCCAATCTTTAAATTATGCATGGCATCCCTGTTTAAAATGGTCCAGTACAATGAGCTGCACTTTTCAGCCTGGGTAACTATTGCTGTACTGTTGTTGTTGCTGTTTAGTCGTGTCTGACTCTTCATGACCCTATGGACCAGACCAGAGCGCGCCAGGCACTCCTGTCTTCCACTGCCTCCTGCAGTTTGGTCAAACTTATGTCCAACCATCTCGTCCTCTGTCGTCCACTTCTCCTTGTGCCCTCAATCGTTCCCAGCATCAGGGTCTTTTCCAGGGAGTTTTCTCTTCTCATGAGGTGGCCAAAGTATTGGAGCCTCAGCTTCACGATCTGTCCTTCCAGTGAGAACTCAGGGCTGATTCCTTCAGAATGGATAGGTTTGATCTTCCTGCAGTCCATGGGACTCTCAAGAGTCTCCTCCAGCTGTACTTGCTGTACAGTGGTACCTTGGGTTAAGAACTTAATTCGTTCCGGGGGTCCGTTCTTAACCTGAAACTGTTCTTAACCAGAGGTACCACTTTAGCTAATGGGGCCTCCCACTGCTGCTGCGTGATTTCTGTTCTCATTCTGAAGCAAAGTTCTTAAGCAGAGGTACTATTTCTGGGTTAGCAGAGTCTGTAACCTGAAGCGTCTGTAACCTGAGGTACCACTATACTATGAACTGTAAATGCATGGTCTTTTCTAAATAGCAGCCACCCACTTAAATTCTATTGTGTTTTACCCCTACAGTATTTTGGCTTGTAATTATTGAAAAAGGATGACCCTGTCAAGGTTTTCCCTTGACCTGCATGTTGACCTAAATGATGAAAAACTAAACCAATTAATTTACCCTTGACATAATGAACATCAGGGCTAATGAAAAATAGCTATGTAAACAACTGGGATCAGCCCTCGGAAAATGACCCCTAGTTTCACGCAGCACCCTTTTACTGTGAGGGACCAAAAATAATTCAGATGATTTGCTCTTGTGCTGTCAGGAGATGCATTTGATCTTTGCAATTCTCTGGAGTTTCGGCAGCTCCCTGGGAATGGAGAAACAATAAAGCAGATAATCATAGACTGCATGCTAAACCCTCATTGCTTTGAGGTTTTATTATATTTACGTAGCATATAAATCTTGGGGGTTGGGGAATTGTCATCTGAAGGGTTTCACCATACAGTAACTCCCAACTGCAAGGCAATATGCCAGTTGGTGACTCACGATAAGGGTCCTATAAATCAGTCCAGATTCCCTTAATCTTATGAAGTGCTTCTATCAGAAGGAAATGGTGCATAAGAAGCATTTAACTAAGGTCCCCCAGTCTCTGAAAACAGTTAACATATCAGTTTTATTTCCATTCAAGTCAGTGTCTGGAGGGTGGCAACACGAGAACGGGGCCTTCTCTGCAGTGGTTCCCCATCTGTAGGATGCTCTCCCCAGGGAAGTTTGCCTGGCGCCTTCGTTATACACCTTTAGGCACCAGGCAAAAATGTTCCTTTTTAACCAGGCCTTTGGTTGATCCGATTTACCTCCCATGCCCTTTTCAAATGTGGGGGGGGGGCTATTGAGTTGTTGTTTTTTTATTTTTATTAGGTATTTTGTTGTTTTATATCTTGATTTTATTCTGTGAACCACCCTGAGACTCCCGGATATAGGGCGATATATAAATTCAATAAATTAATAAATAAACAACAATAACAACCTAAACTTTTGATGTGACTGTGATACCCCACTCCAAAATCAAAGAACTACTGGAGGCAGGTCTGGTTTGTACTATTAGAATAGAGAAATAAGTTGTCACTCCAAACATTGATTCTGGAACCCATCACTCTGAATGCACACCAACATACAACTTGCATTTATACCTGCAGTATTTGGAAGCAGTCAGAACAGTTTTAGAGTCACTCTGTCTCATTCTAGTTCTATCCCTTGTACTATAGCTCTAAACCTGAATCTCTGCTTTGCCCCCTCTTGACTATAGTAGGGGATCTAAATATAGCTATACCCTTTCCCCCTTTTTCACGTAAGTGGATGAAATTTGTAGGCACAAGAGCTCCTCCTGAGTGGGTTAAGCTTTTAGGAGCTCCATCCAAGGGTTTTCATACAGGGAACCTTTAAAATTCTGGGTGTTTTGGGGTTTTTTAACAATAAAGTCTCCAACTTTTAAAAAGCTCTGTCAGATTTGGATACAAATTGCAGGTACAGTCGCCCCTTCTGGGAGGATGAAGCATGCCACATTTCAGAAAGTGGCTTTCATGCAAGGATGGGAAAATAAATAGTGCATTTCTTCCCCTTTTTGGAGGGAGGACACTAAGTTTGAAAACTGGGCATATGGTGGGGGTGCACCTGGGTAAGAGACCGGCTAAATTTAAACAAATAGGTCCAGGGGCAGGGGTCAGCAAACTTTTTCAGCAGGGGGCCGGTCCACTGTCCCTCAGACTATTGTACTCTACCTCAATCAGCTTCATTTCATATCTCAGAAAAGGGAAGCTGAAAACAAAAGGTCTGCATACTGTTTAGCTTTTTGGAAAAACCAAGGCAGCAGAGATACTTGGAAAGTTTGGGGTTCCCTGATCCACACTGCCATATCATGTTAATGGCACAAACCAACTTAAGAATTTGAAAGTCTGCCCTGTATCACACAATACTCCTTGTTATTCGGAATAAGCAGCAAGTCATTGCACAGGCCTACATATACATAGGGATGGGTGAATCTATCAATTGTGAGTTTTTTCTCCATCACATTTTTTTGTGATTTTAAGTCCAGTTCTCCACATTCCCAACAGTTTGTGATTTTTTTAAAGTCCTTATGAAAACTCATCAGCATTTTAGTGTGCATTTACCCAGATACACATATTTGTACACATTTTTACACAGTAATTTCCCCAAGAAATTTTGAACTTTTTCATGAGATCTTGCTGGAACCTGGAAGTGACTCCGGGGGGAGCAGCTTCCCATTTTGCCTCTAGCAGCAAAACAGAACAGACCATCCTGATTTTTATACACACTTTACCCTAGTGCATGCATTTTTGCATGAATTATGTGGCTGGAAAATTGCATTTCAAAAATTCAGAGCAGTGTGAATTTCGAAAATTGCATTACAAAAATTCGGAGCAGTGTGAATTTTGAAGCTTGGCTGTGTTTCAGTTCTTGAATTGTTTTAGAAGTGAATTTGGAAGGTTGCATTTTTAAATGCTGACTGACATAGAATTTCTTCCCCATCCCTACATATACCACACTGATATTTTCCAGTGTGGCAGAAGACGAATCTTTTCAACCATTAGTGCAAGCTGTAGAGGTCCATGCTTTGAAATACCAGTGAACCTTGACCAGGGGTGCCATTTCCCCCTCAAGGTTGTGGGTGCCTGCCACCGATATGCAGATGTGTGCCATCACACGCATATGCCTGCACATATTGAATGTGACATCACAAGCACTATGTGCAGGCGTGTATATGTGATGTTGCACATCTGTGTTGCTGTGGCCGGTTGCAGTGGTGTCTCCTCTTCACGATACAATATGATAATCTTTATTGTCATTGTCCCATACAGAACAACGAAATTGAAAAAAATCTACATAAGACATTCAAAACCAACAAGCCTGCTATCCCAGCCATCCCAACCTGGTTAGCCCATAAAAAAACTGATACCCCATTTTTAAATACAATATACTCCCATAGAGACTCCTTACACTGCGTTTAAAACCAAAATTGCATTTGGATAGAAACTGTTTCTCAGGCGGCTATTCCAAGTCTTTATGACCCTGTACCTTCTTCCAGAAGGCAGAAGCTGAAGGAGATCATTTCCAGGGTGCACACTATCCTGCACTATCTCTGCAGCTTTCTTATGGCACCTGGAAACACAGATTTGATCCAAGATGAGAAGAGTGCACCCAATTATTCTCTCCACAGTCTTTACAACCCTGGACAGCATTGTTTTTCCCCTGACCGTGCAGCTCCTAAACTACACACACAGACCATAAGTTAATACACTCTCAACAGTACAATGGTAAAATGCCATCAACAGGTCCTTTGAGAGATTGTTTTTCTGGAGGAGTCTCAGAAAATATAACCTCTGCTGTGCTCTCTTCATCAGATCTTTGCTGTTTTCTCCCCAAGGTTAGGTCATCTCTCAACTCCATTCCCAGAAATCGAAACGCCAAGACCTGTTCCATGCACTTCCCCTCAATAATAAGTGGCTGAATATTCAATTTACATTTCCTAAAGTCCACAATAATCTCTTTTGTTTCCTTAAATTAAGGAGTACAGTGGTACCTTGGGTTACATACACTTCAGGTTACATACGCTTCAGGTTACAGACTCCGCTAACCCAGAAATAGTACCTCAGATTAAGAACTTTGCTTCAGGATGAGAACAGAAATCGCGCGGCAGTGACGCAGCAGCAGTGGGAGGCCCCATTAGCTAAAGTGGTGCTTCAGGTTAAGAACAGTTTCAGGTTAAGAACGGACCTCCGGAACGAATTAAGTACTTAACCCGAGATACCACTGTAAGTTGTTTTTCCTGCACCACTCCCTCAACTGCCTTCCTATAGGCCGCCTCCCCCTCTCCAGCCGTGATTAAACCAACCACCATTATATCACCTGCGAACTTAATGATCTTATTACTCCTCCTCTCCTCAGCCAGTGAGACACTATTTTCCATGGGGAGGGGCTCAGACTTGGAAGCAGAGAGACCAGAAAGGGTGCCTTGCTTCCTGGCTGTGGAAGGCGGAGCTGAATTGCTTCTCTCTTGGAGGCAGCGACACTGCTGCCTGCCGGCTGAGCTCACTGAGTTTGTGGGTGCTCACCCCCCACAATTATTTTTTTTGTGGGTTCCCAAGCACCCATGGCCCCCTGGATTTGGCTCCTATGACCTCGATTCAAGAGCAAAACTGTGCCTGGCCTTTTGGTGCCATGGGAGGAGCACTCAATTTATTGTACAAAAACTCTCCGGCGAAGTCATGTTATTCTGACCTCCCAGCAAAGATTGACTTGCCACAAAGCTGAATTAAAGTCCCAGGTCTTTAAATTGCATGCCATGTGCTGGAGTCCCACTTCCTCCGAACTTGTTCTGCGTATAATTATTTTCTGGGAAAATGCAATGAGTTTCTATTTTACACTGTGTTCTTCATTTGCTGCCACAACCCACTCCAATGAATTTCCTTCTGAGAGGAAGAAAGAAGAGGGAGGCATTTAAAAACATGGGAGACAAGAGGCAGCTTTCCATAGCTGGAGGTTAGCAATTCAAGGAAAACACCAATTAAAGCAGAGCATCTGCACTGATTGACAACAGGCTCATCGCTTAGAATGTTCTGTTAGTCAGCTGGCCTATTGAGTCAGCACCATATAGACTAATTTGTCAGCAACAGGAGTGATACTACTCTCTTTGAAATGCAGTCAGTGAATCTGAGCCGTGAGTCACTTGGGATAAGTGAAGCTCATACAGGATCACAGTTCAAAGTAACAGAATACATAAGAAACAATGCAATCCCCACGGAATCGGAACTTCCACTTCCACATGTGTTCTAAGGAGAGCAGCCCATACAGAGGCTGTTATGCTCAACCATTTCATGGGCTTGCATTCAGTTTTGTGTGTAGGATGATGATAAGTAATCACGCTGATCTGTGAATGAGTAAGTTGCTGGTATAATGAAGCTTTAAGCCTTTATCTCTGGCATTTGGAAATTCTTACTATACAACAATTTGGCAACAAAGATGGGGAGGAGGGCTCTTTTGTATTGGCATTCTGTCGGCTTGGAAGACACCTCTCTTGATCCGAGTCTCTTGTTTCCATCATTGTGTCATTTAAATTAGATTTTAGTCTGCCTTTTAAATATTGCATGTTTTGTGTTGTGTAAGTAGCTTGCATATTTTTTAAGCCTGTTAGTAATCTATTTGGGCATTAAACAATACAGTGGTACCTTGGGTTACAGACGCTTCAGGCTACAGATGCTTCAGGTTACAGATTCCGCTAACCCAGTACCTCGGGTTAAGAATTTTGCTTCAGGATGAGAATGGAAATTGAGCAGCGGCAGCATGGCAGCAGCAGGAGGCCCCATTAGCTAAAGTGGTACCTCAGCTTAAGATCAGCTTCGGGTTAAGAATGGATTTCTGGAATGAATCAAGTTCTTAACCAGAGGTACCACTGTATACAAACTGGTTTAAAGAAACCCACCTGGAAGAGCCTATGATTCCATTTCCTTCATGGATTAGAATGTTTGATCTCTGTGTGCTGGGTATTCATGAGAAGGAATGTCTATAGGTAAAGATATGTGCATCGGGATACGGGTGGTGCTGTGGTCTAAACCACTGAGCCTCTTGGGTTTGCCGATCAGAAGGTCGGTGGTTCAAATCCCCGTGACAGGGTGCGCTCCCATTGCTCTGTCCCAGCTCCTGCCAGCTTAGCAGTTCGAAAGCACACCAGTGCAAGTAGATAAATAGGTACTGCCGTGGCGGGAAGGTAAATGGCATTTCCATGCACTCTGGTTTCTGTCACAGTGTCCCGTTGTGCCAGAAGCAGTTTAGTCCTGCTGGCCACATGACTTGGAAAGCTGTCTGTGGACAAACGCCACTAGCTTCCATCCACCAACATCTGCCAGCTTCTCTAAGGTCCATCATGAGACGTCCACCAGCTTCCAGCCACAGATACCAGCAGCCTTCAGGCAAGCAAACTTGTCTTATTATTGCTCCTTAGTATCCCACTGCCAGAGGATTGCCTCCTTCCATTCACCAGTTTGCCTTCTCCAAGTGGAAGAAACCTGGGCAGTGCTGACTGTCACATCCACTGCCAGGTGTGTCCTGCTGGAAACAGAAAAGGGCTTTCCCCTTGGCCTGCCTTTATATCCACTCAGTTGCCAAGTGCTTTTGTGACATCGCAAGAAACCCACAGCCAATGGCAACAGCTGGGGAGGCATCATCTTCATTGCTTTGAGCCTCACAATGGCAGGTGTACCTATCAGTGATTGTGTGCTTGTTTATTCAGGAAGTGGGTGGCGCTGTTATCTAAACCACTGAACCTTTTAGGCTTCCCAATAAGAAGGTTAGTGGTTTGAATCCCCACGATGGGCTGAGCTGCCATTGCTGTGTCCCAACTCCTGCCAACCTAGCAGTTTGAAAGCACACAGCCGCAAGTAGATAAATAGGTGCCGCTGTGGCAGGAAGGTAAACAGTGTTTCCATGCGCTCTGGTTTCTCTCACAGTGTCCCATTGCGCCAGAAGCAGTTTAGTCCTGCTGGCCACATGAGCTGGAACACTGTCTGTGGACAAACACCGACTCCCTCTGCCTGAAAGCAAGATGAGCGCCATAAACCCAGAGTCTCCTTTGACTGGACTTAACCGTCCTGGGGTCCTTTACCTTTATGTGCATTGCTCATGCCAGGGCCAGTCCCCATACAACACGAGGTGAAGTGATCACCTCTGGTCTCCAAGGAATGCACTTCCCACTGCTGTTGCTGCTGCACTGGCAGCAATGGCTGTGGCAATCCTTGGAGCTAGATCTACTGCCTACTTGGTAGGGGCCTATCATTCTGCCTCTACAGCGGCCTCTGAAAATAAGAGGTACTGCTGATATCCTACCACCCGTAGGGAGGATATGATAGGGGTTGTCCTCTGGGGTCTCCTGGGGTCTGCACCCTCCTGGCCTGAATCAGAGTGGGCCCCTTCCCTCCTGCAACAGCTTTCGATTCACACTTCAACTTGATTTGGGTAAGGTTGATTTGCTACCCGCTTTCGTTCCTGATATAGATTTTCACTCACCCCTTCTTTCCTGGTGGGGCAGGAGGAACTCAAATTGGTAGTTCCCCTCAAAATGGCTCATGTACCGCTTGGGAGCAGAAGCTCTGATAATCTTCTAAGCCTTGCCTCTTGTGGATGATAAATATGAGACAGCTTCGATAGCTTTAAGGAACATTTTTGCACCTAGAGTGAATACTGTGGTAGAGCGCTACACATTTCACCAGTGGGGAAAGAAGCAAGGAGAAATATAATATATAATGGTGATTTAAGAGAATTGGTTGTTACTGGTAAACGGTGATGCAGCAGAGGAAATGTTTTGGGAACAGTTGGTAGAGTGATACTTCACATCAGGGAACACATCTTGCTAGAACCTGATCTCACCTTGGAGAAGGCCATGGCAGTTGACAGCCAGACAGAAACCTCAGTGGCAGAGGCAATGCTCAAGGCTTGGTTGCCTTTGCAACTACAGAAAACAACAAGGTCTTGGTTCAGTTTTAAAGGTAAAGGTAAAGGGACCCCTGACCATTAGGTCCAGTTGTGACCGACTCTGGGGTTGCGGCGCTCATCTCGCTTTATTGGCCGAGGGAGCCGGCATTTGTCCGCAGACAGCTTCCAGGTCATGTGGCCAGCATGACTAAGCCGCTTCTGGCGAACCAGAGCAGCACACAGAAACGCCGTTTACAGTTTTAAGATGATGCAATTAAGAGTCCACAGTTTCAAAAATGTGCACAGGGCTATTGTTGTGGATCAGTGCACCAGAAAGCCAATGGTGTTAACAGCTCTGCAAAGGAGGCTCAGTGCAGATAAAGAAAAAGGAAAGGATAGTTTGCATAGGTTTACCAGAGTACCCAATCTCTTCAAGCTATAAGTGAAGTTGCTTGGGCAAAAGTTGGATAACCTAGTGTGGGTAACCAGTATCTAGCCTCTACAGTGGATAGAATTACACACATTGTTACAGGGTCTGTCCCTGCAAGAAAGGGATTTGCAGAACACTGGGTTGATGTAAGATACAGGCTCCATAGTCTCAACATTGCACATCAGTTTTCATGTAATTCTTTTGTATTGTAAAGGCACCCAGATTGCATTTCACAGTAAGCCATACTAGGAATTGAATTCCAGCCCTTGCTTGTCTAGCAGCAAAAGTAGCATTTGAGACAAACTGTGTGGCAGCTGAGTAGGAATGGGGGAGAGATTTGATTCATTTTGCATTTGAATCCAAATTTATTAATATTGCACCTTCCAAAACAATATGAGAACCGAGATCCAGACATCCTTTAAAATTCTCACTGAACTGCCATTTTTTGCATTTCTCCGAACAGCCAAACTTTACAAAAAAAATCATGTTAACTAAAAGTGTGTGTGAAAATGAATACATTAGTGAAAGTAACATACAGGTGTGCATTATATTAGTCGAAACTGAATACAAAAATGTGCTTATTGAGAGATATTTGCACTAAAATGCTGAGGAATTTTCAAGAGAATTTTAAAAAGAAAAAATGTCAAATTGCTACATTAATGTGGAGAACTGAACGTAAGTTTGGAAAAAAACGAGAAACTGAAAGAATCAACATGGGCAGATCTTTCCACCTCACTGAGTTCTATGTTGTCCCAGAGGGATCTCCCAAACCTGGCAGAGATATTTTTGTTCCAGTACATCTACAAGAACTTACTGGGACTATCTACACACCAAGCTACTAGCAATACAACACAGAAAAATTACAAGGAAATTGGGCAGTGCAACAGCAGCTAGAGGGAATTCTGAACCTTTCTCGAGCTCTCTTTTTAAACTTCCTTATTCTGCTTCCTCTCAGCATATTTCAGAAGGGGGATGAATTTCCAGCACTGCAAACAGCTGCATTGCTTCTCTAATACAGCAGAGCTAAGCAAAATGCCAGAAGGCAGTAGGTAATTTAATAAGGCCAGGCATGTAAGACATTGACTAGCCCTGCCATGGAGAAATGAATGATGCTATTGTGTTCTACTGCTGTTCTGTAAGCCAGGCACCCTTTCGAAGTAGGAAAAAACTGTACTGCTTCCCTCTGATAAAATAGTTTTCAAAGCAAAGATTAATAAGATTGATTTTCAGTGTTTACTACATTTTTCCAGAGGAAATTAGGTAATTTTAGAGCGAACAAATGAGAAAATCTGCCTTTTCTCTCAGGAGACTCTCCCTCTCTTCTCTCGCTCTTCCAAACCACTTATTTTATTATTTTACACTCTGGAATGAAGTGTTTATTATGGTGGTAGAAAGGAAAGAGACTGGCGGCTGTGTTATTTCTATAGCAATTGCCTTAGTAGTAACATGGCAACATTACTCCAAGGAGTATGGGCCCATTCTAACATTTCTGCTGAAACAAGAGGCTCTGAGTGGGTCCTGAATTAGTAACAGAATTACAATGCTTTTGGAAAGGACAGGTGAGGAACCTGTGACCAGATGCTGTTGGACTCCAGTTCCCATGATCCTCAGCTGGTGTGGCCAGATGGTTAGGAATGATGGGAGCTTCTGGGGAATGATCTAAAATGAATTGGGGGGGGGAAATGTTTAAAAGTACTTCCCCCCAAAAAAACCCCAAAGTCCGTTCTGTTGGGGATAATTCTGACTGAAATTCCAAGGTGTCAAAAAAGGTTATGTATGCTACTACTGTGGCCCATGTTTTGTTAGCCCCCAAATGGAAAATGAGTGAGGTCCCAACCGAAGAAAAATGCCAACTTAAGTTGACAGAATATGCACAATTTGCAGACTTTGCATACAGAATAAAAGAACAAGAATAATGCATGTTTAAATAAGATTGGAAAATGTTTATTGAATATATGGAAAATAATTGTGTACAGCTGAAAATGCTAGCAGCGTTAAGATAAATTCAACAGTTTAAATAAGTTTTGATGGATGCAATAATGGGAAACCAAATGGTTTAGTTTTTGTAAAATATGCAGGGATTTATGATATGTAAAATGAACCATGGAAAGAGAAGAAGGGAAGCCATTGATATCTTAAGGATATAAAATGAGTATCTACCCACTAGGGGAGAGTGGTTATGTAAGCTTTCAGAATACTTAGAATTAGCCAAATTGACAGACATAACAAGACAAAAACCAAAAAGTGAAGTAAAAAAAGAGTGGGAGTGCCTAAATGAATACCTTAAAAGTCAAGGTTCAAGGACAGAAATCTGGCTGAGTCTGGAATACCCTTGTGAAGTGAAAGGATAAGAAAGAGGGATTTATATTTAGATGTTAGGATAGAGATGATAAGGAAAACAGGAAAACAGAAAGACACAATGAGAGATAAAGGAGGTGCTGTGGGATTGGTGGAAGTCAATGTCTTGTTGTTGTTGTTTTAGTGTATGGATTTGTTTTTTTGTTTGTTTTTGGAAGGTTGGTTTTTGTGTTTTGTGTATTGTTATTTTTTGATATTTTTCATGTGTGGAAAATACTAATAAAATTTATATTAAAATAAATAAAATAAAATAAAATGAGTATCTTGAATTGTAAAACAGACACACACACACACACACACACACACACACACACATATACATATATATATATGGAATGATGGGAGCTTTAGTGTCAAACAACTTCTGGAAGGCAGCTGGTTTCGCACCCCAGATATATAGAACCATAATATACACGACCGCATTGATTTTAATTTGTTACTAAACAGAAGAAGAGCTCTGCTGGACCAGGCCAGAGGCCCAGCTAGTCCAAAGGATGAGAACCCCCTTATATGTGTATCTAGTTTGCCAATAATGTGCTAGATGCTGAAGAGCACAAGACCTATGACCAAGAGCACCCAGAGATGCCAGCAAGCATCAGGTACTGGCTGGTTGAGGAGGAGTGGGGGAAGCCACCTGACCAAGGGCCCCCCAGGGAAAGCACAGAGGGAGAAGATTTGGATCCTGGTTCCTGGTGGTGGGAAACTGGCCACGCCTCAGAGGAGGGGACGAGCTGGGAAGTACTGGAGGCTGGGAGCTTGAAGGATGATGGAGAGGAGGAAACAGGCAGGTTCCGCAGCACAAAGGAAGGACAGGAATCTGTAGCTCCACCACAGAGCAGCTTCTTTGCTGGCAGCCTGCAACCCCACTCCCAGAACGAGGTGTCTATTGCATGTTGCCGAGTGGAGAGCCAGGCAGACATAGAGAGGGTCCCTTGGGGCTCACCATGGACAGAAGAAGGAGCCTGACATAGAGGGCTAGGAAGTAAAAGCTACAAGCCAGTCTGGACAAGTGCTTCATCTAGACTGGAGCAACCCTTAGAAGTCTCAGTGTGTTCTCTGTTTTGCTTCCTTAATAAAGAAATTAACTGTAAGTTAGCCAAGTCCCCCTCTCTCTTTCTCTGATCTGTGAATGACCTGTTCTCCTTGTCGGCTCCTTGACAGCAGGTCTAGAATGCAGCTTTTGACTGGAAGAAGCCTTTCGGATTTGTTTTGAAGGCATCAAACTAACTGGTTCTAGGCTCAGTCCAAGATGCTGGCATTGAGCTTTACAGGAGAAGGAAGCAAACTGCTAGCAGCTTTGATGGCAGCAGCAGAATTTGCTGTACTCTCCTTGCTCTGTTGTGGCAACTTTCATAGCTACAGGCAGATACCGTATTTTTTGCTCCATAAGACACACTTTTTTCCTCCTAAAAAGTAAGGGGAAATGTCTGTGCGTCTTATGGAGCAAATGCGTGGTCCCTGGAGTCGAATTGCCCAGGAGCAAAAAGCAGATCGTGATTTTGTTTTTAGAAAGAGGGAAGGGGGTGTTGAAACAAAGCCGCTGAGCAGCTGATCAGCAAGCGATCAGGAGGGGAGATAAGGGACTCTAGCGATAAAGGAGGCTGCCTGGGAGGGGGGAGGTAAAAGCGCATGGATCAGGATTTTTGCATTGGGTCACCCCAAATTCTCCATCAGATCACATAGCATGCACATGGCTACAACATGCACCAAAAAAAAAAAATCACACTTCCACTGTTTTGTGGGGCCACAATGGCACAAAAATGTGGTTACAAAGCACGGATCCATATGGATCCTCAGGATTTTTGCATTGGGCTACCCCAAACTCACCGTCAAATCACATATCATGTCTGTGGCTATAGCATGAACCACAAAAATCATACATCCACTGTTCTGTTCAGAATATATTTTTTTCTTGTTTTCCTCCTCTAAAAACTAGGTGCGTCTTACGGTGGGCTGCGTCTTATGGAGTGAAGATACGGTAAATCTTTTTTGTGAGAGTTGGGAGGGAAAGGGTACCAACTTGCAACCACCACGACTGCAAAGGCATCTGCAGCAGCTATGGCAAGATGGGTTGAGGCGGAGGAAGAAATAGAGTGACAAGTTTGCTTCAAGTTCTAAGCAGCCTGGTCCTGTGTGAAGCTCCATCTTCTAATAAGTTCCTGCTTATGTCGTGTAATCTACAGAAGAGATTCTGTTTTGGGTAGCTCTCTCATAATACGGCCACAAAGGTTGCACACCACCCCCAATCTCTGCCAAAAAGTACCAATAAATATTCCAGGGCATTCCAGGTGCTCTCTTAGGGTTGTGTTTCCATTGGGAGATCAGGGCACAGAGGAGACTAGTGTCTTTAAGAAATATGGTTTACCTTACACAAATTTACACCTAAAGCCTTCAGTGGAAGGGGTACAAAACATTACACCCCAAGAGTGTCCCTCTCATAGCTTCAGCAAACTTGGGTCCAAAACAGCAGTCAGTCATGGCTCCTGGTGTTTCAGTGCAGCCCCCTCTAGCCAGCGCCGATATGGTTCTGCCTACTTCCTCCTTTTTTGTTCCTAGAACATCTTTAGATTTCAAAAAGGACATATTTTCCTGTGACATGACCCCCATCACCTTGGCAACCTCCCAAATCTCCTGCCTTTGTCCAATCCTTGGAACAGTGGGGGAAAGATGGCTTTTTTGCATTGCCAGTTGTCCTAAATAGCTCCCCTTTGCTTCTCAGTGGCTCTGCATTTAGTTAGCCCGGCCAGGCTGGTTTGCATAAGAATTTCTTGTCTAGCACAGTTCTGCAGCTTGTATTTCCCTTCATATCCCATTTATGACAGTACAGTGGTACCTCTGGTTAAGAACTTAATTCGTTCCGGAGGTCTGTTCTTAACCTGAAACTGTTCTTAACCTGAAGCACCACTTTAGCTAATGGGGCCTCCCGCTGCCGCTGCGCAATTTCTGTTCTCATCCTGGAGCAAAGTTCTTAACCCGAGGTACTATTTCTGGGTTAGCGGAGTCTGTAACCTGAAGCGTCTGTAACCCAAGGTACCACTGTACGATAATGTGGGAACATCCAATGAAGTTTAATGTTGGGTGTTTCAGGAGGGACAAAAGGAAATATTTGTTCACACAGCACTTAGCTAAAGAATGGAGTTTGCTACCACTGGATACATACCTTCCAAGAGCCCCGGAAAAAAGGGACTTCCTGTTTTTTCTCACAAGATCTCAGCGGCCATTTTGGCTGTTGTGATTTCACATGATCTCAGACCCTCAAAAGTGCCTTTTCAGGGTGGGGATCACATGACTCTCCCGAGAGCACAAACTGGAAGATGTACGTCCCAGTTTTGAATCAGAACAAGTTGGAAGGTGTTAAGATGTATGGATAGCCAACAACTTGGATGGATTTAAAAGAGGATAGATCAAATTCGTGGAGGTAAAAGCTATTAATGGCTACCATCCATCTTGACTATGTTCTGCTTCCATAGTCAGAAGCTGTATGCTTCTGAATATCATTGGCTGAGAATCACAGGTGGAGAGAGGGCTGTTTTTTGGTCCTTCTCTGTTGTGGCTCCCTATTTTGGGGTTCTCTCTTTTGGGAACTTCATCAGGTTGCAATTTGAAGGTTGGTCAACATTTTCCTATTTAAGAAAGCATCTGAGATTTTGGAGGGGAGATTCAGTTGACAGTAGGCAGCATTGCTGTACATTTGTGCTTTCTGGTATTCGGTTTAATTGTATAATCAATGTAGTAATTAAGCCATTTCAATTGTCCAAAGGGCTGGTTTAACTGAACTTTTTATCTTTAAACAACTAAATTTGAGCAAATGATAAGGCACAGAGAAATTTATTTACAGAAGGCAGATACCAAATTAAAGAACTGGCTGGTTAGTGCGAATGAAGGAAAGAAATAACGAGCTCTGTGAAATTTTACTCACCACTGATTGCAACATAGCTATTTTTCACCATTGTAATCTTTTTAAAAAGAAGAATAAAAGCCAATTTGATTCTTTACTATGGCAGACGGAATGAGAGGCTCATGCTGGGGTGAAGGGAGACAAGGTTTCACTGCTGGTAGAGAACAAGGTAGGGCACTGAAAGATATGCTTTGTCTACCTAACAACTAATTTTAGCACCGTAACCATAGGAAATTAAACACCTATCTACTGGAAAAATAAATTGTGATCTAATGGAAATTTATCACATAACCTTTCCAGCCTGAAAACTGCATTGTGTACATGGTCAGGGCTTGCATGTATGGGAGACAGAAGAAAAGAACTGCATACAAAAGACAACCTTGGTTGGAATTATGTGCAGAAAAGTTTCCGGATTATTATGGGAGTGCCAAGTTTCCCTATGTTAGGAAAACGATTTATTACACAAGCGCAAAGACAAAGCATGGATTATGTGCTCTAAAATATAAAATATGTGGCTCTGTGGCTTGATGAAACAATTGCTCCCATCAGAATTATACGAAGAGCTCCAGCATTTGTGATATTTTCCTCTCAGGCTTCTCTTTAGTCTGTTTTTAAAATGGGTTGTAATCATTCATTGCTATAAAGGAAACCACCCCCGCTGCCCAGTCTAGGAATCTGAACCCTGCTTGTCCTTGCTGCGAGCAAAATTTTCTTCTCCTGACCCGAGCCTCAGTGTTTTAGGCAAGGAGCAATTGTGTGGGTTTGTACACACAGCACTGGCATAAGAGAGATTTTAAACTCTTCCCTCAGCCCCTCACCCTGATAATGATGCAAATTGTCCCTCTCCCAATCATTGTTTGATGAACAAGAAAGAGGCACTCATCTCCCACCCTTGAGGAATGAGAGAGTTGTGTGTCCGTGTTTGTGAGGGTGTACATGTGAGACAGTGAGTTGGCAGCACCCACTTTCCATGTATGTTTCTGAGCACAATTCAAAGTGTTGGTGTTGACCCTTAAAGCCCTAAATGGCCTTGGCCCAGTATACCTGAAGAGCATCTCCACCCCGCTCGTTCAGCCTGGAAATGAGGTCCAGCTCCAAGGGACTTCTGGCGGTTCCCTCACTGCGAGAAGTGAGGTTACAGGGAACCAGGCAGAAGGTCTTCTCGGTAGTGGCACCCGCCCTGTGGAATGCCCTCCCACCAGATGTCAAGGAAAGAAACAACTATTTGTTGGAAGCTGCCCACAGTGGCTGGGGAAACCCAGCCGGATGGGCGGGGTATAAGTAATAAATTATTATTATTATTATTATTATTATTATTATTATTATTATTATTATTATTATTATTATTTCAGTCACACCTAATGCTAGGAAATGGCCCCAGGAGCTTGGTGATTACAGAGTGAAGGCAGCCCTCAGGCCAAACGTAGTTGCTCCTGTGTCAAGAGTTCCACTGGCAAGATGGGTTTTTTGTGTGTTTCTTTTTGTTTTCCACAGAGCTGAGAACAAAGCCTGCAAACCACCCCAGAATCTGTGTTCATTACCTGAAGCTCTTCTTTGTGTGCCTCCATGTGAGGTCCAGAGAGTGGCAACATGAGAACAAGCCTTCTCTGCAGTGGCTCAACGTTTGTGGAATGCTCTCCCCAGGAAGGTTGTATGGGCAATCTATCCGGAAAATAAATTTATTTTGAGGAGTTAGTGATCTGACATGGTAACCCTTCCTGCATCTGTTCCTTAAGTTCTTTGATGGCATGAAGAACAGCCTTCAATGCCCTAATCAGTTGGAAGGAAGTGGTAGTGCTGGGTACCTTCTTTGATGTTGCACATTGTTTTGAGAAAGTGAGGCACTGGGAGGGGGTGGCTAATGAATAATCTGCATGAAGCCACTAATGAATGATCTGCACATAGCCAGTTGGGCAAGCCACACAGGCTAGCTAACTATAAATTGGATGGTTTTGAGCAGAGTTTTTTGGAGAAGCTCGTGCATGGACTGATCGGTTGTGGGGCCACGCAAACTGAGGCTACCTGGGGAAGTCACTTTGCCAGTTCTTGAGGGCTTCCAAGTGGCAGATTGAAGTGTTTGCTTGGTATGCATATATTGCTTGCTGTTTAGAATGAAATCTCTAATCTTCTCACTCACTTGTGTTTTGCATTATTTCTGAATCTCATTTTAAAAGATCGACCTTGCATTTGGCAAGACAGAGGTTCTCCTGGCACCTTCATTATACAGTGGTACCTCGGGTTGCATACACTTCAGGTTACAGACTCCGCTAACCCAGAAATATTACCTCAAGTTAAGAACTTTGCTTCAGGATGAGAACAGAAATCGTGCTCCGGCAATCGTGCAAGGCAAAAACATTCCTCTTCAACCTTTGGCTGATAAATATTCTAAAGGAAATGGGAGAGGGACCCCTGACCATTAGGTCCAGTTGTGGATGACTCTGGGGTTGCAGCGCTCTTCTCGCTTTACTGGCCGAGGGAGCCGGCGTACAGCTACCAGGTCATGTGGCCAGCATGACTAAGCCACTTCTGGCGAAGCAGAGCAGCACACAGATATGCCGTTTACCTTCCTGTCGGAGCAGTACCTATTTATCTACTTGCACTTTGACATGCTTTCAAACTGCTAGGTTGGCAGGAGCAGGGACTGAGCAACGGGAGCTCACCCCATCGTGGGGATTTGAACCGCCGACCTTCTGATCAGCAAGCATTAGGCTCTGTGGTTTAGACCACAGTGCCATATTCTACAGCCTTATAAATGTGTCTGTGGGAAGGGGGTTATTGCTTTGTTCTTTTTGTTTCATTTACTTGTGCTTTTATCTTGTATTTTATTCTGTGACCCACCCTGAGATCTTGTGATGAAAGGCAGCATGAAAATTCAATCGATTAATTAATAAAATTTGGATAAGGTGCCTTTTTGGTATGGAGGGCCAGGACAGAGAAGTATCTCTGTGCTGCACTTTCCAAATAGAATATGCTACCGTATTTATCGCTCTATAAGACGCACCTCTTCCCTCCTAAAAAGTAAGGGGAAATGTGTGTGCGTCTTATGGAGCGAATGCAGGCTGCACAGCTATCACTGAAGCCAGAACAACAAGAGAGATTGCTGCACAGCGATCCCTCTTGCTGTTCTGGTTTCTGGGATAGCTGCGCGAAGCCTCTTCAGGGCAGCGGGAGCATTGCTGTCGCTGAAGCCAGAACAGCAAAAGGGATTGCTGCGCAGCACTCCCTCTTGCTGTTCTGACTTCTGGGATTCAGAATATTTTTTTTCTTGTTTTCCTCCTCAAAAAACTAGGTGCGTCTTATGGTTGGGTGCGTCTTATGGAGCGAAAAATATGGTGCTTTAGCTGCTGTGGTGCAAATTGTCATTTATCCTGCAGTAGCCAAAGTAAAAGCTTCCTGTACTCTGCAATGAGCACAGTTAACTCCACACTTTAAAAAACAAAACGTTTCTTGGCAAAGGATTTTTAAAGCATCAAAAAGACGCCTGCAAGGATTTTTTCTTAATATCCGAGATTCAGATTGTGCGCAGCTAGTTGTCTCTCTTTGTTGTTGTTTGCTTCTTCTCCCTCTTTTTGAAAGGGAAGTTCTGTTCTGAGCTGCCTGTTTTCTCCTCTCTCTCTCTCTTTTTGCAACATACTTTGTGAATGAGGCCGCATCATGTTACAGGCCTGCTTTTAGTGCTTTGCTCGTGTGCCATGCAAATGGCTGGCACTGACCGTGGCAGCTGCAACGTCTGCCCCCGGTTAATTAAGAGACCAGCAGCTACACCCTGGCTTGGGCTGCCTAACAAGAAGAACTGCTGAGACAAAAAAGAAATAAGCCTGTTTCCTGGAACAGAACGGGTGGGATGGGTCCTTGCAAGTTACTGAACAAAGAAAGGTGGTGCCAAAAATTCAGCAACATGCCAGGTTTTTTTCTTTGGCAATTCCCTTTTTGCAAATCTTCCTGGTTTTGTATTAGTAATAGCAAACAGCCCTGGACAATTGAGATGCAAGTCTCAGACCTGGCTGCATGCTTAGGTGCACCTATAAAGTAATTCAGTGAACAGACTGATCACGTTGACACTGAGATGCAATTCCATGGGTGCAAATTAAATTCACTCTCGGATACACCTCTGCATGCATCTTCCAGTGCAGTATTGCCAGTTTGCGATGGTTTGCCTTTCAGATAGAGGTGCATTTGGGTGCCTCTCTAAATGTGGCACCTGCCTCCAAATTAGGTCAGAAATGGATGATCTAAAGTGCAAATATAAAGGCTTGAAAATAAAAAACCAGTTGACGGGATGGAGGGAAGTCATGAGCTTGGTAGAGCAAAGAGTACTGTATATTTGTTTGTCAATGTAATGTTTGAAAGTTTGTGTTCAAAAAGAAATCAATAAAAATTATATTTAAAAAATATATAGTGCAGGTAGTCATGAATGGCATTTGAGGTCTAGGTACAGGATGACTTCAGCCTTGCCCAGTTGATCTTCCTTTCCTTTTGAATTTGGAGTGGTTGCACAGCCCTAGTCTAGCATTTTTCTCAATATGGCTTTGTGTGCTCCACCATGAAAGGTCATCCAGACTTCTTTTTGTGCCTCATTTCGAGGCACAGGCCCACACTTTCAAGTTCTGTGTACAAGCACCTTTTTCTTTTTTGGGTCTGGTGCTTTCCCTCCAAAAACCAGCCCTTTACCGCTGAACCTGTGCCTAGGAAGCATGGGGCAAAGGTAAGTGCCGATGGGCCCCGTTAAGTATAGTGATTTAATTTACTGAAATTGGGAATGCTTAATTGCATTAAATGCATTAAATGCATTAAATGCATTAAAAAGCAGAGACATCACCTTGCCGACAAAGGTCCATATTGTTAAAGCTATGGTTTTCCCAGTAGTGATGTATGGAAGTGAGAGCTGGACCATAAAGAAGGCTGATCGCCAAAGAATTGATGCTTTTGAATTATGGTGCTGGAGGAGACTCTTGAGAGTCCCATGGACTGCAAGAAGATCAAACCTATCCATTCTGAAGGAAATCAGCCCTGAGTGCTCACTGGAAGGACAGATCCTGAAGCTGAGGCTCCCATACTTGTGCCACCTCATGAGAAGAGAAGACTGCCTGGAAAAGACCTTGATGTTGGGAAAGATGGAGGGCACAAGGAGAAGGGGACGACAGAGGACGAGATGGTTGGACACTGTTCTCGAAGCTACGAACATGAGTTTGACCAAACTGTGGGAGGCAGTGGAAAACAGGAGTGCCTGGCGTGCTCTGGTCCATGGGGTCACGAAGAGTCAGACACGACTAAATGACTAAACAACAGCAACAACAAATGCATTACTGTGTGTCTAATTCTGGAGTGTTCCCCGGTAGCTCTTATGCGATTGGTTAAATTTGGTCACATGGGAAGTATTTTTGTTTTGTGCGTGTGTGACTTGAATGTACCGGCTGCATCTCCACAAGCATTAAAGAAGAGACAGCATTCGGTAACTCTCTCTTTAAACACAATTGACAAGAGGAGTGCTAATGTTTCTATGTGAATATATGTGACAGGACAAAGCACAGAAGTTGATGTTCTCCCAAAGAAGCAGTAAGGAGAAGTCTGCTGGAAGAAGAAAGTGGAGACCTCTCATAAAGAACTGCATGGTCTAGCTGGGTCACGTACGGAAGGCTGAGTACAAGTACTGGAAACAGAGAAAGACACCGTTTGTTTGAATGTTTAAGGAAGAAGCTTTAATCTTCAACTAAGAAAAATGAAGCCCATGCTTGGATAAGCATGTGAATATAAATACATTGGCATACTTCTTCTTTGGCAATCACTCCTAGCCAAGTAAGATTGTCTTCCATGAGCACGGTTTTTACAGTGAGTCCATAAGTGACTGTGGAGGCCAATTCTGGATCCACACGTCCTTCCACAGTGGGGACAAAGGTTTCTGGGTGGGAGTTGACCAAGGTGAGGGTTTGCCAAGCGTGCCTTCCGCTTAGCATGTTTCTCCCTTTCGTCCTGAGTTTGTGTGTCAAAGCCCATGATAAAGGCTGTTCTCCAATTGGAGCACTCACAGGCCAGTGTTTCCTAGTTGTCAGTGTTTATGCTACTTTTTTTTAAAGATTTGCCTTGAGAGAGTCTTTAAACCTCTTTTGTTGACCACCAGCATTACGCTTTCCATTTTTAAGTTTGGAATAGAGTAGTTGCTTTGGAAGACGATTATCAGGCATTCGCACAACATATCCATTCCAACAAAATTGATGTTGAAGAATCATTGCTTTGACACTGGTGAACTTTGCTTCTTCCAGTACGCTCGCATTAGTTCGCCTGTCTTCCCAAGTGATGTGTAAGTGATGCATACTTTGCGTACATTCTTCTTTAGCTATACGTTCTGCAAGTAAAGTCTTTTCAATATTTTAACGAATGTTTGGACATTGCTTTAATTTCAAGAAAAGAATCTGTATTACACATGATTTGGCTTCCTAGCTGCAATTTAGCTACTCTGCCAACAAGCCCAAAGTTGCCTAGTGAGTGGTCCCACAATCTACTTTCTGGCTGCTTCAATCAAACTCAGTTAGGAACAAGAAATGTGCTTTCGGGGGGGGGGCAAATAGATACAGTGGTACCTCGGGTTACATACGCTTCAGGTTACAGACTCCGCTAACCCAGAAATAGTGCTTCAGGTTAAGAACTTTGCTTCAGGATAAGAACAGAAATTGTGCTCCGGTGGCATGGCAGCAGGAGGCCCCATTAACTAAAGTGGTGCTTCAGGTTAAGAACAGTTTCAGGTTAAGTACAGACCTCCAGAACGAATTAAGTACTTAACCCGAGGTACCACTGTATTTAAATTTATAAGGAAAAATCAAGAAGATGTTTGCCAGATAAAAGGCTTCATTTGGGTGGTCTGGTAATGCCATTCGCTGCTATCAGCATGGTTTTCATCTAGAGCATGCAGCTAACATTAAACAAGACAAGCCCATTTCTGCTCTTTGAGTTTACAACGCAGCTGGCTTTCTGGTTCACATAGTTTTGCTACAATTAAGGAGTTTCACTAAGGGTTAACATGAAAGAACCTCTGCACATATGGCTACAAAACAGCTTTCTTAGGGCACCTGGTCTGCTGAATCTTTTGGAGAAATAGCCATCTGTTCATAATATATCCATGCTGGACAGTTATGCAGTACATAACTCACCTATCCATGAGTCAGTACTACAAAAAAAGCAGTATAAACATGAGCAACTGGGAAACACGGGCCTGTGAGCACTCCATGATTGCCTTTCCTGAACACGGTTTTAGCAGTGAGTCCGTAAGTAACTGTGGAGGCCACCTCTGGATCCACACACCTTTCCACAGTGGGGACATAGGTTTCTGGGCGGGAGTTGATCACGGTGAGGGTTTGCCAAGTGTGCCTTCCTCTTAGCACGTTTCTCCCTTTCATCCTGAGTTTGAGCGTCTGCAAAGTCCATGACACCTTTGGTCAAGGCTGTTCTCCAGTTGGGGCGCTCGCAGGCCAGTTGTCAGTGCTTATACTACATTTTTTAAGATTTGCCTTGAGAGTCTTTAAACTTGTCTTGTTGACCACCAGGATCATGCTTTCCATTTTTGAGTTTGGAATAGAATAGTTGCTCTGGAAGACGGTAATCAGGCATCCCCCCAACATGACCAGTCCAACGAAGCTGATATTGAAGAATCATTGATCATCGACACTGGTGATCTTTGCTTCTTCCAGTACACTGGCATTAGTTTGCCTGTCTTCCCAAGTGATGTGTAAAAAATTTCCGGAGACACCGTTGATGGAATCTTTCGAGGAGTTGGAGATGGTGCTTATAAATGGTCCACTTACTATAAGTTTATGGTAGAATCATGATCAACATTCCATAATTACTACCAAGTATTATAGAGTTAACTGAAGCACCCAGAAACCTGCTCACTGAAGTTGGAATGAATCCAGACCAACCAAGGTAACACCCACATTTCTTCTGACAAATGCACAAGAACTCCAATTACCGTTTCATCTGAAAGTTTCACGGTTGTAACCCATCTGAAAGTCTGCCTAGCAAGAAGGTCTGTAGCTGACCCGCTGTAACCCTGTCCATATTATGCAACAGAACAAGGCTGTAGCTTTAGGTGTTCTCACTGAAACATGTGCACAATGCAATATCTGCTAAAAGAGACTACCGGCATCTAATGAAATGTTCTGCTACTACGTGCAGGACAAATGCATTACCTGTTCTGCGGGGACATGCAAGAACATTTCCTTAAAATAGCACACCTAAATCTACACATGTTTGCTTGCCTTTCCTACTGGGGAGTTACACATATGTTTGCATGTGTAGTAGGATTATGGCCAAACTTGGGTGTGATTTTTATTTATCTATTGGAGGGGACCATAAAGAAGGCTGATTGCCGAAGAATTGATGCTTTTGAATTATGGTGCTGGAGGAGACTCTTGAGAGTCCCATGGACTGCAAGAAGATCAAACATATCCATTCTTAAGGAAATCAGCCCTGAGTGCTCACTGGAAGGACAGGTCCTGAAGCTGAGGCTCCAATACTTTGGCCACCTCATGAGAAGAGAAGACTCCCTGGAAAAGACCCTGATGTTGGGAAAGATGGAGGGCACAAGAAGAAGGGGACGACAGAGGACGAGATGGTTGGACAGTGTTGTCGAAGCTACAAACATGAATCTGACCAAACTGCGGGAGGCAGTGGAAGACAGAAGTGCCTGGCGTGCTCTGGTCCATGGGGTCACGAAGAGTCGGACACGACTAAACGACTAAACAACAACAACAACATTGGAGGGGAAGATAGTTGCTGCCAGCTCTGTTTCTCCTTTTCACTGAATTCCAGTAATGTGGTTGATTATCCGAACAGGTGTCTCTGAAGTCAGTAATGGGCTGAATGAGGACCAATAAACCAGAGCTTAAGCCAGATAAAAGAGAATGGGTGGGAGAGAGCGTAAATGGGAATGTGGTTTCTTCTGCAGTAGACTGATAATCAGGTCTGCAGCTTGAAGATACTATTAGATCTGTCTCTGTAGGTCGATGAAAAGAAGCATCATTAATTAGCTGAGGCTGGATCATCAGTGTCAACACTTCCTAGAAAAAACCTGATGTGGTCACAGTTATCTGTGCTCTGCTAAGAAGCATGTTATATTATCTAGGCTGCTTATGAAGACTGCTTGGAAACTTCAGCTGCTCTGAATGCAGTCAGAAGGCTAATGACTAGAAAGGGGCATGTCTCGCCAGTGCTTGGAGACCTTTACCTTTACTGGGCACAATTCAAAATACCGTTTTGACCTTTAAATCCCTAAACCAGGATATCTGAAGGAACCATCTGTTCCCATATGAACCTTCCCAGGTGCTGAAGAGCATTGAACTTACCAAGCAAGCAAGCATTGCAGACGCAAGGGTGCCAACTGAGGAGCAGGGAACAGCCAGGGAGGGCTCAGTTACAATGGCTAAGGGGGTGGGAGCTCTCCCACTGCCACCCCAACCACTGCCACCTGAGGCAGCTGGTCCACTCTGCCCAATGGTAGGGTTGATCCTGGTTGCAAGTCTTTCCCAGTCCTGCAGTGCTACTGGGATTCTTTTTTAATTGGAGACGCTGGGGATTGAATCATAGACCAGGCTTCCTCAACCTCGGCCCTCCCGATGTTTTTGGCCTACAACTCGCATGATCCATAGCTAGCAGGACCAGTGGTCAGGGATGATGGGAATTGTGGTCTCAAAACATCTGGAGGGCCAAGGTTGAGGAAGCCTGTCATAGACCTTTTAAATGCAATGCACATAATGTTCTACCTCTAGATTATACTTCCCGAAAGTCTCACAGAACGAGAATCAATCTATGCCTGCTACATACTGTATGATCTCTGTCATGATCCAGGCCTGCAGTGAGTCATGAATCATTTGCCAACCTGTTTCCCAAGTTAGGCTGAACTGTGTCAGCACATTAGCAAATGAAGTGTGTTTGTATCTGAAAGTACGGAGAAATAGTACAGCTTTGTTATTTTTAGTTGTCAAACTATGATTAAAATGAAAACAGAGATAAAGTCAGACAATCTGCCGTTTGAGATTCTGCATTTTTTACGGCCCTCGGGATTGTTTTGGTTTTGGATTATTTAAAGTGATAGGCTTGTTTGGAGTTACTTCACCGTTTTCATCCATGCAAATACATAATTAGCTGTAATTAAACATTACTTGAGTCACAGCTGTTCAAGGATGTCATGATGACATTCAAGTCAGATGGTCAGATCAGAGTAACAAAAGTGACTCTGCCCCTCTCTTTCCTTTGGCATTTATGTTCCAATACTGCTCTTGCTTTTGTGCTACATCCCAGCATTTATAATGACAGAAGAGCTTTTTAATTTAAACAAAGTTTTGCTCGCTGCAATTTTCTGATGCCATGATTGCAAAATGTGGGACAGTTGCATTGCCTTGTCAATGAGACAAACCTAAAATAAACCTTTGGAATAATATCTACTGGCTTAGAAAACAAGAATGCAGTTTCATGATGTTGTTTCCATGAATAAAATAAGGCAGGTATAGGGAACTTTGACCGCCCAAACATTGTTAAACTACAACTCCCACCCGCTCCAGAGAGCATGGCTAATGGCCACGAATAATGGGTGTTGTAGTTTAGCAACAGCTGGAGAACCAAAGGTTCCTCACAATTGGAATAGAGGGTTATACAAAATGGGTGTCCCTCTGCTGATGGAATATTCTTTTAATTCCGCAAGGGCCTTTATCAGTGGAACATGGAAGAGGTGATTTTCAGCTGTTTCCCCTGCAACTGCAACCTCCTGAACCCCTCAAAATCTGCTCTGGAGAACTGGGGAACCAGAGATGGTTTGGTGGCTGCAGGTGGAGCGGCTGGAAAGCCTCTGTTGCATCAAGTATCTTTCAACCAGCAGAGGGGCACCAGTTGGATATAACCCACTATCTATGATGCAAGTGTCCTCAGTACCCACATAGAACAACAGTCCCTGTGGTTCTTTGAAAAGCACTATGACAAGTCAACTTCAAACTTGCCCATTTGAAATGGATTTAAATTTGTACACTTACAGTATATGACTTCTGGGATTAAAAAGGAGCTGAAATGTAACTATCTCAAGTTGTCTTTCAGACAAATACTTGGATCAAAGCATGCATTTTGCGACTGATACTGCAACTTTATTCAAAATTTCTTGAATGTATATTCTCCTGAACGCAAAGGTTTGTATCCAGGGAGGCCATTCTGTTCATGCAAGGATTTCTGCATGCACGGTGAATTTTTTTTGGGGGGGGGGAAACCAGGTACAGATTTTGGGGGTATAGAGGGGAGCAGAAATCCTGGTGCAAATGGAATGACTTTGTTGGATGCAAACCTATGCTGTTTACTTCTGATTAAAGACGCATATGGTTGTGTTGCGAAGCACATAAGGTCAACAGTTTTACTTCTCATAACTGTCAGGCCAAGGAAATAGGTTGCAAATCAATTATGGTAAGAGAGACAAAACGGAAACCATGCAGTGATAACCCTCAAACTCAAGTAAGCCGCAGAACTCTTGCAGTTACTGAAAGAATACCTGTTTAAACTATTGGGCAGGAGGCTTGTGATAGCTGTTTGCACCGTGGGAAAGAGAAACTGGGCAGTTTAGTTAAGGACGCTTTGAAAGAAACCTCAGATACACAAGGTGAAGCCCAGATGATGTACTTATAGTGCCAGCAGTATGCAGAGGCTGCTCATTTCTGGTGCAGATAAGGCATGTTCTGTCAAAGAAGTCTTTCGTTTCGTGGGTGTCAATTTTTTCCAGCACTGAGTCCACAGGATCAATCACAATGGTCCCTATCTAGCAGGATCACTGGTACGTGGTTTTATCTGCAGTGTGAAGGGATGGGTATCATGGTCACCCCTTGAGTAATGCCTATGACATCAGCGATGATGTGTGTCATAGCAGCCTTCCAATTTAAGCACTACCAGTAAGGGGATTTTCACAAGAGTGAAAGCGACCAGTTTTCTGAGGAAGAATTCAGATATTCCTTTCACTTTCACCCTTGGGTTCCCCAACGACACATTTTGGGGTTTGACTGGGAGAGTGTACTAATATTTCTTACCAATTTGATGATTCGTAGCTGGAAATGTGAACTGATGAGAAGCATTGTCCCTGAGGTGATGTGATCCCTTTTATTTTACATAAAGCAAGCCCTCAAAAGCAAAATGAACAGCAGGAATTGACCTGGGATTAGACGAGTGTGATAGTTAAGGGGATTAAAGTGTAATGCCGTTAATTATTTGAGGTGCTTCCGAATTAGAATTATTGCCAGCGCTGCATATCCTGGGTTAATTGGCTCACAAACAGGAAGCTATCACCTAATAAATGAACAGTATTCTTCCCCGTCTGCAATATACTCTTAAAGTGGATGACAGAGTTAGAGTTCAAGGGTCAATGTATTGACCCGACTTTGGAATGACTGTCAAAAAGCTATTAAATTACATACCTGCTAGTCCAGAGTGTTATACCAAGTCATTTGAACTTCTCTGAATTATACCCTTTGCTGAAGATTGGTTCATCTAAATTGCTGGGTCTGCTTGACTCATACTACAATGCAGGGTAGTGCAAGAATTCTTTGCTCCCAGTGATAGCCTTTGCCAACCTGATATTTTGGACTCCAGATATTTTGGACTACAGCTTCCATTGGCCCTAGCCAGGTACACTGTGGGTGCTGGCACATGTGTATGACATCACATGGCACGCTGCATCATGCCATGTCACATGCATGATGTCATACGGT
This sequence comes from Podarcis siculus, assembly GCA_034642415.1. Lineage (NCBI taxonomy): Eukaryota > Metazoa > Chordata > Lepidosauria > Squamata > Lacertidae > Podarcis > Podarcis siculus. Next base: position 251,820 of record JAXCMG010000112.1, read on the forward strand.
GTGCCGCGGTGCACACATGACATCACACAGTGCAACAGGCCTTTTGGAGGGTGCAAGGGGCCCTGTTGGGTCTTGGTGTGCTGTGTGACATCATGTGTGCACCACATTGGGTTGCCTGGCCAGGCACCCATGTTGAAAATTTTGTGGATGCCTTGGCACCCAGTCCCATCCCAAGATGGCGCCTATGGAGTACATGGAGGGAACCAAAGTCTTCTCTGTAACTTTGGCAAGTGGTTTTCCTCCACATATCACAATGGACTTCAGCCCAATAATGCCTGCACAGACTGTTCAAATCCCATGAGATATGCTAATCACAACCTCACTTTCAAAGATATTTAGTCAATAAACTTGTCTGGCTGGGGTTTTAGAATTAGTCCAGTGAAGAATCACTTTGGCCTTCATTCTAGAAGAAAAGAAGTTTTCCCCTCCTATTATTTCTTCCCACCCTAAAATCCACCAGGAAAACAGAGTTCCTCTTCTTCTTCTTCTTCTTCTTCTTCTTCTTCTTCTTCTTCTTCTTCTTCTTCTTCTTCATCTTTTTTATATAAAAAAAGCTTCTGCTCAATGCATGCACACTCTTCAAAGGATGCATAACCATCAACGCTGATGGACTTGCACATAACGCAGATTCCAACCATGGGACTTCCAACCATTTTAATACAATTTCACAATGGACTTTTCTGCTACAAATCTTCCCTATTCACAGGTGCATGCTGTGCAGTTTTTGCTTTTTTCTATGGGAGGGCAGTGCCTTAACAGGGCTCATCTATTCCAAAGGCCCATGCTGGAATTTCTTATCAAAAGTACTGCCACATCAGTGCAACCAAAGGAATGTTGTGTGCTAGCTTATTGTAAACAATGTCTTACAGCTGCAGAGGTTTGAGATAACGCGTGCTTCATGAGAAATAATGAAATCAAAAAAGGAGGGGAAACCCAAACACAACCCTGTCAAGGGAAAGTGCAATAGCTATCTACGTATTTATACCAAGCACAACTAAATTGTCAGATCTTACTGCTATATGTGTGATGGGGATTCATCAGTGGAGAGAGCTGAACTAAATGTGCCTCTAAAATACTTTCATCACTACAGGTGGCGGCAAAAATCAATGAAAGCACTAACATCTCGTACCCTCCAACATTTCTCCCATGAAAATAGGGATGTCCCATTCCCAGACACATCTTACTGGGTTGCCCCAGCCACTCTGGGAAGCTTCCAACATATATATACAAACAAAATAAAACATTAAATATATATTTTTTTAAACTTCCCTATACAGTATTGCCTTCAGACAGCTCAGGGATCAAATGACGCCATACCCTCCAACATTTCTCCAAGGAAAATAGGGACGTCCTGGGATCAAATCAGAAACTGGGATGGCTTCTCAAAATCAGGGATGTCCCTGGAAAATAGTGACATTTAGAAGAGATGTCATCTTAGAAACAGAGTAGCTGCTTCCTAAAATTGGGCCAATTGGTGGCAGCTAGCTGGCTGGAAAAGGAGTAAGAAAGGCAGATGATGGGGAAGGGGGCAATTGGGCCATTCAGTATTTTTTGTTTTTATATTGTGATTTTATGTTGTAACTGCCCTGAGACCTGCAGTTATAGGGTAGTATACAAATTTAATAAATAATCATAATATATAATAGCCAACTAATTTTTACTCAAAGTAGACCTACTGAAATTAATGGACCTAAGTTACTCATGCCTATAATTTTGTCTGGATGTATTCTCAATAGTTCCAACACTGGAATGCGACTCTTCCCCTTTTCAATGCCATAAAAGGCACATTGATAGCACTAAGCACAAGAAAGCATCATAACTGTTCGCAGTCCAATTGGCTGCTATGCATATTGGTTCCCACGCCTCAAACAAGTGGTGAAAACCTAACATTTGGGCAGTTGGGAACAATTTGTTATAGAACTTACAAAGGAATTTCTGTTCAAAGTCCTTGAAAGGCACACCTCTTACGGGCCTCTGCAAATACCACCTCTGCCTTATCGCTTAGTTTTTGGTACACTGACACAGATACACTCGGGGAAAACCTTGCAGCGGCCAGCGATAGATTGAACTGTTTTTTTGGTTTTTTAAATCATGCATACCCAACACACGCGACACATTCCAACTGGTGCAGCTGGGCAACTTTGCTATTTCAAGTGATACTTTACAGCACTATTTTATACGGAGCAAATGAACTTGGGGCAAGTTTAACAAGTTTTGTGCAACAAAATCCTATGCGTGTGTACACAGATGGCTCCCGCATCTGAAAATTGTGGGCAACTCTGCTTCCCCCCACCCCATACAATTCCATCTGAGGCCACCAGAACATCTTGAAGTCCCATAGCTCCAATGTGGATTCGCTTTGTTCTGTGAACAAATGTGCGGAAGCAAAAATCATCTGTGTTAGCGGCTCAAGGCTTTGGGTACAGAGTTTTTAAAGGTGTTTAAAAAGCAAAAAAAAGAACACTTAAAAAAAATTCATGTGGATTTTAAAGGATTTCTCTTTTTAAAATCCCCACAGAAATAGGCCAGGATAGACTTAGCCCACTTGCCATATAGCACACTGGAACAGAATGGACGCAGGTGGCACTGTGGTCTAAACCACTGAGCCTCTTGGGCTTGCTGATCAGAAGGTCGGCGGTTCGAATCCCTGTGACAGTGTGACTCCCGTTGCTCTGTCCCAGCTCCTGCCAACCTAGAAGTTTGATAGCACGCCAGTGCAAGTAGATAAATAGGTACTGCTGCTGCGGGAAGGTAAACGGCGTTTCTGTGCACTCTGGCTTCCATCACGGTGTCCCGTTGCGCTAGAAGCAGTTTAGTCATGCTGGCCACATGACCTAGAAAGCTGTCTGTGGACAAACACTGGCTCCCTCGGCCTGAAAGCGAGATGAGCGCCACAACCCCATAGCCGCCTTTGATTGGATTTAACCGTCCAGGAGTCCTTTACCTTACCTTACCTTTACAGAATGGACCTTAAGGGCTCTATCCATCCCTACCTTGAAAGTTAGGTAAGTGCAACAAAGACATCCCCACATTTCACTAAAATATTCCCTTTCCCTTTATAACGTTCAAAAGCAATTTCTTTTCTCATTACTTGATAAGGAACAGTCAGGGGGGAAATGTGGAAGAGGAATTCCCAGCACAGTGCAAATTTAAATCCAATGGCTTGTGAAATAAAAAAATTAAGGTATTTTATATATAATAAATGTTCATAAATGTACCAACCAAGCATGTACATAGATATGTGGACCACATGTCTGGAGCAGCACAGGAAGACCACCCTGAAACCATTTTGACTCCCAAACTGACCAAATGTTTTCTCTGCAAGGAGGGAGGGGGTGAGGGAACCTTCCCATTGTCTCAGGAATTGGGTAATCACCATCTCAAAGGAATGGCCAGACTACCAGGAAAGGCAATCAGATAAGGCATTATCACATAACCTGGCAGATAGGAAAAACAACAACATTCAAATTTCTGTTGTAGACCACCTTTTCTGTGATGTAGGTATGATGTTTGTGGGGGGTGGTCTTGGGTTACACCCCTTCTGTGATGTATGTATGATGTATGGAGGGGTGGTCTTGAGCTCCAGGGCAGGGAATTTAAAATGTCTATATAAGGGCAGGCACACCTTTGTTCGGGGTCCTCCTCCTTTCCTGTGTGTGAAGGGGGAACCCTGTTGCAACAGTTCAATAAAGATCAGGCTTACTAGCTGCTTTGCTTCTCAGTATTCTCTGGTTGGCCTCTGTTATTTTCTCCTACCGATGGAAAACCTACAACAGACTGTATAAGGGCTCTTGTGTCCCCGATAAGGGAATAAGGGCAGATTTTGTTTATTACGCTAGGCTCCACAGAAAAGAAATGGCCAGAACGTTGTTTGCTTTCCTTGCTGCAACAGCTTCTGGCTACCTCAGATTCAAGCTGCTTTTTCAGTTTCATAGTGTCTGGTAGGGATGGGGAGAAATTTGATTCCATTTGCATTGAAAGACAAGCCTACCTAATCAGCACTTACCAAAGCAAATTGAGAACTAAAGCATAGCCATCCTCTGAAATGTGAATTTCTCCAGATTTTGCAGGGTGGTTCTCCAGCCAAGCCATGTGTACCAAAATGCACACACTGGGTTAAAGTGTGCATAAAAATGCATATGTGTGTGTGAAAATGATACAAAGTGCATGTATCTTGGGGAATTGCTCTGCAAAAAAATCTGTTAATTCATGGAAATAGCCTACACAAATGCATTATATTAGGCAAGTTTGGATAGAAATGCACATATTAAGAGAAGTTTCCACTAGAAGTCTGGCGAGGATTTAAAATAAACCAAACCAAACCAAACCACAACCTGATGTGGAAATGTGGAGATCGGAACAGAAGATTGAGCTTAAGAACGTCCTTACTGGAATATTTCTGTGGTGCGTAGACTGTAGGATACAGATAAGATAACCAGAAATTTCCCCATCGTGAAATTACTATTCCTGTAAGCTAGAGAGCTACTTGGAGTTCTTTGGAGAAAAGGTGGGAAAGGGACAGAAACATAACAAACAAATAAACAATGGTCTGTTGAATCCCGCTATGTAATCATCCTCAGAGTGATTCATCTTATGATTCATCCTCAAAAGTACTATATTCCTGCAAAGCATTAATCTCGGCTAATTAATGTCACTCACGTCTATTTGGCATGTACATTTTGTACATCTTCGCTGGAGGCAAATTAGCATGCTTTAGCTGCAATGCTCCCTAGTGGGACTGACATGACAGGGAAGTTTGCATAGATGAATCCCTAAGACACGACACCGTCCAAGGTCCTACAGTGGTAGGACTGGCGCTTTCTGCTTCCCCACATTCCCTTTTGCCATCTGAGAAAGGGGGTCTTTCCTCAGAGCAAAGGATTCTGGATGAGGTGGCCCAGGATAATGCCTGCACTGCCATCACTTTTCCACAACTGCTACCAATTATTTATATTTAGTTAACAAAATAAGTTTTGGAATGGGACAGGTGTGCTTGTATGAGATGGGCAAGCAACAGATGGGTAGCCAGGCTAGAAAATGGTACCCAAGAGAGCACAATTTTTCTACTCCCTGCTCCCTGAGGCAATGACCTCAATTTACCTAATGGAAGGCTTGGCCCTGGGGTTGAGCCAAAAGCTCCATTCAAGAAGTTTTTTGCTTTAAAGGGTAGAGCAAAAATGTGAGAAAAATATGGTGCAAAAGTCCCTCAAACTTTCAGATGCTCTCCTACTCATGGAAGCACATAGCTGTCAACGTTTCCCCTTTCTTAAGGGAAATTCCCTTATTCCGAATAGGATTCCTCGCAAGAAAAGGGAAAAGTTGACAGCTATGATGGAAGCATTTTTTTTTTTATTTTTTAAGCTAATTGTATGGGCAATCTATCTGGAAGATAAATTATATTTCAAGGAGTTAGTAATCTGACATGGTTATCCTTCCTGCCTCTGTTGCTCCCCCCTCCTTGTCTCTTGTTAAGTTCTTTGATGGTATGAAGAACAGCCTTTATGTTCTCTCCTGGTATGCCCCGCGGAGGACCTTAAGGTCCACAAATGACAACATTTTGGAGATCCCAAGTCGTAAGGTGGTTAGATTGGTCTCAGCTAGGGCCAGGGCCTTTTCAGTACTGGCCCCGACTTGGTAGAATGCTCTGTCACAAGAGACTAGGGCCCCGCAGGACTTGACATCTTTATGCAGGGCCTGCAAGACAGAGCTGTTCCGCCTGGCCTGTGGTTTGGACTCAGTCTGACCCTTATGTTTCCCTCCCCTTACGGTTTTGATCTATGGGCTATTATTAAAATGAGGCTGCATTTTAAATTGTATTTTTAACCTGTATTTTAAATTGTTTTCCCCCCTCCCCTATTATGTTTTTATTGTAATTTTACTGGTGTTAGCCACTCTGAGCCTGGCTCTGGCCGGGGAGTGCAGGGCATAAATTATTATTATTATTATTATTATTATTATTATTATTATTATTATTAT
>JAXCMG010000112.1:257805-279645 GCA_034642415.1 Podarcis siculus
ATTATTATTATTATTATTATTATTATTATTATTATTATTATTATTATTGAGGAAGTGGTAGTGCTGGGTACCTTCTTTGATGTTGGACATTGTTTTGAGAAAGTGAGGCATTGGGAGGGGGTGGCTAATGAATAATCTGCATGAAGCCACTAATGAATGATCTGCACATAGCCAGTCGGGCAAGCCACACAGGCTAGCTACCTATAAATTGGATGGTTTTGAGCAGAGTTTTTTGGAGAAGCTCATGCACGGACTGATCAGTTGTGGGGCTGCACAAACTGAAGCTACCTGGAGAAGTCGCTTCGCTGCTTCTTGAGGGCTTCCAAGTGGCAGATTGAAGTGCTTGCTTGGTATGGATATATTGCTTGTTGTTTAGAATGAAATCTCTAATCTTCTCACTCACTTGTGTTTTGCATTACTTCTGAATCTCATTTTAAAAGGACCACCTTGCATTTGGCAAGACACTCATTCTCAACACTGCCATCATAGACGCCTTCCCAGTGGCATCTTCCATCCCTCAGCATGGTCCAGCAACAACGCTAAGGCGTGAAGTAGCACCATTCTTTGTGGCTTCTGGAGCAAGGAGAAGTTGGCGGTCCATAAGCCACCCAACTAGAAGCCACCATCGCCCTCCAGAAGCCAGTTTAGAATGTGGCACAATGTTTTGGTTGTTGCTGGTGAGGAAATTGTGTCCAGAAACCTCTAAGCTCCATGATGGGCAGGAAGGAAGTCAGGAAGTCAGGAAGGAATAAGGGCAGATTTTGTTTATTACACTAGGCTCCACAGAAAAGAAATGGCCAGGAACCCCTGTCATCACCACTGTGTTGGGAAGAGAGGGTCCGAAAACTGGAGGGAGGGAGGATTTTTTGCAGACCCTCAGAGCTGACAGTCACCCATTTCCACCAAATATGAATGAAGTGGCAAAAATGGAGGGTAGCATTTTGGCTCAGTGGTAATGACCCACATTATGTTTCTCCCAGCTATGCTGAAAAGCTGCAAAGAGAAATTGGAGACAACGAACTGGCTATACTTGGTGCCTTTCTGATTTTTTTTGCAGAGGCATGGATGTGGGTGTATCAATACATTTCCAAAAAGCATGATACCGATGGTGTCTGTATACTTGCCAACATCTGCGAAGCTAAGACACTGTAACAAATGCAATTATTTCATTACTTCAGCAAGAAAAACTCATTCAGGATAGATTTGGGAGTGCTGAAAATCGATGGCTTGGCCCATTAAGAGGGCCTCACGTCTTGTTGCGAAGCACGGTGGTGACATGCCTAGCAGCATTGAACCTGTTGCAGTCAAACAGGTGCAGAACCAGGTGAAGAGAGAAGGGAATATTTTGGAATTAAGCAGAAAAGGAGCAGCGATTCCCGTTCCAAATGTTTGAGCCCAAGTCCTAGGGGTGTATTAAAGCACACAACACACCCTCTGTTTCTTTACCATTGTCGTGCAACATGACCTTTAACAAACCTGTCCGCCTCACTCAGAGGCTTTGCCAAAGCTAATAGTCGTATAACATTTACTTCCTTTACCACCTTGCAGCATCACTTTCCCTGAGGCCCATGTAAACTCAAACAGAGCTTACATTTGAACGGAAGGGGAACTGGAGGCAAAGAAATGGGCTTCCCATGGAACTGCAGGCAGTGACAAGCTGCCTTGTTTTCTCATGATGAAATGTTCACATTCACACTTAAACACCCACCCGCCCCCCTACTAGGGATGCTTCTGGGATTTGTTCTTTGCAAATTCTGGCGCAAACCCCTTAACTAATGTGCAGAGTGGATTGCATTCATTGTTTGGATTTCCCACTTCTCCAGATTATGCTCAGTACTCAGCTCAAAAAGGTACCAAAATGTGTATAAAATATGTGTTTTAGGATACAATGCATTTATACATGCAAACCTGGAAAGGAAGTATTTTTAGAAATGCATATTTTGTGATAAAATAAAATACCAATCTATAGGTGTAACATTGTCAGTTTAAATATGCAATATTGCCCACCACTGGCCCACCTCACTGAGTCCTGGAAATCTGAAGTCCATTATGGGCAGAAAGGCTCCTTCCTTCCTGAGATGCAGGTTTTCCAATACAGTGGTACCTTGGTTCTCGAACTTAATCCGTTCCGGGAGCCCGTTCGACTCCCAAAACCATTTGAAAACCAAGGTGCGGCCTCCATTTGGCTGCAGGAGCTTCCTTCACTCAATTGGAAGCCACATCAGATGTTTGGTTTCTGAAAAACGTTTGCAAACCGGAACACTCACTTCTGGGTTTGCAGTGTTTGGGAGCCGATTTGTTTGGGAGCCAAGCTGTTTGAGTACCAAGGTATCACTTTTTAAAAAACTATAAATCACACTCAGCCCTACCAGGAGCACCGGTCCCAGCTTCTGCCAACCTAGCAGTTCGAAACCATACCAGTGCAAGTAGATAAATAGGTACCGCTGTGGTGTTTCCATACGCTCTGGTTTCCATCACGGTGTCCCATTGTGCCAGAAGCAGTTTAGTCATGCTGGACACATGGCCTGGAAAGTTGTCTGTGGACAAACGCAGGCTCCCTTGGTCTGAAAGTGAGATGAGCACCGCAACCCCAGAGTCGCCTTTGACTGGACTTAACCATCCATTGTCATGTGGGCAATGTAAAAGACATGCAAACATGGGATGCTTTGAACTGCTCCGTACACAGAGCCCATGCCCGTACTTTCTTGGGAATGAATTCGGATTTGCTAACTGGGTGTTTATACGACCATAAGCATTCATGCTGATTTCCTTGTGGCATGTTTATCCATCCTACTGTTAACCATTCAGCCGTCCCACACTGGCCAGTGTGTTCCCCCATCTCATTCCTAACTTGCAAAAGGTCTGCTTTTTTAAAAAGTGAATTTGCAATGCCAGGCAGTGGAGCACTTTAATCCCGCAAAATCACGACAGCCTGGGAGCACCCTGAAGCACATGTGATGAATGCTCTTCCAGGCGGTGTGCCCATTTCATTTGCAGAAGCACTGATCCCTAGAGAGTGACAGTTCCCCTGGGCAGCTTCCTCAAACCGTGCAGGTGAAGCCTTTGCCTGTTAGCTTCCTGTGCAAAGGAGCTAGGAACCTGGGCAATGCCAAAGGGGATTAAGCCCCCCTCCCCCCCCAAAAAACTGCAAGGAGCTCACCCCCTACTTGCCCCCAACATTGCTAGGTAAAGGGACCCCTGACCATTAGGTCCAGTCGTGACTGACTCTGGGGTTGCGGCACTCATCTCACTTTATTGGCCGAGGGAGCTGGCGTACAGCTTCCGGGTCATGTGGCCAGCATGACTAAGCCGCTTCTGGCGAACCAGAGCAGCGCACGGAAATGCTGTTTACCTTCCCACCGGAGCGGTACCTATTTATCTACTTGCACTTTGATGTGCTTTCAAACTGCTAGGTTGGCAGGAGCAGGGACCGAACAACGGGAGCTCACCCTGTCACGGGGATTCAAACCGCCAACCTTCTGATCAGCAAGTCCTAGGCTCTGTGGTTTAACCCACAGCACCACCCGCGTCCCAACATTGCTAGACTCCAGTTATTAACATATGCCAATTTTTCTTTCAGAGAACTTAGCGTATGGGGTGCAACTCACCTCCCTAGAAATATACTTTGCCCCTTCTGTGCCCCCCCAGAGTGAAACCACTGGCTAAAAACCCGGGCTTCCCTTTCTTCCCACACCCGACCGTTTCCCAAGCTCCGTCTGACATCTGGATGATCTATTATTTCCTGGCTCCCTGGACCAAGCAAGCGAGTCTGCCCTTTCTGCCAGGTCAGCTAGCTAGCCAGCCTTTTTCTTGCTGATGATGGCGTTTATTCCTGCCACTTCCTGCCTTATATTGATAGACGTCACATTTCCACCCCGCGAGCTCGGGGTGGAAGGGAATGTCCCTTTGCTTTCCAGAGACCCGACGGTGCGCTCCTGCAACGCGCGCGGGGGGAAGCTTCGCCTCCGTCATTTCGAGCTCCGCTGCCCCGAGGTGCTTCATGGAAAGAAAGAGAGGGAGAGGAGGGGGGGAAGCCCGGGCTCTGCGGAGAAACCAGCCGCCGGATTCCTGTCCTCCGGCTCCGCCCCGTCGTGTTTCCCCCGCCGCTAAGAGGCTTTCCAGGAAAGGCAGCAGCAGCAGCAGCAGCAGCGAGCAGAGGAAGCGCGCGTCTCTCCACCCACCGCGGCCCCGCGCGATGCTTCCCGTAAGCGGACTCTTGCTGCTCCTCGCTCCGCTCACGTCAACGCTGCTCGTGACCTCGGGGAAACGAAGCCGCTGCTCTCTTGCGAAAGTGGGGGAATCCGTCTAGGATGGATAGGGGTCAGGAGCCGAGCGTTTGGACGGCGCCCTCCAAGGAGCACGCAGGGGAGGAGGCGTCATGAAAGCGGGTGGTGGGGCAATTTGCAGAGATAACATAGCTTGGGGGGTGCCCACCCTCGAGGTTTTTATTCCCATCAAAGGTGCCAACATGAATAAAAAAAATGCAGGGAGGGGGATGTCAGGCACGGGCACAGCCAGCATTTATGTTGTGGGGCGGGACAGAACCCCAGTTAATTGTTATTTACACACACACACACCATTTTTATTAAATTTTCTGTTTTACAATTTTGAATATTCATTTAAACAATGTTAAAATATCAAAGACTTCCCTTCTTCTCTTTCCATGGTTCATTTCACATAACATAAACCCCTGCTTATTTTACATGAACTAAACCATTCAGTAATCCATTATTACATCCATCAAAACTTATTTACCTGGTTGAATTTGTCTTAATGATGCCAACGTTTTCAATTAAGTATTTTTTATTGATTTACTTTACTACGCCCATTGGATCAGATAATAATAATACCCCACCCATCTAGCTGTGTTTTCCCCGCAACTCTGGGTGGCTTACAGTACATATATAACAGTGAAACATCTAACATTTAAAAACCTCCTGATAAAGGGCTGCTTTCAGATGTTTTCAGATAGTTATTCATTTCTTTAACATCTGATGGGAGGGTGTTCTGCAGAGCAGGTGCCACCACCGAGAAGGCCCTCTGCCTGCTTCCCTGTAACTTCACTTCTTTCAGTGAGGGAACTGTCAGAAGACCCTCGGAGCTGGACCTCAGTGTCCGGACTGAATGATGGGGGTGGAGATGCTCCTTCAGCTAAGCCCCGCCCCACATAATCACTCAAAAGACATGGTGCATGCACACCATTTGAATGGCAATGCCCTGGGGCGAAACTAGGCTTTCTTTCACCTGGGTCAAAGGTCACCCCCCATGCATAGTTGCGCGCATACACAGGTTGGGAGCCTCAATGGTAACCCCCCCTCCAGAGGCTTCACCCAGGGCAAAAAACCTGGATAAACCATCCGTAGCTACAGCACTGGCAGCACCCATCAATTTGGGGAGGAGGGGCTGGCCTCAAATATTTTATTGGGGGAGTTCCTAAAGGGGCATAATGTGGATATGTCAGTTATGTATCTACTGTGATTGCTCTTTTGGATTAAATATAGTGGACGCTCGGGTTGCGAATGTGATCCATGCAGGAAGCACGTTCGCAACCCACAGCGTTCACAACCCACAGTGGTGCATCTGCGCACATGCTGGTCATGATTCGGTGCTTCTGTGCATGCACAAAGTGCGATTTAGCGATTCTGCACATGCACAAAGCGTGATTTAGCGCTTCTGCGCAAGTGCCAAAACCCGGAAGTAACCCGTTCCGGTAATTCCAGTTTCGGTGCGGTGCGCAACCCGAAATCACACAACCCAACGTGTCTGTAACCTGAGGTATGACTGTATATAGATTAAATTTGAAATGGGATTAGAAGGGATTGGTCAAGGGCAAGCACCACATCATGCAGTGTTTTCCCCATATTTCAAACTCAGAATGGATGCTGTACTTTTGAATAGATAACCCTTGCCCCCCCCCGAATGAGTCAAGGCTGATTTCTAAAGAACGATACAAACATTAACAAAGAGAACTTTCGTATAGCTTCCCATTTCATTTAGTGGATTCTAGTGATTTGACGCGGCTGTCAGTCAATGAACTGCTTGAAAAGATAACCTCCAGACACTCGTCTCACAGAATCACTTGGGTTTGTGGATAAAGTCCTTGGGCAGTTTAGCATCTATTACAGTGTTGATCTCATTGTCTTTGTATAGGTTAAACCCCCTTCCCTGAACTACTACTCCCTCTGTCAATATTGAAAGGGCAATTAATATGAGCATTGAAAACAAAAGCTGGCTTGGCACATCGAGCTTGACCTCAAGTTACACCATGGTTGGTCAGGCTTGGCCTACAATAATAAGACATCCTGGAACAGATTTTGCAAAACAATGTGGAAGAGGGAACAAGGCACGTCAGCCAGGCCTCTGTTTGTTTGCTCTGCGTGTATATCACTGACCTTGAGGCAAATGGTACAGAAAACGCTCACTTAACTTTCCTGTCTCATAGTAACAGAACGGCACTGCAGGTCAGCCCTGTAGCTGGGCAAACCTTAGCTTCCTGGGGGCTGCTAAGAAATCAGAGAGTGCTTTCCTTTTTTAGCATGTGCATGCACCGGCTTGCCAGGGGCACGTGGGACAGAGAAAGGAGAATATCTGGTCCTTCTGGATTTCCCTACAGTAGTTGATCTCAGTTGGGAGAACAGCTGCAGAATCGTGAGAACATAACCTTCTGGTTCTGGGACGCGGGTGGCGCTGTGGGTAAAAGCCTCAGCTCCTAGGGCTTGCCGATCGAAAGGTCGGTGGTTCGAATCCCCGCGGCGGGGTGCGCTCCCGTTGCTCAGTCCCAGCGCCTGCCAACCTAGCAGTTCGAAAGCACCCCCGGGTGCAAGTAGATAAATAGGGACCGCTTTCTAGCGGGAAGGTAAACGGCGTTTCCGTGTGCGGCTCTGGCTCGCCAGAGCAGCGATGTCACGCTGGCCACGTGACCCGGAAGTGTCTCCGGACAGCGCTGGCCCCCGGCCTATAGAGTGAGATGGGCGCACCAACCCCAGAGTCTGTCAAGACTGGCCCGTACGGGCAGGGGTACCTTTACCTTTACCTTTAACCTTCTGGTTCATATAAAAGGTCCATTCAAACAGTGGTCAAGAAGGTGGCCCTGGAAAACTCACACACAAATTGTGATGGAGGACTGTGGTCCCCGAACTTTGTGTCTCCGCTATTTGGTAATCAAATATTGTGGTTCCATTTTTAGCTGTATGGGCTCTCTCGAGCTTGTGGATGGCCTGTAGTGCTGTGCAAAAATAAAAATAAAAGTACTCACCCTCCACATTTTGTGTCATCAGATTGCCCATCAACACTTTGCATCTGGACAGCAGCTAGAGCAGGCACAGAGGCTACCAGGTCGCTATAGTTCAATAATTATTATTTCAATAATAATAATAATAATTTATTTATACCCGCCCATCTGGCTGGGTTTCCCCAGCCACTCTGGGCGGCTTCCAACATAATATTAAAATACAATAATCTATTAAACATTAAAAGCTTCCCTAAACAGGGCCGCCTTCAGATGTCTTCTAAAAGTCTGGTAGTTGTTTTTCTCTTTGACATCTGGTGGGAGGGCGTTCCACAGAGCGGGTGCCACTACAGAGAAGGCCCTCTGCCTGGTTTCCTGCAACTTGGCTTCTCGCAGCGAGGGAACCACAAAAGTGGATTTGTGACCATAATGCTCATTTGCCTTCAGTAGCAGTAAAGCTCTGCTGAATGAAATACAATTGTCTCCGGCCTATTTTGGGGGAATCTTGTAACATGTTAAAGTTTTTACTCTGCTAACGATACATTGGAGTTCTGCTCTGGGTCAGTATTGAGTAGAATTCATTGTCAGGGTTTCCCTATTTTCATTGGAGAAATGTTGGAGGGTGCGGAGTTATCTGACCCCTGAGCTGTCTGGAGGGAAGTTTTTTAATGTTTAATATTTTCTTATTATATATATATATGTATAAGTTGGAAATTGCGTCAAGGATTATCTCTTTATTCTCCATGGGTGGCGTGCAGCAGTGTGCTCTGGATGAAGCCAAGTCCTGGTACGCCGGTGGGGAAATCCAAAAACATACAAGTGCCATTTGAATACAGTGGTACCTCGGGTTAAGAACTTAATTCGTTCTGGAGGTCTATTCTTAACCTGAAACCTGAGGCACCTGAGGTAACCTGAGGTACCACTTTAGCTAATGGGGCCTCTTGCTGCCGCCGCACCACTACTGCACGATTTCTGTTCTCATCCTGAAGCAAAGTTCTTAACCTGAGGTACTATTTCTGGGTTAGCCGAGTCTGGAACCTGAAGCATCTGGAACCTGAAGCATCTGTAACCCGAGGTACCACTGTACGGTTTTAATATGATTGGGATTCAACTCTTGACAGAGTATATAAATGCTGAAGATATGTACTGTTTATACTGTTAGAGAAGTGCAGCTGGGATTGTGCCAATATTGATTTATATTTCGAAATCGATATAAAAATATTTATTTGCTGCAGGTATAGCATAGAGCCAAGGCAATTTCGAAGATCCCAGATGGTGAGTCAAAAAACCCCCAATACTTTAGAATAATGATGTCCATCTAAACACCTAAAGTGCTTTTAAAAAGAAAGAGAGTTTATTGGTGTAACCAGCACTCCAGTACATAACCACACGGGGTTAAATAGCAATTTTGTTCTGGCAAGAGGTATTTTATTTTTCAGTAACTTCTGCCTTAAGAATCAACAGCCTTGGCTCCAGAAGAATTGACCCTAAGAAATGGAGGTACATTAATCCAACTGCAAACACCAAACCTTGTGCGTTGTATTTCTCATTTTTAAAAAATGAAATGAAAGTCAGAGAACATGCAATACTTTAATTATTATTAACTGTGATCAAATGTAAGACATTAGTTCTGGTTTTTTTAGTCAAGCTTTCCAATACAGTGGTACCTCGCAAGACGAACGCCTCGCAAGACGAAAAACTCGCAAGACGAAAGAGTTTTCCGGTTTTTGAGTCGTTCCGCAAGACGAATTTCCCTATGGGCTTGCTTCGCAAGACGAAGGCGGGCGGCAGGGAGAAGAGCGCTTCTCCCCGCTGCCTGCCCCACAAGCTCCGGGGACAGCGGGGAGGCGCAGCTGTGTCCCCGGACCTGGTCTGCAGGTGGGCGGCGGGGAGAAGAGCGCTTCTCCCCGCTGCCTGCCCCGCAATCTCTGGAGATTTTCCTGAGCTCAAGAGATTTTCTTAGCAGTTTTGCTTAAAAAGCAGTTGTGGCTTAGGGGGAAAGGCAGCGTTTCGGGCACCTGAGTCCACAGAGACACAGGAGTTTTAGGAAGTCTCCGATCTGATTTGAGACACCTTGCCGACAGCGTGCTCTGACTTTGGCATGCAGAAACCTCCCGCTAAGCCGCTAAGTACCGTTATTAGCCGTGATTCGCAAGACAAAAAAATCCGCAAGACGAAGAAACTCGCAGAACGAATTAATTTCGTCTTGCAAGGCACCACTGTATTAAATTGACAGTTATGCAGGGTAGTAGGCACACAAGCAAGACCACCAACTCGGAGAGGGCAAAATTTAGCCACTAGGCACTTGATAATTCACTCCAGTGTATGCAAAGATCTAGCATGGCAAAAAAATAGAATATGAGCATCCATTGGGAACTTGGCCTGTCCCAGCTTGCAATGTCTAAGGAATCTGAGAAACAAAGAAAAGAAATAGGAATTCAGGAAGCTGTAAGAAAAAAAAACCAGGAAATGTAAGGCAAGATGGAGATTTTTGAATGAATGAAAAATCAAATTGAATAGGATCCATTCAGTGCATATGGCATGAATATGATGCCATTCATGCCCACTGGTACCATTTAGGTACTGGGGGGAGTGTATCTGGTGAACGCCAAAACAGAAGTGGAAGGGGACACAGGGCACACCCAAAAGCATTGCCATCCAAGGAGTCTGTAGGGTCACCCCCCTCCCCCAGCCAGAGGATATGGCATTGCCATCCTGTTAAGTATAATTGATTTAATTTGCACAGAAATGAAAAAAATGTATGTGTATTAATGAAGGTTTAAAATGGAAAATAGATAAATGTGTATTGCTAGTATTGGGGTTTTCCCACAATTGTTTTCTGAGCTCCTTAATGGGTTAATGAATAACCATCAATCGTTTTCTGTTACTCTGCAGTAAACTGTTGTAACCTTAGATCAAGTGACAAAGGTATTGAGCTGCAAATTCGCCATCTTGAAAAGGGGTGGGGTGATGGAGAACAGGATGTAAATGAAGCTCTCCTGAATGAGGAGTAAACAACCTAAGCCAATAAAAGGTTGGACTGCAGGCAGTGGGGAGAGAGAGAGACCTTTGCTTATAGGTCTGTTTGGATTCATATTTTGTAAGATGCTGAGCTTGTGCTGGACAGTGCAATACATTGTATGGATATTTTGGTTGTATCTTTGTTCTCCCAGTAAAAGTTTGAATAATATTTTTATGGGCCTGGACAATGATTTCTTCCAAAAGGAGTCAATTCTTATGCTTCCAGTCACTTCAAACTGTGGAATATTAATATCTGCAACACATTCTCTGTCTTAGGAAGTATCCATGGAGAACTCATGGAGTGCAACCAGAGACTGTCACAGCAAGAGACAAATACAGAGCTTTCCAAACTTTTCATGTCGGTGATGCACTTTCTTAGACGTGCATCATTTTGTGACACAGTAACTCAATTTTACTAACAAACCGGAAGTCAATCTAACCCCTTTCCAGCCCCAAGAGGAGTGTGGGGAGCATTCACACAATACACCAACACCCTGCAGCTGACACGCTAATATGCTGTGACACGCAGTTTGGAAAGCTCTGGAGTAATGGGACTCTTTAAGCAAATCAACACAACATATTCCACTACAGGCAGGCGTGCCAACTTGAATAAAAAATTGGGGAGACCTAGGTAAGCCCCACACTGCATAATTGATCACATGATGTGGTATGCGCACACCATTTGAATGGCAATGCCCATCAGCTTGGGGGGGCAGCCCCCTCAAATATTTTATTGGGGGGGGGGCAAAGACTCCTTGGCCCCTAGGAGTTGGCTCCTATGACTACAGGTGGGTGTCACAGGTAGGAATCAGCGATGTTGCTACTATAGAGGGTTGAGGCGGAAGCAACATTGGGAACTGTGTTTGAACAATGCAGCAACAGAAGAACAAAAAAAATTAATAATGCTGATTTTCATGCCATAATGGTCCTGAATTATGTACCAGGGTTCTGTGCCCCAAACAAAAACACCTTGTCTATCGGCTGTTCTTTCTCCTCCAGTCAGTTTTAGGCAAAGTCTGATGGAGTCACCTTACAGGATATAACTGTCTCTGCACTTCCCCTGGTCTTGCTATGCCATCAAGTTTGCTCCCAAAATACATCTGTTTAGTCAGCTAGGAAAAATTAAACTTGAACGTCTGGTTCGAGAGACTTATGAAAAACCAATTCAATATCGCATTACACAACCCATCCCGTAGAGTTATATGAATTTTAATCAGCTTTTAAGAGAAAGTAGCACTAGATTCCCAAATGGTTGCTTATTTGGAGACACTTTTCACTGCAGCAATTTAGAAGAACTGTCATGAAGATGCTATTATGAAAATGCTTTTAAATATGCCCCTAGGATTCCATGATGCACACACAGACCTGAACCCTCTAAGCTGTATTGCTCTAAGTGGAAGCAAAACATTTTGGAAATGATGCTGTTTTGTGATGTGGAAGGGTCTCTTCCCTTCTTTGCACTCGATGACACACTGTGGTTGGCTGAGACGATACCTGAACCCTCTGCCCCGTCCTAAGTGACTGTGGGAATGTTGGTGGTAATTGAACAAATCAGTCTGAACTCAAGACCTCAAAAGAGCAAAGTAAAAAAATAATGAACACCTTTAACTGTGTAAATAAAGCTTAGAAAAAGCTGTCTAACAGACAGCTGGCTCACTGGTGGATTCCCCATGGAATTTATATTGTTTCACCTAAAAGTCAGTTGGGGAGTGTAAATTAGAGGTCTACATGTGTGTGGGGGTGTGTGTCACTTTTGGGTTATTTGAGAGAAATCATTTCCACAATGAATCCATGATGCTGTATAAAATTAGGCAGATTACATGGACTTTGTACTTAACAGTTTAAAATGTACTTTTTTATTGCTCTGTAATAAAACGGAAAGTGTCATGCTTTCTGTGTGCTGCTACATTCCACCAATAAAGGGACATCTAATTCATCAAATCCCCAGCCCATTTGCTGCTGTGGCTCCGTGAAGATAGGCAGGTCTGCGTCCCATGCCTTTTGTGAAGAGCAAGCATTTCCCAGGTAACATTGACTTGGAAGCTGGCCAGCCATGCCATTCCAGCGGCGGAAAAGATCCATAAATAATATCATTGCTATGCCATGCTTGTGAGTCATTCTGCCGACAGGGAATCTGCCCTCAGCTAGTGTCTAGCTCCTAACGCCACAAAAAGTAGGCTAAAGGCCAAACGTCTTGCCAAATCAAAGCCACACTCACCAAAACTATGAAGGTTGTGGACCTTTGCAGCCTATAAATGAGGGTTGCTAGGCCCAACTAAAAAGAGCACCATTAGAATGAGAAAATGCTGCTCTTTTTTGTAAGCGTCCCAATAGCTGGTGTGTAAGCTCCATGGGAACAACCGGTAACCATTTCACTGAACATTCTGTGGTACATCTTACCACACTTTGCACCTGATGTACAGCCAAAGCTTATCTTCCACCTGATCCAAGCAGCCAAGCCACTACCTTGGACAGTTTGGTCCTCTAGAGGACCGTTCTGTCCTCCGAGGCGAAGACGTTCTGATTTGAGAACTCTTATCTCAGCTGATACCGACCGACAGAACTGATTTTAAATATTGGCATGGTGACGCTTCTGTTTCCACTGATCGTATATGTTAATGTACTTGAGTTCTCAACTGTATCTCCTTTCCAGTGAGACACATGTAGAGGAAATTTTATTAAAAGCATCCAGCCCTCAGCTGCAGCTGCCTTTATGGCATCTGTGTACCCAAGAGGATTTGCCTTCCTAGTGACAGCCCCTTCTGCTGTATTAGATATCATGGAAGTTGGCTTGTTGTTTTCCTGAGTGGGAGAACAGAGCCTGTGGTGGGAAGGATGGCCTCAGAAGACCCAGAGAACGCTCTGAAGACCCTTGTTCTAGGTAACATGCCTTTAAATTGGGATGTTCTTTGCAATTCAATAAGGGTCTTTTAAATACACAAAAGGCTAAGTCCAAAACATTTATTATTTATTCAATATTTTGTGCCCCCTTTAAATTTTCAAATTCCAACACCCTATACGTATAGGCTAAGATAATTGAATGCCTCACCTCTTAGTATTGAATTCATTTGGGCTTACTTTCAAGTGAGTGGGGTTAGGATTGCAGCCTCAGTTATTAATATTAACAGTATTCATTTTTGACAGAACTTACTTTTCACAGTGGTACCTCGGGTTACATACACTTCAGGTTACATACGCTTCAGGTTACAGACTCCGCTAACCCAGAAATATTACCTCGGGTTAAGAACTTTGCTTCAGGATGAGAACAGAAATCGTGCTCCGGCGGTGCAGTGGCAGCAGGATGCCCCATTAGCTAAAGTGGTGCTTCAGATTAAGAACAGTTTCAGGTTAAGAATGGACTTCAGGAACAAATTAAGTACTTAACCTGAGGTACTACTGTACTTCACAGGTAAGTTTAGGGAAAAGGCTAAGGGGTAAACCCTAAACAAATGGAATCCCTAAGATATACTTCTCCTTCCAGCAAGTCCTGCAGCCAAGCTGGTGCCAAATGTATTGCTCTGCTTTCCTTTGGACCACATCAGTGAGGCCGAGGGTGTGTGTGTGTATTGTCATCTGGGCAGCCCATGACCTCCATACACGCTGCCCAGACTTGCACATCAGAGAGGTCACTTCAGTGCTGCTTAGGCAGCAAAAGCAACATGGGATGCAGCAGTTAGAGCCAGTGTGGTGTAGTGGTTAGGAGCGATAGACTCGTAATCTGGGGAACCGGGTTCGCATCTCCGCTCCTCCACATGCAGCTGCTGGGTGACCTTGGGCCAGTCACACTTCTCTGAAGTCTCTCAGCCCCACTCACCTCACAGAGTGTTTGTTGTGAGGGAGGAAGGGAAAGGAGAATGTTAGCCACTTTGAGATTCCTTCGGGTAGTGATGAAGCGGGATATCAAATCCAAACTCTTCTTCTTCTTCAGTTATGAGTTACCAGTCTCTGCAGCCACAGCAGGTACTGTGATTCTCCATTGTTTGACTTGACTGCCAGAGGCGGACACCATTGTCTCTCGAGACAGAAGCCAGCAACAAGGTTCTTCCATGTCTTTAAGAGCTGTGTGACAAGCAGGACTTAAGTCAGTAACACATATTCCAGCATACAAGGGAAGGGAAAGCTTCACCTGTTGAATTTGTGCCTGATGTGCAGCTGTTAAACGCACAATTAAAGACCTTAGCGAGCGTAAGTTCATGAAGTTGCTACCGTTCATGCAGCCAGACATTAGGTATTTGCAAGCAATTAATCAACACCATACTCTATTAGTGTGCTATTTTGTCTCAAGAAAAAAAAGTGGGGTCTATATATATATGAAATGAGTGAAACATCTGAAAACATGCCCCAGCATCTTCTCCTTAATAGCACTGTGTCCTGCTAAAATGAACTGGGCATGCTGAAGATGTCATTGTTGTATATCCCACCCACCCCCCTTCCTCTCAAACTTCAGGAATGTGGGAAGAGAAATGACATCCGCAGCTCAGAATGCAGAAATGTGCTGCTCTGGAGTACAGCTGTGTCATCAGAAGGCTGGAATGTACAGTATTGCTCAGCCCGTGAACATAGCTTTGGGCAGAGACATGTGTATAAGATCAACAGCACCTGCCTCCCAGTGGAACAGCTCAGCTGTTGTGATAGCTGATGATCTAAATTTAAGGTTCACACATGCTTGATTCTATTTAATACCCTGCAAATAACATTCAAAAGGGGAGGGGGGAGAGACCATGACCACAGTTCCGAACTGACAAATGTTAGCTTGCCTTTTCTCTTGATATTTGTGCCTGAGCACATATGTCTAGAGCGGCACTGTTAACAAGTGAAGCTGTTCGTTTCAGCCTCTCTTGGGTGTGGTGTGCAATGTACCCTCACCCTAGAAGGAAGACAAGATAAATTGGTCACAACTTTATTAAAATAACAAAAGGATCTGCAACAGGGAACTAAGCACCTGCGGGCTAAATTTGGGTAGGGAGCAAGAGAAGGTCAAAAGCCTTGCTTTCAATGTTTGGGCAACACCAGCCTGGCTTGAACCCAGACCCTATCTTGAGAGCAGGTGGAGGTTCTTCTTGGCACCCAAGCACAAAGGCGAACTGAGCAGGGACATGCCCCCATTGTCCAGCCTTCAGCAGGATTAGCCTACAGGTCCCAAGTCCACCAAACCATGCAAAGACCTCACAAAACAAGGTGGCTGGTCATCCGGTCTTCCCCAAAGATGCCTCAGCTATAAAGTGTGATTTTGTCACAGGCGGCCCCTAATAAAATTTATTATTTATACCCCACCCATCTGGCTAGGCTTCCCCAGCCACTCTGGGCTGCTTCCAACAAAATATTAAAATACCGTAATGCATAAACATTAAAAGCTTCCTTAAACAGGGCTGCCTTCAGATGTCTTCTAAAAGTCTGGTAGTTGTTGTTCTCTTTGATATCTGGTGGGAGGGCGTTCCACAGGGCAGGCGCCACCACCAAGAAGGCCCTCTGCCTGGTTCCCTGTAACTTGATTTCTTGCAGTGATGGAACTGCCAGAAGGCCCTCGGCGCTGGACCTCAGTGTCCGGGTAGAACGATGGGGATGGAGACGCTCCTTCAGATGCCAAGGTGTGACAAAGTTGCAACCAATGAAGCCAAATTAACCATGCACGCCTGATCAGAATAGCACAGAGCTGGCCCAAAAAAGACACCCCAAGGAGCCAGTCAGGGATGCCCCCCAAATTCAGTCGCTGGTGGTGATTGGCTAATCCTGCACTGATCAGAGAGGGGGTGGGCAGGTTGCTGCCTGATGCTAACTAACATGGAGGAGGAGGCAAAGTTCCTTGTTCTGGGGGACAGTTGCTCGCCTCCCATTGGCCACCTAAGGTGGTGCACTGAGCAGCCAAGCCCCTGCCCTACTATGCAGGGAAAGCCCCTCCACCTAAGTCTTCATCCTTGCAGAGGGCCTGGGGGGCAAACTCTCTCCCCTTGCAATAAGCTGCAGAGGAGCCTATTGTAATAAGTTATATGGGAATTGTACCTTTCAAGGCAAGCCCAGGGAAACCACACAAACCACATGAGATGATTGCATGTTCCTTAGAATAACTGAGACTTCTATTCTTCTCCTCCATTTCTCACTCCATCTCCATTCTAATGTCTACCATAGTTGGTTGTCTTTTCAATAGAATGCCATGCTCATGCTAAGTGCAGAGAGGGCATAAAAATACTGCATTTGTTCCTTTGGAGATATCCAAGTATGAGAGACATATGCTAAATGTGGTTTATTAATCATGATGGGAATTGAGATACTGTGGCATACTTTCGACATGAACACAAGCCAAAAAGCCTTCTTCAAATTCCTTTCCTGCTCTGGCAGGGAACAGCAAACCAGCCACAGCAGATATTCAAGTGTATTAGTGTAGCAGAGGAGTTTAAAATGCTTTAAAGGGGCAGGGGGGTAAATAGTTTAAGAATTTAGCAGCAAAATCTGATGCAGGTTTCTTCAGTCCCCACGGGTTGTAGGTATGGTACCCATTTAAATTAATGCAGATGACTAACTTATGTATAGTAATTTCAATGGGTCTACTCTGAGTAGGACCAGCATTGGGTTCAACCCACTGTGTTTAATGGGGCTTACTCTGAGCTAAGTGTGTGTAGGAGAGTGCTTCTGTGCATTCCCATGCAAACAGTGGTGCCTACTTCTGAGTAAACCTGCATAGGCTTGCATTGCCTAAGCTACTACCTGATGGACTCATTCCTTCCAAGTAAACGTGCATAGGATTGCATTGTAAGTAGAATAAACAAATAAATGCTGACACCCGCCCACCACCACTGGAAATGTAATTCCACGCAAAGTGCCTCCAGTCTTAGTCTTAATCTGCAGCGTGTTCATCTAAATTAGTCTTCATTTACAGCATGATAAGCTTTTCAAACAAGCAACAGTGTATTTCCCCATCTATTCTGACTGCTACTGTTCACTATATTTCTAAGGTAAACAAGGGGCATATGGGTGGCGCTGTGGTCTAAACCACTGATCCTCTTGGACTTGCCAATCAGGAGGTTGGCAGTTCGAATCCCCGCGACGGAGTGAGCTCCCGTTGTTCTGTCCCAGCTCCTGCCAACCTAGCAGTTCAGAAGCACACCGGTGGGTTTGAGCCCCACATTTGGCAAAAGATTCCTGCATTGTAAGGGGTTGGGCTAGATGACCCTCATGGTCCCTCCCAAACACAATTCCCTGATTCTCTGATTCCATGAAACCAGTAT
Organism: Podarcis siculus; assembly: GCA_034642415.1. Classification (NCBI taxonomy): domain Eukaryota; kingdom Metazoa; phylum Chordata; class Lepidosauria; order Squamata; family Lacertidae; genus Podarcis; species Podarcis siculus. The sequence goes on from JAXCMG010000112.1 coordinate 275,278, forward strand.
CCCCCCTCTCACAGGTCCCATCTATTCATGAATATCTACCTTTCAAACATCACATTCATGCACATGCAAACACCATTCTGCCTCAACCACATTTGAAACCTCCCATTTACTCACACAAACATATACCAGCCGACATCCAAAAACATGACATCCATTCACGTTTGTGCCCTGGCTTCAATCCACTAATATCCACTGGCTTCTGTTGACTGTCTTCCAAAGGTGAACTTCCATCAGCCGACATCCACAAACATCAGTCTGCTTTAGCCTTGTAGCCTCCACCAACTTCCGAATCCAAAAGCCACTGGCTTCCATCCACCAACATCTGCCAGCTTCTCTTAGGTCCATCATGAGACGTCCACCAGCTTCCAACCACAGATACCAGCAGCCTTCAAGCAAGCAAACTTGCTCCCTACCATCCCACTGCCAGAGGATTGCTTCATTCAATCACCAGTTTGCCTCCTCCAAGTAGAAGAAACCTGGGCAGTGCTGAATGTCACATCCATTGCCAGGTGTGTCCTGTTGGAAATAAAAAAGGGCTTTCCCCTTGGCCTGCCTTTATATCCACTCAGTTGCCAAGTGCCTTTGTGACATCACAAGAAACCCACAGCCAATGGCAACAGCTGGGGAGGCATCATCTTCATTGCTTTGAGCCTCACAATGGTGGGCGGACCTATCAGTGATTGTGTGCTTGTTTATTCAGGAAGCGAGTGGCGCTGGGGTCTAAACCAGTGAGCCTCTTGGGCTTCCCAATAAGAAGGTTGGTGGTTCGAATTCTTGCGATGGGGTGAGCTCCTGTTGCTCTGTCCCAACTCCTGCCAACCTAGCAGCTCAAAAGCACACCAGTGCAAGGAGATAAATAGGTACCACTGCGGTGGGAAGGTAAACAGCGTTTCTGTGTGCTCTGGTTTCCATCTGAAGCGGTTTAGTCCTGCTGGCCACATGACCTGAAAAACTGTCTGTGGACAAATGCTGGCTCCCTTGGCCTGAAAGCAAGATGAGTGCCACATCCTATAGTTTCCTTTGACTCGACTTAACCATCCAGGGATCCTTTACCTTTACCTTAAAGGTAAATGGACCCCTGACCATTGGGTCCAGTCATGGCCGACTCTGGGATTGCGGCCCTCATCTTGCTTTATTGGCCAAGGGAGCTGGCGTACAGCTTCCGGGTCATGTGGCCAGCATGACTAGCAAACCAGAGCAGCACATGGAAATGCTGTTTATCCTCCCGCCGTGTAGCCAAACAACATCTGGTAGGGATATGGGTTGATCACCATGAAGAGTGGACAGGGAGTATTGAGAAAACATGTCCTATTCATTTGGGCCCCCTCCCTTGTCCCAAATCAACTTTCCCAGTAAGGATTGTGCTTTCATTCAGGGCAGTAGATCAATACTACGCCTCCTTGGTGGGGAAGCACTTCTCCCCCAAAAATAGTCGTCATCTTTTGCTGCCATTTTTGGATTCTGTTTTAACTAATCTCTCCCACCATCTTGGAATCTACTGAGTGGGTGGAATCCATTATTGTCTCATCTCCCTGCATTGTCTGGGCAGCTTCACTTATGCCCCCGCAAGCCCATATTTTGGGTTTTTAAATTATGATGGCATCATTAAAAACTCCTGAACCCTGTAGGGGGATCATTTCATGAGAAGCGGTTGCGATGTAGAGCGGGTTTCATGGCAAGGGGACAGTCTAGCCTGTAGACTGAATGGGGTAACGGTGCCCCTGAAGGACCAGGAGCGCAGCCTGGGAGTCATTCTGGACTCACAGTTGTCCATGGAGGCACAGGTCAATTCTGTGTCCAGGTCAGCTGTCTCCCAGCTCCATCTGGTACGCAGGCTGAGACCCTACCTGCCCGCGGACTGATCGCCAGAGTGGTGCATGCTCTAGTTATCTCTCGCTTGGACTACTGCAATGCGCTCTATGTGGGGCTACCTTTGAAGGTGACCCGGAAATGACAACTAGTCCAGAATGCGACAGCTAGACTGGTGATTGGAAGCGGCCGCTGAGACCACATAACACTGGTCTTGAAAGACCTACACTGGCTCCCAGTAGGTTTCTGAGCACAATTCAAAGTGTTGGTGCTGACCTTTAAAGCCCTAAATGGCCTTGGTCCAGTATACCTGAAGGAGCATCTCCATCCCCATTGTTCAGCCCAGACACTGAGGTCCAGATCCAAGGGCCTTCTGGCAGTTCCCTTGCTGCGAGAAGCCAAGTTACAGGGAACCAGGCAGAGGGCCTTCTCTGCAGTGGCACCCGCCCTGTGGAATGCCCTCCCGTCATATGTCAAAGAGAAAAACAACTACCAGACTTTTAGAAGACATCTGAAGGCAGCTTTGTTTAGGGAAGCTTTTAATGTTTAATAGACTATTGTATTTTGATGTTCTGTTGGAAGCCATCCAGAGTAGCTGTTTAGGCCTAGCCAGATGGGTGGGAGTATAATTAATAAATTATTATTATTATTATTATTATTATTATTATTGACTGCTGTGTTTAAATTGGACTACCCCAAACTCTGCAGTGGGAATAATCACTACTGAAGCATGTCACACTCCCTAGCATTCAAAGCATTTTCCCTCAAAATTGCCCTCACTTTTTATTTTGCAGATCCATGTATTTGTGTACTCACAATTTCATTGGTGAATCCTTAAAAAAAAAGATATAAACTAAGGCCTCAGCTAATTTATGCTCATCTCTAAAACATCCTAAGAACTCTGGGATGGTTTCACCCTGCTGGAGAGTGCACAAATAGCATTCGCAGAAATGCCGGAGTCTTTGCCAGCTATGCCCTAGTGCCCACAGGTGAGTATAAATGTGTGGCATTTCATATTTATGTATAACAGGACTATGTAGTTAGCTGAGATATTCTAGTCTCTGACCTTTCAATGCACATTCTATCCCCACCCCTCTCTGTCTGTCTATCTATCTACAAACATACATACATACTTAGTGATTGTGCTGGTTGGGTATTTTAGCATTTCTGTACTCATTAAAGAATATATGCATAACATATCTTATATTAAAAAGTCCACCCACACTCGAAGCTCTCTTACTGTATTAAGAGAATATCAAAATGGTTAGGATACTTCTACAGATAGAAAGCAGAAATTGGCATATACTGTGGTACCTTGGTTTTCGAATGCCTCTGTTGACGAACATTTCGGTTTACGAAACGCCGTAAACCCGGAAGTAAATGCTTCGGTTTTTGAACACACCTCGGAAGTTGAACATGCCACGTGTGCAAATGCATTTCTCAAGAAGCACTAATTGCAGGAACAGTCTGAAAATCCAACTCTCACCTCGCCCAAATAATCTGAAATTTTCACTATGAAGGCGAACTCCTTGTAGCAGCTAGCAATGCAGATACCAGCAATTCAAAGCAAAACCACATTTCTGCTGGTATCACCCTTCACAAACTTCCAGTTCTTGGATTGTAACCCGGGACAACAGAACCTGGGACTCAAGGATTCAGCTCCCTGCACAGCTGTGAAGATCACTGGGAATTAGCTGTTTTAACTTGTATTTGTATTTTTAGTTTATGATTTTATATGTGTTGGAGGCCATCCAGAGTGGCTGGAACAACCCAGTCAGATGGGCAGGGTATTGTTGTTGTTGTTGTTGTTGTTGTTGTTGTTACTGGATGACCTTGGGCTAGACCCTTCACTTAATCTACCTCACCGGGTTGTTTTGAGGACAATATGGAGATGAGGAAATCTATGTATACCACCTCGAGCTCTTTGGAGGGATATAAACGCAATGGTAAGTAAATAAATGCATAAAATGGAATAGAATAAACCTTAAGAATCCATGGACTGAGCAAAGCAGGATCCTGGTCCGACTGCACTGGCTATCAATTAGTTTCCAGGCCCAATTCAAAGTGCTGGTTTTGACCTATAAAGCCTTAAATGGCTTAGGATCACAATACCTCAAGGACTGCCTCTCTCCATATGAACCTACCCAGACCCTGAGATCATCTTCTGAGGCCCTTCTTCATGTGCCTCCTCCATGAGAGGTCCGGAGGGTGGCAACACAAGAACGGGGCCTTCTCTGCAGTGGCTCCCCATCTTTGGAATGCTCTCCCCAAGAAAGTTTGCCTGGAGCCTTCATTATACACTTTTAGGCGCCAGGCAAAAACATCCCTTTTCAACCAGGCCTTTGGCTGGTCTGATTTACATCCTATGCCCTTTTAAAATGTGGGAGTGTTTTATGGAGGGGGGGGGAAGCTATTGCTCTGTTGTTTTATTGTCATTGGGTATCTTGTGGTTTTATATATTGATTTTGTTCTGTGAACCGCCCTGAGACCCTTGGGTATAGGGCAGTATATAAAGAAGAAGAAGAAGAAGAAGAAGAAGAAGAAGAAGAAGAAGAAGAA
>JAXCMG010000112.1:279655-372867 GCA_034642415.1 Podarcis siculus
GAAGAAGAAGAAGAAGAAGAAGAAGAAGAAGAAGAAGAAGAAGAAGAGGAGGTAATCTGGAATGCTGCTGTAATTCCATAACACCTACTGTTATTTATTGTTTACTGAAAGGTTTTTGAGATTTTTATAACCAAAGAACCCTCCTAATTATACAGCTTTACTGTATTTATATGTAATAGTAATAATTTATTATTACGGTCAAAGACCAGTTCAAGAAGCACAACTGAGACTGCTTTCACAAGAGTGAAATAGACATTTAAAACCATATACAATAACAGCTTATAGATTAAATTTAAAATAGTCGCGTGTACACAAAAGGACCTTAGGTTAAGCTAACATGCAGATATATGAATATGTCCATATAGGGCCAATTCCCACATGTAACTGAGCCACACATGTGATAACACTGAACGACAAGCCACCTCCTGAACGGCATTTCCATGAGACAAGCTCTGTCTGGTGATAAACAGCATTTATGTTCAAGTACCAGACATGCTTCTGGGAGTCAGTCCATGTCTAAAAATGGCAACATAACACAGAGGTGATAGAGCACCAGGACTAGGAAGGATGTCCATTGGGGAAATGTATATTTTGCCCTTTTCCGGCATACCTGGGCCTTCAATAAGCTAAAAGCCTCCATGGAATTCTAACAACTTGCAAAGAAAGTCTTGCTATGTTTAAAGATACAGCTTCAGTTCAGAAAGCATTCATTTCAGAATAATGTGCAGGAGTGTGTGTTCATATAAGGAGAATCCGGTGCTTATGAGTCTAGGTGTCTGGCCAACCAATCACAGAATTATGGAATATTTTTGGCATAGTTCTCTGGATAATTACACTGGTGTTGGAAATCCAACCCTGAAGAAAGAGAAAGGAACATGTACCTGTTTTGCAACAGGCTGAATCTTGCTATTTCTCAGCACTTTGGTATTAAAAATAAACAAATACTGTGAGAATGGCGCCAGGTTGCTTAGCTGAGGCACCAGAAAGCTATCTACCGTGTATCTACAGCATTGTAATGCCAGAGCCAGATTACATGATGTCTAATGTATTGGCTGAGATGCTTGCGGTGCTGAGCAAACGGTTCTGGAAGCCAAACCTTTCTCTGTCTACATTAATAATTCCCAAAGATCAAGTGCCAATTTGTGACTTGGTTGGGCTTGCTTCCAACATTTGAGTCTGGACAGGAAACATGTAGTATTTATTTTAGGTGTTGAGCGATACATCATGATATCGCCAGATCGACAACAGCTTGAAATTGTGACAGAGCCGAGGGAATCGTACACACAGGTCCCATCTGCACTATATGTTTAAAGTAGTATTATATCACTTCAAACAGTCATGGCTTCAAGCAAGGAATCCTGGAAACTGTGGTTTGTAAAGGGTGAAGAAAGATGTTACTGTTCTCCCAGAGCTTCAGTTCCCAGAGTGGTTTACAAATCAATCCTTTTTCCCATGGAACTCTGGAAATGGTAGTTCTGTGAGGGAAAAAGTGGTGTCTTAACAAGTCCAGACCCTCTAAGTATCCCTATTTTCCAGGAACTGGCTTGGATTTACAGAAGCCGTCCTGGTTTCTGATTTGATCCCAGAATGACCTGCTTTTCCTTAGGATGTCCCTATTTTAATCAGAGAAATGTTGGAGGATATGGAGTTGTGCGACCCCCAAGCAAAGGAGATAAGTAACTACATGACCTTTGGAAGACATCTGAAGGCAGCCCCGTATAGGGAAGTTTTTAAATGTTTAATTATGTTTTTATGCATGTTTTAAGCTGCCCAGAATGGCTGGGGCAACCCAATCAGAATGGTGGGACATAAAACAACAACAACAACAGAATAGGGTGTCCCCATTTTCATTGGATAAATGTTGGAGGGTGTGCAAGTCTTAACAAGTCTCAGCACCCTTACAAGCGACAGTTCCCAGGGTTCTATGAGGAAAACCAAAACTGTTCAAAGTGGTATAATACTGCTTTAAATCTATAGTGCAGATGGGGCCATAATCTACCAAATCCATAATAGTCACACCAGCCTTTTTCTTTGCCAGTATCAACCTATTTATAAGTATAAATTTCCATGCCAACGTATTCACAGATATAATCGTCATGCATTTTGCATTATTCAGCTTTAATATAAAGTCTCCCTCCTCACCGTAATATAAGTTTTTTCATCTGTGTCCCAGGCTGTGTCCCCTCCTGTTATTATCACGTTTCCTGAGGGAGAAGGCTGGGTCATCTCCTACTGCTGTATAAAACAGAGAGACTCTGTGGAATGTCTGTCCTTTATTTTATCCATAGATTAGACTTGCTCTGATTTTCCATAAGGGACAAACTTCTCTACTTCAGTGTAGAAGAGTTCTGTGCACATTGTTGGTGGGCAGAAATACCATGGTGTGCTGGTCCTGGGGGCTAACCGAGAGACAAGGTCCGAGTCCAGACTGAGGTCGATGGTGCGGTATGGAGGCTGTCCGTCAAAGCTGTGTGTGTAGTGGTTAAGAGCGGTAGTCACGTAATCTGGGTAACTGGGTTCGCGTCTCCGCTCCTCCACATGCAGCTGCTGGGTGACCATGGGCCAGTCACACTTCTTTGAAGTCTCTCAGCCCCACTCACCTCACAGAGTGTTTGTTGTGGGGGAGGAAGGGAAAGGAGATTGTTAGCCGCTTTGAGACTCCTGAAGGGGAGTGAAAGGCGGGATATCAAATCCAAACTCTTCTTCTTCTTCTGTAACTGGGTCCAAGGCAGGGAGTCAGGTGGGGTCAGGAACTCTGGCAGAAGAGCAGGACAGGGTGCAGGCAGGAACAGGCTAGCAACAATGTTGCTGCCGCAACTTGGGACTGGGGCTGGCCGGCTTTTATCTGTCCCAAGGCATAGGGCAGCCCTTATCCTCTGGTGACTCGCCTCTCCTGGCTTGGAGGCGAGCACTCCTCCTGCAGGAACTTAGTTACCTCCGCCTCTCTGCCCTGAACCTCTGCAGCTCAGGAGAGGCTGGAGGGTTACCAGACCCAGAGGCAACCTCCTCTTCCCCTGACGGGGCTGAGAGTGGAGCACCTGCAGGCAATGGGTCCTCCATCACCTCAGGGGCCAGAGCAGACTCAGCTGGTGCCTGCACCTGAGGATCCAGCACAGGTGAGGACCCTTCAGGCTCAGGCCCCAGCCCTGGCTCAGCTGGTTCTGGAGGCAGGGACTCCTGTGCAGGCTGGAATTCCTTAGGTTCAACCTCTGAGTCCGAATCCCAGGCCATCACACATGGACTGAACAAAGGTGGAGGGTGGCCCATGTCCAAGCACATTCACATACCCCCAACATTTCTCCAATGAAAACAGGGATGTACTAAGGTAAAGCGGGACATTCTGGGATCAAATAAAAAATGGGGACCGTTTCTGTAAATCTGAGACTGGAAAATAGGGACACGTGGAGGGTCTGTATCTGGTGTTGTGTCACTCCACAACCACTGGTATGAAGGTGGTTTCACGCCATATGGCATGATATCGACCCAAAAGTCACAGCTCTGTAACGCAATAGATAATGCAGGGTAAAAGGAACAGCAGAAACTAGGACAGATGTGCTAGCATTAAAACCAGGAAAACTAAAGCAATAATATCAATGTGTGAATGCACCCCTTGTCTGCTAAGTGCATCCTTAAACTATGCAATTTGCTCCTACAAGTTGTTGTGATGGCCACTAACTTGAATGGATTTTGAATGAGTTTAGACATATTCATGGAGAATGAGGCTCTCAGTGCCTACCAGAGGTAAGGTAAAGGACCCCAGGACGATTAAGTCCAGTCAAAGGCGACTATGGGGTTGCGGCACTCATCTTGTTTTCAGGCCAAGAGAGCCAGCCTTTGTCCAAGACAGCTTTCCAGGTCATGTGGCCAGCATGATTAAACCGCTTCTGGCACAAAGGAATACTGTGACGGAAACCAGAGCGCACAGAAATGCCATTTACCTTCCCACCACAGCTGTACCTATTTATCTACTTGCACTGGTGTGCTTTCAAACTGCTAGGTTGGCAGGAGCTGGGACAGAGTAACAGGAGCTCACCCCGTTGCGGGGATTCGAACTGCTGACCTTCTGATTGGCAAGCCCAAGAGGCTTAGTGGTTTAGACCACAGCGCCACCCATGTCCCCTACCAGAGTACAAACTCTCCAATGTCAGAGGCAGCATGCCCCTGGATATCTGCTGTAGGGCATCCCAAGCGAGGAAAATGCTATTCCTTTGCAGGCTTCCTCCTGGGGGATGCTGGACTACTTTGAAGATTGAAATAAATCCATCTTTGAAGGTTGTGATAGACAAGCAAACTGTGTGCTCCTCAAGGGACAACTCACACTACCAAATATATGTGGGCCATTTAATGCCCCCAATGAACATTAGAAAAGATAGCAGGGAGGAGAATAGATGGTGACATAACAACATGGCTGAAGCAATGAGAACTGGTGAATGTATTGGGTTGCAAATGAGACTTGTGGCGTAGACATGCCTTAATGATGTATACTATTGTAATACAAAGGTATATATCAGACTGGGGATTTGGGGAAGAAAGTGAAAGGCAGAAAAGAGTTATATATCATACTGTAACCAGACAATTATTCTGTGCACATTTAAGGTTTAAGGCTGTCAGTTTCCAAAAGTTATTTCAGTTTGTCTGCTGTTAAAAAAAAGATGAAGCCAGATTTAAGGCTACTGTTTTCTCCATTAAAGATTAAGATACTATAAGCTTGCAGTAAAAACAGTGGTCAGTAACCTGAGCAGAGTGCTAATGAGACTTTTTCAGCGTAAGGTTATGAAACTATTTCAGGCAGTAAAAAAAAGGGCTATTGCTGTGATGTATAATGAGCTGTCCACATTTAAACCTCAAGCATATTCAGACAAGCTAAATTATACTGCTAAAGGAGGGGTATATAATGCCGTAGGATTAACTTCCCACTCAGGAGACAGATGCAACAATACGGAGAAAGGTGAGAAATTATTTTCTTGTAATAGCAGAGCTATGAAAGACTCGAAGCATTCTCTTTTGGGGTGAAATTTATAACACGTATTTATTAGCTTGTTAGCTCAGAGGCCATGAGTGACAATAGACTAAAATAAGAAATGGCTATTATGAGAAGTGTCATGGAATCTGCTCACAAAGAGGGGCTTCCCAACGCCCACATTACACTGGGCTGTAGATGATTCCTCAGAGTTTTCCCCCCCCATTGTTCTCCATGAGAAATGCCTATTTCTCCAAGAGAGATATTTGCAAGGATTGTTGAGGAGGGGGTGTTCTCAAGGGCCACTGACCCTCAGTCTCCTGAGACGTGAGGTTTTCCTCCCCAGTTTTCCCTATTCACATATCAGTTGTAGAGTTTTTAGGTACATGGAGGAGCAGACCTGAGCTTGCAGTATCACCACAGTCTAGATTACTTAACCCAATAAAGCTATTTTACTGATGAAATACGGAGAAATGAAAACAACAATGAAATATCAGGCAGTTTAGGGGCAGGGGCAAAAAATGAAGCTACATTTAATGCTCTGACTTTTGATGGTGCCTCCAGGCTGTCAGTAAAACATACATAAGGATGCTTAGTTTGGTCAGAATCAAGCGTCGACTTCTAGAGTTAACACTAAATACATTTGTTGTTGTTGTTTAGTCGTTCAGTTGTGTCTGACTCTTCGTGACCCCATGGACTAGAGCACGCCAGGCACTCCTGTCTTCCACTGCCTCCTGCAGTTTGGTCAGACTCATGCTGGTAGCTTTGAGCACACTGTCCAACCATCTCGTCCTCTGTCGTCCCCTTCTCCTTGTGCCCTCAATCTTTCCCAGCATCAGGGTCTTTTCCAGGGAGTCTTCTCTTCTCATGAGGTGGCCAAAGTATTGACGCCTCAGCTTCACGATCTGTCCTTCTAGTGAGCACTCAGGGCTGATTTCCTTCAGAATGGATAGGTTTGATCTTCTCAAGAGTCACCTCCAGCACCATAATTCAAAAGCATCAATTCTTCGGCGATCGGCCTTCTTTATGGTCCAGCTCTTACTTCCATACATCACTACTGGGAAAACCATAGCTTTAACTATACAGACCTTTGTCAACAAGGTGATGTCTCTGCTTTTTAAGATGCTGTCTAGGCTTGTCATTGCTTTTCTCCTAAGAAGCAGGCGTCTTTTAATTTCGTGACTGCTGTCACCATCTGCAGTGATCATGGAGCCCAAGAAATACATTACTTCTGGTAAATAAGCCACCAAAGCCACTAGAGGGCCATGAATATTTGTGCCCTGGGCCATTTAGACTCACAGCCCATTTAGGGCTGCCATACATTTGAAATTTCCCGGACATAGCCTGGATGCAGTCCTCGTAAACTGTGTCTGGACAGAAGTCACTGAAATGTATGGATGTATGGCAACCCATGTCAGAAGTGTAGATTTTGGCTCAAAGATTCTTCTTTTTTTTTAGATTTGGCATTATTTTCAGCTGTCCTAACTCACCAGTCAGGTAAAACTGTAGATGGTCACAGGATCGTGACAGAGAACCCCACCCTTACTTTGAAGAAGTAGGAGGTCAGGGGTGCTGCAGCCAGAATCTTCTATTATGCAAGTACAGTAGTACCTTGGTTCTCGAACGGAATCTGTTCAACTTCTGAAAATGTTTGAAAACCAAAGCACAGTTTTCGATTGGCTGCAGGAGCTTCCTGCACTCAATTGGAAGCCACGTCGGACGTTCAGCTTCCCCCCAAAAAGTTCACAAACCGGAAAACTTACTTCCAGGTTTGCACCCCGTTTGGGAGCCAAGGTACAACTGTATATCCTTGCTGAGTGAATAGTTGATCCTGAGCACACCAGGTGCCCACACACAGCCATTATCCTCTCAGCAATGACATACTTGCATGGTGCTACCTGCAGCAGTTCCGTTGCTACCTCATAGGAGTGAAAGGTGAGGCAGGAATTCCCCTCCCCCCTTTCATTGCCATACTGTAACTGCTGACAGTTTCACATACTATACCATTTCACCAGCCACCACTGTTGTCTTAGCTTCAGAAATATTCTTCGGGCAGGTCACTGGACCCCAATGGTAGCAATATTCAGCTTGGTGAAACTATAGCTGCCTTAAAAAGGTAAAGAGACCCCTGACCATTAGGTCCAGTCGTGGCCGACTCTGGGGTTGCGGCGCTCATCTTGCTTTATTGGCCGAGAGAACCGACGTACAGCTTCCGGGTCATGTGGCCAGCATGACTGAGCTGCTTCTGGCAAACCAGAGCAGCGCACGAAAACGCTGTTTACCTTCCCACCGGAGCGGTACCTATTTATCTACTTGTACTTTGACATGCTTTTGAACTGCTAGGTTGGCAGGAGCAGGGACCAAGCAACAGGAGCTCACCCCGTCGCGGGGATTCGAACCACCGACCTTCTGATCGGCAAGTCCTAGGCTCTGTGGTTTAACCCACAGCGCCTCCCGCGTCCTTATATAGCTGCCTTAGGCCTTCACTAAAAATGGGTGTAGTGTCCTTTTAGTATTCCTATCTCTGACATCATTGGCTAGTGATCACCTGTAGCACTTCCTACTCTACAGCCTTTCGTAGAGGTGGCCCATCCTGTTTTGCCACCTGAGGCAAAATGGGAATTGCTACCTCTGGCCACTGACCCCCAACACCTGAGGTACTTCCACTGCCTAAGGTGAGGGCTTCATCCCACCTTGGGACTCTGGCCTTTAGGCAACATTTTCCAGCTGGAGAACCACATTCCCTCATGGGGTACATTCCAGTGTCCGCACAGCAGCAGTGGGTGGGGACAGAGACAAAAGTGGGTGGGGGAACCAATGCCACTTTTACCTTCGTGAAGTAGGATTTTTAAATTGGAATGGTCATGTTGTTCAGATGCCTGATTGTCATCTTCCAAAGCAACTACTCTATTCCCAACTTAAAAATGGAAAGCATAATGCTGGTGGTCAACAAGACAGGTTTAAAGACTCTCAAGGCAAATCTTTAAAAATGTAGTAAAAACACTGACAACTGGCCTGTGAGTGTTCCAATTTAAGAACAGCCTTTACCAAAGGTGTCATGGACTTTGCAGATGCTCAAACTCAGGACAAAAGGGAGAAACGTGCCGAGAGGAAGGCACGCTTGGCAAACCCTCACCATGATCAACTCCCACCCAGAAACCTATGTCCCCACTGTGGAAGGACGTGTGGATTCAGAATTGGCCTCCACAGTCACTTACGGACTCACTGTTAAGACTGTGTTCATAGAAGACAATCTTACTTGGCTACGAGTGATCACCAAAGAAGAAGAAGATTAAGTCAAACACACCTGTCCACACCGAGGCAAGAAAGAGGCACTATTACATTTCAAGGACACTTTCCAATCAGACAGAGGAGGAGGAGCAGAGGAGTACTCTAGGGAGAATCACTAGGGATGAATACAGAGGCTTAGAGGACCTTATTTGACTCCTCAGCCTGAGGTTCTCCACTCCTGTTTTATTTTAATAATAATAAAATTCTCCACTTTGTGGCGCAGTGATTTTAGAGTGGGCTACAACTATAGTCACTTACAACATGGCAGGTAATCCACAACCAGCCAAATAAAACACCCACAATGACATGCTTAGATGACTCTTAGGCTGGAAAACATTGGTCGCTTAGGACCATTCTGCACAGTTGCTCTGACCACCTGGTGGTGGTGATTTGGCTATTAGTACCAGACTCGAGTCATTTACGAAGACTAAAGTCTTGTACTCGCTTGGAAAGAGGTTGCAAGCACATATGCTTAGGCATGAGACTATAATACTCATAACCCCTGCTTCCTTTGATAAACTTCCATTAGCTCTCCTGTCCCTGTTTTTCGTCTCTCCTTACAGACCTATTGAGGATTATGATGGAAGATTGTTGAAGAAAACAAAGGAGATTGTAGCATGTAGGCTGTGCAGCATTTAAACAGAGAATGCCCTTTTTCACCCAGAAGAAAATCTTTCTTATCTTCATGTGCAGTCAAGGGTTCATTACAGGTTAAGGAAGGTTAAGACTGTATAAATATCAATTGCTACAATGAGGAAGATTATGTTTATGTGGTACTGCTGCATTCACCAGGCATTCATGTTATGTTTCTACCTTGTTGGGTTATTCAGGACACATTGTTTAACTTCAGTGACGCTGAACATATCCTCATGTGCCCTCTTAAACTTCACTTGGAAGAAGGTGGCTCTATTGTGACCTGTTCAAAGAGCAACAGACTTTGAAATTCATTCATATCCTGTGTTTATATGCTCTGGTTCTGCCACAAGTAGCTTTTGTATTATTTACTATAGCATTCCTCTGGAACAGGGATGGGAAGTGTATGGATCTCCAAATGTTTTCTGATTGCTACTCATATCTCTCCTGACCACTGGCCATTTTGTTGGAGCTGATGGGAGTCACAGTTAAACAAAATACGGAGGGGCACAGGTTAGCTGAGGTGAAGTCTCCTCTGCTGAGCTTTAGGTATAAACATGTATTTTTTTTTGAATTTTGTCTCCTGAACTTTCCATGAACGAATTGCGGTAGACTCTTTACCTTCACCTCCTGTGAACTAGTGATCATTTTCATTTGATGGAGTGGTGACAAAGGCCAAAGGAAAGTGTTTTCCTGACAGATGCGTCATGAGTTCTCAACTGACCTTGGACTGGGATTCCTGCCTCAGGCAACGTCTGTCATTTGGTCCACCCAATAAGCACACAATGTTATTATTTGTCGTCTAGGGGCTGTGTCCCTGCTTGCATCACTCACCAACCCTGTCTAGCTTATGCTCCTCAGCCCTTCATAGTTCCCACATCCGCTTTCCCATCCTAAAACTCCTTTCTATACCCTCAATAGCTCAGTTGGTTTGAGTGTGGTGCTGATGATGCCAAGGTTGCAGGTTCGATCCCCGGATGGGACAGCTGCATATTCCTGCATTGCAGGGGGATTGGACTAGATGATCCTTGGGGTTCCTTCCAACTCTACAATTCTATGAATTTTTGCACCTAGCCAAGCTCTCTGCCTCCCTTTGAATCTTGCCAATAAACCTCCCCTCTCCCTTTGCACCTTACAAACCCTGCCTCCCCCAGCCCTCATGCTTCTAGTGGTGGGGACCAGCAAACCTCTTTATTCCCCTCCACCTCACTCACAGCAGCAAGAGCTATTATCTATGACAGCTAAATGGAAATTCCATTTTCAGAGGCACTATTGCTCTCTGCTACACACTTGAGATAAAGAACAGACCAAGACTGACAAGGTCTTCCAGCCTTGCTTGTCAGATTTTGGTTTGCTAATGCTGGAAGCAGCGATAATATTCTCCATGCAATTTTGGCATGATCCGAAAGAGCTCTTTTGTTTGTAAGACTCCTGTTCCCATTCATCCTGACAAAAGCAACGAGGAGCAGGCCATTTCCATCTTAAAGAAACTGAACTGTACTGAAAGATGGCCGCTTGCCCAAGGCAGCTTAATGAGCGTGCGCCATAATGGCCGTCTCAAACAGAGGGTTTCCTGTGTCCACATCACCAGCCAATAGATCACATGACTCTGACAGATGAATGCTCGCTTCTTATTGCTCGCTTCTTATTCTCAGGTTCAACATAACATTTCCAATGGACTTCCCTCTCCTATGTTCAAAGTGGGACATCATAATCTCAACACTTAAGCTCTCCTTTTCGTTGGGGATAATTCAGACGGAAATTCCCAGGTGTCAAAAAAGGTTATGTATGCCACTACTGTGGTCCATGTTTTGTTAGCCCCAAAATGGAAAACAAGAGAGGTCCCAACTAAAGAAGAATGGCAACTTAAGCTGAGTGACTTGTGGACTTAACATATAGAATAAGAGAACAAGAAGAACATACATTTAAAGAAGATTGGAAAATGTTTATTGAATATATGGGGGGGACTGTGTACACTTGAAAATGTTGGCAACACTGAGATAAATTCAACAGTGTAAATAAGTTCTGGTGGACGTAATAATGGAATACTGAATGGTTTAGTTTATGTAAAATATGCAGGGATTTGTGACTTGCAAAATGAACCATGGAAAGAGAAGAAGGGAAGTCACTGATATATTAAGGATGTTTAAATGAGTATTCTAAATTGTAAAACAGAAAATTTAATAAAAATTATATATAAAAAAGGAAGAAAGTGGGACATCATAATCTCACCACTTTTCTTTATGCGTGCTGTATTCCTGTTGTCATGCTCAGCTGGTACATGCATGAAACAGAAGAGATGATGGTCCAAAAGACTGTGGGAGAGAAAATGCTGGTGGATCAGTCATGGAAAAGGAAGATCAACCACAATTCTGGGAGTTCTGGATGCATATGCCAGAAATAATATCCAAGGGAAAGTAATGATATCACACACTGTTTCTGCTTTTGATCTCTCTGGGGATTAAATCTGCAGAAGGTAACAGCCAGTGGTTTATTGCATTCCAGTAAGACCGTACATGCACAGGCCATATGCTATCTAATGCATCTTGCTGAAAGATTAGAACCTAAATGCTTATACGTCAATTCATATTGATTGATGTAAAGTAGTATGATGGGTGCAACCTTGATTTGCTTTGCAGTTAAGCAGTAAAATTCATCAAAGCGTGAATTCTGCTGCGATACAGCTTCTTCTGTTTGCATAAGGAAAATGGCTCAAGCAGCAGAGAGGCATCTAAAAATACACACAAGGCTCCAGAAATAATCAGGAAATAGAGAAAGCAGAAGCAGGTCTGATATGGCCAGCCAAGACACGGCAAACCTAAGATATTTACATGATTGAGTGAAATTATTATAAGGACAGCCTATGTGTATGTTGCAATAGTGCTGGATGGAACTTTATATAGCCGATAGTTGTTATACTACCTGGATTCTTCATGCCTCTCTAGTAGGTTGTAGGCTGATTCCAAGTGAGTCCTTGAACAAACATGCTGCAGTGGATTGCTCCTGTTCAGAGTGCCAGCCAGCCAGCTGTGCGATGCTTTCCTTATGTACACAAGAATGCACACTCAGATCACATGGTCACTGTTTCTGTACAGGATACATGTACCGCAAGCCAAGTAGATGGTGAAAAGAGCATGACAATAGAAGAATCATAGATCTGTCATTCCATGGGCTCTGCCGACATGCGAACTGCTCAGGTTCCATGCTACTGCACCTAATTCTGTTGTTCAACTGAATGCACAGAAGTGACTTGGACAAAAGCAGATGAGGTCTGCATAACTTTGCATGAGCGGCAGCCGTGTGGCAGAGAATCAGTACAATCCCAAGTGCTCAGGACATATTTGAAGCACAAATATTCGTTCCAATCACAATTCAGCTCAAGGGGCCTCTAGACAAATGTAGTGGCTGGTGGCCTTAGAGGCTGATGATATATGTTCCTATCAATATGAAAATATGCATCTATTTCATTAGGACCCAGATGTGCATGTATAACATGGCCTGAACAGAGGAGACTGTACATTTAGTATAACTTTTTTTAGAATTTTTTTTAAAAAATGAATATGGTGGGGTGTGATTTATTGTTGTACATATTGTCCCTCAATGAAAATGAATCTTGAAATGTTAGCCCCAGGAACTGCAAAGAATCCTTGGGAAGACAGGCCACAAAGTCTTCATTTGAGAGGTGGAGAAGGATGACTGAATGAATGCTGTAACTTCACCAAAACTTATTTCCAGCCTGTGGATAATCCAGCAGAAGTGAGAGCTTTAAGACCGTTCTGAATTTCCCAAATAGCAAACTATGACTAAACTGCCAGGCCATTGTTCTTTTTCCTCCGGAGATGTAAAACAAACCATAGCAACCACTCATGCTATATAAACAGTTATGATAAACCTGCATTTTCCTCACCGAACATGGCACAAGGATTATGACAGCCGAACGCCTTCTTGATGCAGAGCTGCTTAAAAAACAAGGTTCTTTACATCACAGGAGAACGTAAGTGAAAGAAGCAGCTTCATCTTCTCATCCTCTTCCCTTCCCCTGCTTCTGTTTGACTTTTCTGATTCAGCAGTGAATGCTGAAATGTCTCTGGGAAGGGAACTTCAGAAGAGACGCCAAGATGAAACTACTAAATTAGAACTTATCAAGAAGTTTGATTCTATTCCTCTGGGTCTGAATCACTGCACTATTTTCCTGTCCCACTTAGAGATGCAAAGGCCTGGAGGGGAAAGCAGGAAAAATTGTGGGAAATCCCCAATTTTTCTGTTCCCCCATATACAGAGTCCTTTAAAAGAGGCCCCATGGATACAGAGTACACATGTTCCACAGGGCCTCTTTTTAAAGACTCACCCTGTATAAAAACAGAATAAAACATTAAACATTTTAAAAAAAACTTCCCCAAGCATGGCTGCCTTCCAATGTCTTCTAAAGGTTGTAAGGTAATAAGGTAAAGGACCCCTGGAGAGTTAAGTCCAGTCAAAGGCAACAATGGGGTTGTGGTGTTCATCTCACTTTTCAGGTAGAGGGAGCCGGCGTTTGTCCGCAGACAGCTTTCCGGGTCATGTGGCCAACATGACTTAACCGCTCCTGGTGCAACAGAACACCGTGACAGAAACTAAAGCGCACGGAAATGGCGTATACCTTCCTGCCACTGCGGTACCTATTTATCTACTTGCACTGGTATGCTTTCAAACTGCTAGGTTGGCAGAAGCTGGGACAGAGCAACGGGAGCTCACCCCGTCGCGGGGATTCAAACTGCTGACCTTCTGATTGGCAAGCCCAAAAAGCTCACTGGTTTAGACAACAGCACCACCCATGGCCCGAATAAACAAGCACACAATCACTGATAGGTACACCTGCCATTGTGAGGCTCAAAGTGATGAAGATGATGCCTCCTCAGCTGCTGCCATTGGCTGTGGGTTTCTTGTGATGTCACACAAGCCCTTGGCAACTGAGTGGATATAAAGGCAGGCCAAGGGGAAAGCCCTGTTCTGTTTCCAGCAGGACACACCTGGCAATGGATGTGACATTCAGCACTGCCCAGGTTTCTTCCACTTGGAGGAGGCAAAGGGGTGAGTGGAAGGAGGCAATCCTCTGGCAGTGGGATGCTAGGGAGTAATAATAAGGCAAGTTTGCTTGCTTGAAGGCTGCTGGTATCTGTGATTAGAAGCTGGCGGACGTGCCACCCGTGTCCCTTTTAAAAGTTGTACTGTTACTTAGCTCCTTGGCTGGGGGGGGGTCACATAACTCCATACCCTCCAACATTTCTCCAATGAAAATAGGGTTTTCATACCCTCCAACAGTTCCCTGATGAAATTAGTGACGTCCTGAGGAAAAAATGGGACATTCCAGGATCAAATCAGAAACAGGGATGGCTTCTGTAAATCTGGGACTATTCCTGGAAAATGGGGACACTTGGAGGGTCTGTTGTAAGAGTGTGGAATGCGAGAGCAAACAATTTGTAGGAGCAAATGATTAGTCATAGGCTGAGGGGAGAATAAAAAATAACTACAGATTTATTGGTTATACTTCACAGGCCTGTCATATGGCAAGGAACCTGCCCGATTGCTGCCTGGTGAGAACAACTATCTCAGTCTGAGTAAGTAAGTTTGTAGATGATTTATAAACAAACAAAAACAAACAAGGGGACAATAAAATGCAACTCATATTTTAGCCAAATGTATGTACATACACATAGCCACATGCCAGCAGCCAGCACAGTAGACCAGAATTCTCCAATGTGGTGCCTTCCAGATGTTTTGGACTACATTTCCCATCAGCCCTTAGCCAATTGTAAGGGATGATGAGAGTTGTAGTTCAAACTTGTTGGGGAAGCTGTGCCCAGTGACCTGAATCAAGGCACCAACAGCACAACATCATCTCCAATGTGACTTTGTCAATATCTGGTCAGGCCAGTCACTTGGTAGAGTCACTGGAAGCCTCCTGACAGGAAGTAGACAAAGTCCCTTCCTGTCTGACATTTAAGCTACTTTAAGAGCCTGAATGTAGTCTCCTTGGGGTTGTTGAAGTAAAAGCTAGCAAATGTGACAATTGTAGCAGGATTGAACTCAAAAGCAGCCTCCTCTGCTCTCCAGTCAAATTCATGTAGACTTTCTCATTACATAATTTCCCAGACTTTCTTTTCCGCCCACTAGAGTTGCTTTTGGGTCTTTGAACTCCCTTGCCTCCTTATTTAACAGGCACAAGAAGTGATATTATTCACATGAAGTGCCTCAGCTCTCATCATAATTTGGATAATTATGATAATCTGTTTTCCCCGCTTTCCCCTTGAAAAACAAAACATTGTCTTTTAGCCCCAAATGTCCCCAATCTCATGTACCTCTTCAATGGATGTGCAGCAAATATTCACAATCTTTGACATACGTGCTTTAATGCTGCCAGATAACAAATTTTCTTCCTCCTTCCTCTCACTCAATATCCTGTAATAATGTTTTGGTAGGTGGAACCTGCTGAACCAGCCATGAACAAGTCAGGAACGAAAAAGAGGCATCCAGTGGACCTGTTTCATTAACTGGAGAAGAGATGGCTTTGCAGATGTCACCGAAGCCAGATATGGGTGAAAGTTAAGGAAAACTATTACTGTCTTCTTCTAATTAGAAGGTGAGGAACTTTTTATTCTTTTATTTGTAGCTAACCATTTCCTTGAAGGACATATTGCATTAGTGTGAAATCCAAATAAAGAACCAAAGTACTGTTTAGTTAAAATAGATAATCCTACCTTCCATCCTGCAAAAGCATATTGTGACTTGAGCGTGATTCAGTATTTTTGGTTAGAGAAGGCATAGGCTTGGACTGGGCACTGGCATGGGGGGGGGGTGTCACACGGGCAAGGTGCAAAAATGTTAGGGCATACAAAATTTCAACACCCGGTGCTGCCCCAATACAACTGTCCGCTTTTGTTGCTGAGCTCTGTCGAAAATGGCTTCTCTACGCAAACCAGGAAGTGACCTCTCCAGACAATAGAATGAGTCTTCTTTTCTTATCTCTGTGTCTGCAATCTCCTGGGCCACACAGATGCCATTAGGCAGCTGAATGTGAACGCATACTCTGTCCATTTCCCTCCTTCCCACCCAGCAGCCCTGGGCACTGGCAACCCATGCTAGGCCACTGGGACAAGGGAAACGGTAGTCCTCCAGATGTTGATGGACTCTAGCTCCCAGAAACCCCAGTCAATATAGCTAATGGTCGGGGATGATGGGGGTTGTAGTTCAACACAGATTATGCACACAGAGTCTATGCTGTTGGTTGTGATCTATCTTTTCCACTTCACATATTATACATGTTATTATACATCTATCCCAGCATAGGGTCTATGCTGTTGGTTGTGAGCTGTCTGACCTTATATTGTGAATCACTGCACTACACCTAAAATATTACGTGAGCATCAACAGGAGCGTTTTCAGTCACATACAGCAAACATGCCAGGGAACTGAGAATAGTTGTGGGAATGCCACCACAAGCATCAGAGATACAATTGGGGTGGGGACAGACCTGAGAGTGGGGCCCTTTTTCTTCTTGCATGTGTAAATCCTTTGAAGGAAGAAACAGTATGAGTGGCAGCCACCTAGACAAAAATGCCAGCAGGCAGGTGGGGAATTCATAGAGATTTCTGCTGGGGAGGGAAAACTTAATCTCCCCCCCTCCAGCTAGCGCTGTGTTCTTAATAACAATCCCCTTCACTTGCACCTGATATTTAATTTCTTTTTCCAAAAAGAAAGTATCTGGTTATGAACCACAACATTAAAAATCATAAGCGAAGCATTTGGGAACACTGAAGATGCCCAGACCCCTGTTCCCCTCGAAGAGCTTCAGTTCTGAGAGTTCCTGGGAAGAGCGAACCACACTGGAAATGGAAGCTTTGTGATGGGATCTCTCAGCCCTCTTGACAAACTACAGTTTCCAGGACTCTTTGGGGGAAGCCGTGACTGTTTGAAGTCGCCGGAAATCACGTCTACGCATGTCCAGATGCCCAAAATTGCTTCTGCACAGGCGCGATTTCCAGCATCTGGGCAAGTGCAGAAGCGATTTCCGGCATCACACTGCTCCAGTCCGGCCCACGGACAATCACCATGGGAGTGATCTGGCCCATGGCCGCTAAACCTTGCCGACCCCTGATCTAGAAGGCCACATAAACCTGATTGCAGCCAGTTCTAGCAAGCAATCCAAGGAAAAGTCTTGGCTGTGTTGCAGCAGACAGTTAAAGTGGAATAAATCCACAGTTATTTAGAAAGACTGCCCCCTTGCTTAATCAATCTGAGCAAAGCAGAAATCATAAACAAACACCCTGTTCTTAGCACATTTATTTTGAAGTTAACTCCCATTGATTTCAGTGCATCAAACTTCCAGGTTTGTCTGCTTAAGACTGCAGCTTAAGTACGAACTGTTCAAGGGTAATGACTTCCTTTTGGTTAAAAACTTTTTGCTGTTAATCTTTGGGTATTATTGTTGCTGTCAGAACTGATAGTTCTCTTTTTCCAGCTGTCACTTTACAATTTGATTAGGAACAAGAGGCAGTGTTGTCATATTGATTTGCTTATAGCAATAACAGCTTCTCCTCAGAAGTTTTCTCTCTCTCTTCATCACAGGGTGTTCTGTGTCTTCCCAAGGTCACTGCACAGAAGCATCTCCACAGTTAAGCTGCAACTGCCAACATAAACAGCAGAACTGCCGGATTCAGATGGAATATTCTAGAATCATAATCAGTATTTTCTACTCCAGAATATGAACATCCACATTACGTTGCAGAAACTTCAGGCTCTTTTGAGCAACAAAAGATAAGCTTGCATTTTGTAAGTGATATTCATACATCGCATTGAATGTTTGGTTGGGTGCAGACTTTACTGAAAGAAAGGCAATCACGAATGGAAATCTTTCTTCTTTGTTTTAGCTACTTATTCTTGGTACAGTACTCTCACTCTTTAGCAAAGTTCTCAGTTCTTGACGGTATGTCTGTATTCTCGGTGTATGTCTCATTCATGCTGGAGTCTCGGTTCCTGAGAGTCTGGTTTTCATTATTTACAAAAGAAAGCTTTAGGTTTCATGGCTGTGTCTACCAGTTTTACAACATGCATGCATTCCAGAGGAGTAGCTGAGTCAGGCTGCCGTTGCAAAGCTAACAAACACCAACTGAATTAAGCTTTGGTGGCATGGATTCTCATGTATGGTACCAGCAACTGGGGGGAGTAGGTAAGACAAGAAACTGGCACAATGTATGCCACCAAAAGCATAAGGTTTTTTTAAAAAAAAGGTAAAGGACCCCTGGACGGTTAAGTGCAGTCAAAGGCAACTATGGGGCTGTGGTGCTCATCTCGCTTTCAGTCTGAGGGAGCCGACGTTTGTCCACAGACAGCTTTCCAGGTCATGTGGCCAACAGGACTAAACAACATAACAACGTGACAGAAACCAGAGTGCTCAGAAATGCTGTTTACCTTCCCACTGCAGTGGTACCTGTTTATCTAATTGCACTGGTGTGCTTTCAAACTGCTAGGTTGGCAGGATCTGGGACAGAGCAACAGGGGCTCACTCCATCATGAGGATTTGAACTGATGACCTTCTGATTGGCAAGCCCAAGAGGTTCAATGGTTTAGACCACAGTGCCACCCGCATTGTGGTCTAAGGCAGTGGTGTCCAAACTTTTTTCAAAGAGGGCCAGATTTGATGAATTGAAGGGCCGTGAGGGCCGGCCAAAGGGCTGGCCAAAGTTGTTGAACTTTTTTTTGGATTGAAGTTGTTGAGGGTTTTTTGGAATTTTACCCCAGGAAATAAACTGCCACAGGGGCCAGATTACGCTCCTGAAACAGACTTTGGACATGCCTGGTCTAAAGCAAACCCTCCAAGTGTCCCTATTTTCCAGGGATAGTCCCGGAATTATGAAAGCTATCCCAGTTTCTCCATGGCCTCCTCCCTTGTAGCCCGTAGTGGTGTGGTTTGGTTCATTTCCCTTACAGACTGGATTTGCTTTTTCTATTTCTTATGGGTTCAGCCCTTCTCTGTTTACAAGGGCTGACCTATTAATGGCAACAGAAGCAGCATATTGATGTGCATATTCTTTGCATGTGTAGATCTGCTCCTTCCATCTAAATAAGCGAAGCCACTGCAATGGAGGGAGAAGCTTCATGTGTGCATTGGAGCACACAGAGAGCTGTAGATCAGGATGCATTTATACTGTTCCTACAAGCCAATGTGATTTAACCTGATTTAACCCCCGGAACTGCAGCGTTTCCTTGGTTCTGAATATCTGTATCTGTTTATCTGCTTCCTTTGTGCACAGTACAACTTGATCCTGCAAGTTCATGCGAATTTCTAGTGCATTTATCAAAAATCCAAAATATAGTATAACCTAGTTATCAGGAAGGCAGGCGTCGCCATAAAAGTTCTCCAGAACAGACATATATATATAAAACTAGCTCTGCATCAAGGCTTGCAATATCTTCATTCTTCCCAGGTTGTAAGAAAGAGGAAGTAGCGGAGAATGGGAGCAATAATGAAAATAAGTTTTAACAACATGGGTTAAATTGAAGCCTAGCGTTTATTCAATTACAATGAGAGAGGGAAGGCGGGAGAAATGATTGCCGGAAAGTGTAATGTACTTTGCCAGCCCTTGCACAGTAGTGACTAAGTTTGTCATGATTGAGCATTCTGGCTCATGTATGAATGGCAAATTGAATTCACGCTGCTGTCATAATCATTCCTTTAGAGCTTCACAGGAAGGCAGGAGAGGGGAGTGATTCATTCAGAGACAGTACTGTATTCTGGGGGCTGTACAGGTAATTACGCTGAACACAGAGACAGAATTTCTGAACCGCATTAAAAACCAATAATACAAAGACAACCCATAAAGAAAAAGAAGAAAAGAGCCGGGCTTTGTACTGATCTGTTTGCAATAAGGGACTGAACACAGTGTTCTCAGGAACAATGGAACTTAATAGGTTTAGGGCACAGCGACGAAGCATCTTTGTGCATCTGTGCATATATTAGACATGAAGTTCAAAGCTTTCTGGACAGGCTGGTAAAGCCAACTGAGCCTTTGATCAGATTCAGTTAAATCCTTGGATTGTTTAAGGTATTCCTATGTAAATTTTGTTTGGAGGGAAGGAAGAGGAGGAATTGAATGTCATCATTCACAATTTAGCTCACGTTTGCTTTCAGGGTTACAGATGGTCTGTAGGGGCCACACTTTCCCACTTGTTGCGTTTCTAAAGGATTCATTAGGGAATTGTGTTATTAAGAACAAGCAGGAAAAGAGCCCAAGCATTTAAAACAACTCCTGTACTTTATAAGGGCCTTCTCGGTAGTGGCGCCCGCCCTGTGGAACATCCTCCCATCAGATGTCAAGGAAATAAGCAACTATCCTATCTTTAAAAGACATCTGAAGGCAGCCCTGTTTAGGGAAGTTTTTAATGTTTGATGCTGTATTGTTTTTAATACTCGATTGGGAGCCGCCTAGAGTGGCTGGGGAAACTCAGCCAGATGGGTGGGGTATAAATTATTATTATTATTAATCAGTGTGATTTTTACACAAGCTGTTTGAAAGACATCAAGGTTTATGGCATCTGTAAGGCAAGCAGTCGCCATGTAAATTACCTACGTGCTCCTTTTAGTCTTGGCTGTGATGCAATAAGAGCTCAGGTCTGTAAGAGCACTTCCGTTTCACTGTACATGGATCATATGAAGTGCAGGCGAGATAATAGAACATGTGCTTAGTGGACAACAACTTGAAACATCTGCCTTATTAACAATGTGAAAGACCATCTCTTTTCCCTCCCCCAATTGTTCATCAACATCCAGTTACCGCTGCCTCCTCTGTTCCTGAAAGTAGGCTAGTCACTGAGACTATCAGTATAAATAACGTTACTCATCTAAGAGAGCATCTCACATCACTGTGTGAAAGTGTCTATGCAGAATAATCTGTCATGTGTTGTTGCTGTGTGTTTACTACAGGCCTCGACGCAGAGCGGATGTTTCATTGAATGAATGACTGTGATAAGGATGGATTTAAAGGTTAGCTTTGCACAATAGGATAGTTTCAACAAGCACCTACACATTCTCCTCCGCGCAAACAAGCAAAAGGCACCATCAGAAGGACACATTTCAGCAGAGCAAAACCCCTCAGGAAGAAGGAAAAGCAGGGCCAGTTAGAGGTTCAGCTTGGGGAGAGGGGGTGACATGGAGAGAGCCCCAAGGATCAGGTAGAGGGGCTTAAGGGCAGGATTTGGCATTGGGTCTGATGATGATGATGATTTATTTATACCCTGCCCATCTGGCTGGGTTTCCCCAGCCACTGGGCAGCTCCCAACAGAATATTAAAAACACGATAAAACATCAAACATTAAAAACTTCCCTAAACAAGACTGCCTTCAGGTGTCTTCTAAAAGTCAGATAGTTGTTTGTTTCCTTGACATCTGATGGGAGGGCGTTCTACAGGGTGGGCGCCACTACTGAGAAGGCCCTCTGCCTGATTTCCTGTAATTTCTCACGGTGAGGGAACTGCCAGAAGGCCCTCGGCACTGGACCTCAGTGTTTGGACTGAACGATGGGGGTGGAGACACTCCTTCAGGTATACTGGGCCAAGGCCATTTAGGGCTTTAAAGGTCAGCACCAACACTTTGAATTGTGCTCAGAAACATGCTGGTTCCACACCCCTGCACAAAGAGCTATTGACTGAGATCATTCCTAAGAAGAGCATTGGAGTGCTCCTCCAGTTCTAAGTACTATTATTCTGGGCTTCACAAAGACAAACAAATCACCAAATGAGCATGGTATTTCCTCTTGGTGCATACAAAAATAACATGCAACAATACAGTCATTTCGAGGTGAATGCAGGTTGGCTCTACAACTCGTAAGGTACATGTTGGTGCTGCTGTTTGGAGAATCTCCTAGCCTGCAGAGTTCATTGATTTCACGCCTTCTCCACTGCAAACTAGACATACGATGCTGAAGTCCCAAATCCACTGGGCAACTTTCCTAGCAGGTGAGCGTCGAGGGCCTGGAAAGGGCAGAGTGAAAATAACGAAAAGTCGACAGACTTGTCTTACTGTGAATCATTGCACCTTTGCTGTTTTTCTTGTCTGACTAGACACAGGACGGAAAGGAAAGATAAGAAAGCAGCTTACATATAAGCTATCCCTTCCCATCCTAGTTTCAGAAGCCCGAAATGTTCTAAGCAAGTGTCACAAAGGCATTAAAGCTTTCAATGCTCCCTGAAATGAAGGTGCGTGTTTGACCTGTGGGTGTGTCTGTCTGGCTTGTGGGTATGTAGTTCTCGGTAGTTTACCAAGTAAAGACATTCCTTATGATTTTGCTTTCAATGAAATGCAGGAAAACAAGACACTACCA
Organism: Podarcis siculus; assembly: GCA_034642415.1. NCBI lineage: Eukaryota > Metazoa > Chordata > Lepidosauria > Squamata > Lacertidae > Podarcis > Podarcis siculus. The sequence goes on from JAXCMG010000112.1 coordinate 301,894, forward strand.
GAGTGCTGAGATAGTTCTAAACTAGGGAAGATGAGGCAGTCAAATTCATTTTTTCTCATTTTCTCATTTTTTTTCAATCTTAGGTTCAGTTCTCCACATTTCCCCCATCAGATTTGCTTAAAAGAAAAACAAAAAACCAAAAACGACCCTCGTGGAAATTCACCAGCATTTTTGCAATAATTTCTCCTAATATACATGGTTTCATATGAAATTTTGTCCAATGGACACATTTTTTGCAGTAACAATTTCACCAAATATAGTTCACTTTTGTATATCACTTTCCAATAATGTATGCATTTCTATGCACACTTTACTCCAATAGATTCATTTCTATGCATGTTACTTCGCAAAATTCATGTGTGAATCTTCACGCTCTCCATAGAATGTGTGAATTAGGTTATTTCGCTTTTAACTGTGAACTGAATCTAATTTCTCTCCCACCCCTATTCTAAGTCAGTGATTCTTGGTTATCGAGGTCTTATTTTCTGAGCTATTTACCCCATTTATTGCTTTGTCTAGGGACTTGGTGCTGTTATCTCGTCTGATATTGTGATCCCTCAGGCAGGGGGGACAAATGGATGGCTCTGTCTTCTAACTCCTCCCCCTCAAGGCATGAAGGTACTTAAATAGGTCAGTGCTGGTGGGACACGGAGAGACTATCTCAGCTAAAACAGCCTGGAGCCGAATGGCTGGCCGGCTATTCTGCTTTCCCTTTCCTCCCCTCAGAGCAAGATGTCTCTTAAGATGTTGAGAAATAACTGGGGGAGGAAGACTCGCTCAATGTTCCTGGATTTGCAGCCTGCCTGTAACTGCAGAAATAGGAATGGTACAGGCCCCAGGCAGAACTGATAGGCTTCATCTGGCTGGGTAGGCTGCATGGGCCTAGCTGGGGGGGGGCAGGGGGACAGCTGACCCTCCCCAAATCAAGGAAATAAATAAAAAAATACTTAACAATGTGCCATGCTTACTGAGTGTGTACAGAAAAACTGCATTGGGAGAAAGAGGGGTTTGAGAAGGAGGTGCTGAAAAAGGTTTTCAGCAAATCCCAAAAAAACACACCCTTGCTTAATAATAATAATAGTAATAATAATAATTTATTTAAACCCCACCCATCTGGCTGGGTTTCCCCAGCCACTTTGGGCGGCTTCCAACAGAATATTAAAATACAATAATCTATTAAACATTAAAAGCTTCCCTAAACAAGGCTGCCTTCAGATGTCTTCTAAAAGTCTGGTAGTTGTTGTTCTCTTTGACATCTGGTGGGAGGGCGTTCCACAGGGCGGGTGCCACTACCGAGAAGGCCCTCTGCCTGGTTCCCTGTAACTTGGCTTCTCGCAGCGAGGGAACCACCAGAAGGCCCTCGGCACTGGACTTCAGTGTCCGGGCAGAACGATGGGGGTGGAGACTCTCCTTCAGGTATGCTTCAATTTAGAAAAATAAAATAAAAAGGCATGTGCTTTGTAATTTTGCAAAATACACCCATGAAAGGTATTCCCTGATATTAATTTGTTTATATAACTTCCTGTTTTTCAAAGGACTGAAGATTTTGACAGATTTTTCAGAGCACTTGGGGTCAAATGAAAGTATTTTAAAACAAGTGCTGTTGGGACATTTCATTCTGAATCTGCTAAACCGAGCCAGACAGGGGATGATGACAGGTGGGTGTCTTGCCCACCCCCATCATAAATCCTGGCCACACTCACAGTGGGCTGCAAGATTTGCTGGCATGATCTGCTAGTGTACAATGTGATTGTACATGGTGAGAGCCTGTTCTAGTTTTGAATACTTTACTGTTTTGAGATATCTTGATTACGAATTAGCTGTGATGACCATATGAACTTTCTGAACGGAGGAATTATTATTTTGTCTACTTAATGATATATTTTGGATCTGCCATTACTATTGGCAGAGCAGTTTTTTCCCTGGTTTTCAAACTTGCAGTAATTTGGAAATCATAGCTAATTGTCAGAAAGGACTCCCCAACCCCTTGAATTGCAGAGCTCATGATAACAGCGAATTTAAAAAGTAACATGTACATACTCCAGCCACAAACTTCACTGAAGCATGGCTAAAAGTGTGTTTCCTCCAAATCTTAGAAATAATTGATTTGAATCCTATAGCTCATCAAACCAAAACCAGTGTGGCTGTAAACAGTCATATCAATGATAGCAAAGCAAACCCTGATGTTAGATAACTCCAGTATAAGGATTGTATAAAGAGGAAATAATGCATTCTAAGAGAGTCCTTCTGATTTACTGAGTCAAATAAAAGTTTTAAATTCCATTAGAAGGAGCAAATCCTGCAATAGCAAACTCAATGCATTAGTAAACTCAATGCATTCAGAGAGATGCCAAGGCTAGCAGAAGAATCTTTTAGGGGGAACCCTAAGGAGACAAACCCCCCAAATATTTTGATGAGGATGGAAGATGCTCTGTGGGCTTGGAATAGTGACTGGCTGTTGGAAGGGAAAACCAAGCACAGGGAAAGTAATGGAGTATCCTAGGAAAGGGCATGGCTGCCTTACTGGGGACCCTGAATAGGAACACTCCAAACTCCCCATTTTGTTGCACGTCCCACTCCTGCTTTCTAACATCAAATGTTCACCCGATATTAAATACTGCTAAATATATGGTGACACATTACTCGTTAGCAGACGTCAAAGTGACGTTGAATGCCGGACACTGAATTTAAGCAAACAGTCATCCCGTAATCTGCAGGGGGTGATTCCATGGGGGATTTATGGTGGAAAAAAATGTTTCAACCCTTGTCCAGATGTCATCAGCTCTCCGAAGTGAACTCATTAAAGATATATAGCTGGTTCTGAAAGAAAAGCTTACGATTAGAAAAAAATGTCACTGCTTGAAAGCATACTATGAAAGAATGCCTTCATTTCTTCAACACCCAGGAGATGTATCATGCAGTTATGCTATTCAGACAACAGGCCCTGTCATGGGCTATTAATATTACACCGTCCTGTTAGAATTCGCGGTTGATGAAAATTTTGCTGTGTCGTGCACACTATTAAAAATAACTTGACACATCTCAGCATTGTCTTTTTTAAGAAATCCGGGTTGCTTGCCAAAGTCATGCACAAAAGGAGAAACCCAGATAGCATGCCAAAGAACAGAAGCACAGCTAAAATACTCTTTAAAATGTGCGTGGGGCAGGGAGAGCACACAAGTACACACCACTTTGTTGAAAGGGCTCAACAAGACACACAGAAAGTGTTTGTCAAATCCTCCCTGCCGGCAGAAGGCAAGCATCTCAGGGAGAAAGGGACTAGTCCAGTCTTCTTGTGCAGGGATGCATTTTTGTGTGCCGGCTTTTACATGTGGACATGTGACAAACCTAGACAGCATCTTAAAAAGTAGAGATATCACCTTGCCAACAAAGGTCCGTATAGTAAAAGCTATGGTTTTCCCAGTAGTGATGTATGGAAGTGAGAGCTGGACCACAAAGAAGGCTGATCGCCGAAGAATTGATGCTTTTGAATTATGGTGCTGGAGGAGACTCTTGAGAGTCCCATGGACTGCCAGAAGATCAAACCTCTCCATTCTGAAGGAAATCAGCCCTGAGTGCTCACTGGAAGGACAGATCGTGAAGCTGAGGCTCCAATACTTTGGCTACCTCATGAGAAGAGAAGACTCCCTGGAAAAGACCCTGGTGTTGGGAAAGATGGAGGGCACAAGGAGAAGGGGACGACAGAGGACGAGATGGTGGGACAGTGTTCTCGAAGCTACCAGCATGAGTTTGACCAAACTGCAGGAGGCAGTGGAAGACAGGAGTGCCTGGCGTGCTCTGGTCCATGGGTTCACGAAGAGTCGGACACGACTAAACGACTAAACAACAACAACAACATTACATGTGGAAGAATCCAGAGGTCCCCATCACAGTCCCAAGTGGTCCAGTCCAAGGAGGACAGCATCCAAACAGCTGATCCTAAAATAACACCACCCCTACCTCCAAGTAGTGATCTCTTAACTCAAGCCTTTTGGAATGTTAAGCAGTTGGCTTGAAGAGTTTTGAAGTACATTATGAGTCCAAACCTTTTCTGGAGATTAAATACTCTTCAGACTCTTACATTAGGTCAGATTGCAAGCTTACCTAAGTGGTTAATGTTCTGAAGCTGAAAATTAGTTCTTCATTTATGCTGTTGGAGGATATATATCTGATGTTTTAAGTACCTTTATCTAACAGAGAGGGAGGGAGATAAATATTAATTTATACATTAATATTAAATGCAACAAGTTGAAAGATATGGTCTCATTTACCTGTTAAGAAAGATATGTGTTTGTCTTTTATTATTACCATCCTCATAGCAGAAATTTGATAGGTATCAGATCACCAATAAACACCAAAGAACACATTGCATATCCAATGTTTTGTGCTGTTTCATATAATATGTATTTATTGTGCCCTAGTATTGAAAAACATCTGTTGCCAAAATCAGATCATGTCCTACTGAGAAATGGAGATATAAATCTGTTTCTTGGGAGAAAAATACAACAGACAGTATAATATGTAATGGTGGTAAGGATTTTCAGTTCAGAGCAGTAAGAGCCTGAAGGAAAATAATGTTAAATCTTGGAGATGAATATTCTAATCATGCTGGTCAAATTACATGGGAAGGTACTGCAAGAATTGACAGATAAACATTGGCTGCAAACACACCCATACATTTAAAGCATACTTAAAGCTCCCACCCCTATTATTATTATTATTATTATTATTATTATTATTATTATTATTATTATTGCCCTCCAAATGCCTTCCCTTTGGGGGTGGGTGGAGGGAGATACCTGGAGATGGTAGCAATGACAGGGCCCAGAACAGATGCAGGTGAACAATAACATTTTTTATTGTTATCCCCTTGGCAGGTTATTAAACTGATAGACCGCCATCTTCCCCTAAATACTTCATATGCAGAAGTGAAACACTATCATTCTTGCTGTAGATTGGAACTTTGTCTGCCTCCACAGATTGCTGTTGCTATGAAATGTGTCAATATTCACATATTATTTCTTCCAAATTTTCCCTTGAGCACAGTTTATACCATCTGAACTCCAGTTTCTGTGATTAAGAGTTTATTGCATTTGAATCTAAATTGTTGCACTGTCTGTGGGCTTCCCAAGGAAATAAGTATCTGTGTATCAACTAATAATACACCCCCATCATGCCTGTAAAATTATTTCAGTTGTGCATCTGAGTCCAAGTAGGCAGTGAAAAAATATGTCTTAACCGCTGATGGGGTATTAGATTAAGTGAGTAAGAAACCAATTTCCCTAAAATTTATAGCAGGATGAAGCTGTTGACAAAAAAATAGGCATTGATTGCCTTGGCTTCCCAACAGTTTGTAACAAGGAAAGATTGTGGGTAGGTATTAGCTTTACTTTTTTCTGGATTGTGTCTAGCCGCCCCTAAGATAGTTTGTCTTTTAATGCCAGTGTTGAATCACAGTACTGGAACCCCTAAATCTAATTGGCTGAGCTGCTGTGATGGCATGGAATGTTCATGGAACAGGGGGAGGAGCTTGGATCCCAGAGGAAAGGTGGCTGGAGTTAGAGAATGGACAATGGATTGAGGTGATGGAGATGGAGGATTTTAAGATAAGGGGAGAGAGTAATGAAATCCCCTCTATACAAGATTGGATCCAAAAGCTGACAGAATATGCTGAATTAGACGGTCTATCGGAAAAAATAAAGAATAAATCGAAACAGGAATTTGTCTCAAAATGGGAGGTTTTCAAAGAATATTTAAAATATAAATATAGTAGTTTAAACTCTGTAGCAGCATTCGAGGAACTTCAGTAATAGTTGCAATTAGATATATAGTGCAATTAGATATATAGAATTAAGATATATTAAGAAAAAGTGTAATTATGATAAAAGTGTGTATTGGCAATAAGTAATATGAAATCAAAATATGGAATAGACGGAGGTTGGGTCTTTAGTGTTAAGACCAATTTATGTTTTATCATTTGTTAAGAAAATTATGTGTCTGTCGTTATTCCTGTGTGTAATTTGTTACTTGTGTTTTCTCTTCTTTTCTTGTTGTATCAATAATAATAATAAAAAGATAAGGGGACAGGACATACAGAACCAAGGTGACAGGGTCTAGAGATAGGGAGCAGAGGTGCTAAGTTGCCCCCAAGATTGTGGGGTCCCAGTGTGCATCATGTGTGTTCGACAGAGGCATAGGCACTCTGGAGGAGCCGGCCACTCGACCTGTGACATCACACATGCACAACATGCGCAGGACTGATGCAAGATAGAGAGGCCCCACCTGCCTTAAAACAAATATTGAGGGGGCCAAGGTACCTTCAACCCCCCCTTCCCAAGTTGGCACACCAGAAAGAGAGGGTTTAGAATAAAAGTTCACAGTGCCTGACATCAGCAAGGTTTGTCAGCTGAAGGGGGAGGGGAAGAAAAGTTCTAGGAAAGTTGACTAAAAAAAGTGGGACAAAGTAAGCAGAGGGAAGAAAAACAAATGGTTTTACCGATTAGTTCAAGACAAAGGGGCCATGGAAGTGTGGGAACGATTGTGGAATATGGAAATAATAATAATAATAATAATAATAATAATAATAATAATAATAATAATAATAATTTATTATTTATACCCCGCCCATCTGGCTGAGTTTCCCCAGTCACTCTGGGCGGCTCCCAATCAAGTGTTAAAAACAATAAAACATTAAATATTAAAAATTTCCCTAAACAGGGCTGCCTTCAGATAAGATAGCTGCTTATTTCCTTCACATCTGAAGGGAGGGCATTCCACAGGGTGGGGGCCACTACCAAGAAGGCCCTCTGTCTGGTTCCCTGTAACCTCACTTCTCGCAATGAGGGAACCGCCAGAAGGCCCTCGGCGCTGGACCTCAGTGTTCGGACTGAACGATGGGGGTGGAGACGCTCCATTTGCAGCATGTTATGGTTTAAGAGAAAATGATATGAAAATGATACATCATTGGTCTCTAACACCGCGTAAACTGGCAAAAATGTATAAATCTAAATCAAACAAGTGTTGGGAATGTAAAGAGAAAGAAGGTTCTTTTTATCATATGTGGTGGTCTTGTAGTAAGGTTAAAGCTTACTGGGAAATGATATATAATGAATTGAAAAGGATGTTCAAAATAACTTTTGTAAAAAAACACCCCAGAAGCTTTTCTTTTGGGAATTATAGGGACAGAACTACCTAAATTGTACAGAAATTTATTTATATATGCTACTACAGCAGAAAGGATGCTACTTGCCCCAAAGTGGAAAGAAGCAGAAGTCCCAGCAAAGGAAGAATGGATACAAAAACTTATGGAATATGCAGAAACGGTGAAACTTACCGGAAGAATAAGAAATCAAGATAACAAACTTTTTGTAAAAGAACGGAAATGGTTTATTGAATATTTACAGAAAAATTTCAAACAGATAAAAACATTAGCAGGATTATTGTAATAACCTGCAGTTTCATAAGAGTATATATTTAAAGTAAATAAGTAAATGAGCAAATTAAATGAATTTGGATACGCAGAAGATCTTAAAAAATAAATTTAAGGGATTGTAAAAAGGGGGGGCAGAAAGTCAAACTTTGAAATGTTAAATTGATTGTAAAGCTAATGAAATGCCTAAACTTGAAAAGCATAAATAAAAACTTTAAAAAACAAAACCAAAACAACAAAAAAGAGGCCACTTCTTTGGCTGCAGTTTCTTGGCACTGAATACTCTGGATGGGAGTACTCTATGTGTTCCTAGAGCTATAATATTTAAAGTCGATTTTTCTGGAGCTGAAAGTGCTGCAGTGCTGCCCAGGGTCTACCTGATGCTATGTAGCATTGACTGATGATATATCTTAGGAACCTCGCTACATAATAAATTTGAATGAAAAAGAAGAGCATGCAGCTATGTAAGGCTGGGGAGACTAAGGATGCTTTTAAAATGGACTGTCAAGGAAAGTCATGCTTTCAACAGAAAGAGGTGATTTCTCACCATACTTCTCCAGTCTCAGCAAATCAATTATCAGCCCCAAACAACCAACCCCTGTGATGTCAACTGCTGTCGCCTCCTTTGTGTCTATGCCCATCATCTACGGTTTCAAGGAGGCAAAACATCTCAATTAAGGCATTATCCAAACAGCCTAGGCCTAGCCATGCATTCCAAGCCATGCAGTGTGTGTTTGACATCTGCTAGAATCCATTTAAGTTATTATTGCCCATATGGTGTGGCCCTGAAAAGATGACACGTTAGAGACGGGAGAGCTTCTAATAGCTGCCTTTGACTGCAAACCGCACTGAGTCTGAATGCCTAAGATGGGCGATTATTCAGAATCATGTTACCGAGAACAAATCCCTTCAGCGAGCATAAGCGTAATTAATTTTCCAGTGTATTAATTATGCCGCTTTACATGTGATGCTCCATTGTCATTTGGGGGCAGGCATGTATACAACAGTGCAAGGTGCAGAAAAATTGGCAGGGAAGCCAAACAAAGGCAGCTGGGGGCTCATACTACAGTCACATGGACATCAAGCAGTCAACTAGCTAAATCCTGTATGCTAATAATGAACTCAGTCTCTGAGTGCCAAACCTGGTGTAGCAAAAATTGAGCCAACAAGAGGGAGGTATCTGCATGTTTGCTGCAGAAGTGCAAAAAGTTTGAGAGAAACAGAAATAAGAGGGTGTGTGTGTGTGTGTGTGTGTGTGTGTGACCCAAACAGCCCAACAAGGATGGATCTAATGTCATCACTTATACTTCTCCAAAAAAGTGGACACAGGTTTGCAGCAAATGCCCATATGTATAGATGCAAATATAGAAATAATAAGCATCAGTTAAGTAGAAATGTACTCCATCTTGCCATAATTAGGGAAGACTGATGTCCAGGAGCTAACCAATGGTGCCAGGCAACTTCTAGGTCCCTACTTTCTTTTCTTAAGGTCCTTGTCTTGAAACCAACCTTCCAAACAGAGGACTGTCCTCTGTAAAGTAGGAAGTGTGACCAGCCTAAAAGGAGCATGCTCCATGACCACAGAACATTGACTATATGTGGTGGGTGATGGAATGGAGTATCAGGGAGAGGGCATAATTGTCTGGCTGGAACCTGATCAGCAGTGTTCTATACTGCAACATTTCCTTGCTGGTCTCACTTGTAAAAGACTGCTCAGCTGTACGAATTCAAATGCTCACCATCAATAATAATAATAATAATAATAATAATAATAATAATAATAATAATAATAATAATTTATTACTTATACCCTGCTCATCTTCCAAGGACTCCCCAGCCACTCTGGGTGGCACCCAAAAGAATATTAAAAACACGATAAAACATCAAAAAACTTCCCTAAACTGGGCTGCCTTCAGATGTTTTCTAAAAGTCAGGTAGTTGTTTATTTCCTTGACATCTGATGGGAGGGTGTTCCACAGGGCGGGTGCCACTACCAAGAAGGCCTTCTGCCTGATTCCCTGTAACCTCACTTCTCGCAGTGAGGGAACTGCCAGAAGGCTCTTGTAGCTGGACCTCAGTGTCTGGGCTGAATGATAGGGGTGGAGACACTCTTTCAGGTATACTGGGCCAAGGCCGTTTAGGGCTTTAAAGGTCAGCACCAACACTTTGAATTGCGCTCAGAAATGTACTGAGAGCCGATGAAGATCTTTCAGGTGTTATATGGTCACCTTCAAAGGTATCTGGGTCACCTTCAAAGGTAGCCCCACATAGAACGCGTTGCAGTAGTCCAAGAGGGAGATAACTAGGCCACTCTGGCAAGAGAGTGTGCAGGCAGGTAGGGTCTCAGCCTGCATACCAGATGGAGCTGGTAGACAGCTGCCCTGGACACAGAATTGACCTGCGCCTCCATGGACAGCTATGAGTACAAAATGACTCCCAGGCTGAGCACCTGGTCCTTCAGGGGCACAGTTACCCCATTCAGGACCAGGGAGTCCTCCACACCTGCCTGCCCCCTGTCCCCCCAAAACAGTACTTCTGTTTTGTTAGGATTCAACCTCAGTTATTCATTACAAAAGAAATAATGAACAAGGAAGGAAGAAGAAAAGAAGCAAATTCAGGTATCAGTTCTTACACAATTGTTATAATGACTGAATGGAATGGTGGGATAGATAGATAGATGGAGAGTTCTTAGAGGAGGAATCCAAATGGTAATTGGTAGTTGGCCCCAGGCAGGTCAGAAGTGTGGGCCTCTCTGTGTTGCTTCTCCATCAGATGGAGCCAGGTGGAATGGCGGCTGATGGAGACAATTCTAGGAGACGACGAACTCAAATGACAGCTGGTCTCTGCCATGTGGAACAATCCTCTTCTGACCAAACTACTTCAGAAGACAGATGGGAAGTCGCAAGTTGGAATGCTTTCCCAGACATATTAAAACTGTCTGAACACACAAAAATAAGCATATCAAGGAGAAACCTAAACCAGAATTTCTCTTGGTCGCATCCTAGTTTTCAGTGGCTGAGGAGGTATTTAATCCTGTATACATAAAGACTTTCCACCATTGTTATTCTGAGGACCCTGCTACATGCATTTTTTGAAGCTGTAGATTGGCTCGTGATTATTCACCAGCTAGAAGCATTGTTTGACTGCTTGTTTAATTTGTGCGTTGCTTTCCACAAAAAAAAAAGTCTGGAAGCAACTGGCAGCAGTAATAAATACAGAAAAGTCCAATGCATGACAAGTCAACTTCAAAAACAATATATGGCCACTGTCATCCTGGTTTGTGATAAGCAAGTTTCCACTATGATATTGCTGCTGGGGATAGTGCCTCAATGGCAGAGCACATGTATTGTATGCAAAATGTGTTATCGTTGTTGTTGCTGTTGTTGTTTAATATACTGTTAATATGTCAAAGTGACTTCTAAACTGTTTAAAACTACAATATCAAACCAAAATGACAATACAATGGACGCTCCAGTTGCGAATGTGATCCATGCGGGAGGCACGTTTGCAACCCGCAGCGGCATGCCTGCGCACGAGTGGGTCGCGATTCAGTGTTTCTGCGCATGCGCGTGTGCCGGAACCTAGAAATAACCCGTTCTGGTACTTCCAGGTTTGGCGCGGTGCGCAACCCGAAAACGCACAACCTGAAGCGTCTGTAACCCGAGGTATGACTGTACACAATAACATTAGAACATCCTTCATTAAAATATAACACAAAACAAACAATTAAAAAGCCTAGCAATTAAATGAACAGAAAAAGCAGTTGAAACAATAAAATCACAAGTTCAATCCAGAAATATGCTTCCTGTTTTCAGGAGGGAGGACACACCACAACACTGGTGCCACTAGTTGAAAAATGTGTCCCTGTTACCACAGGCCCTCCTAGGTAGAGCTGGAGGAATTCCTATCTGAAATCCTTCTAAGAAGTATAGAGTATTCTGAGCTAGACGTCCTATTCTGCATCTTGACACCATGGCTAATCCAACCTTGCTATTGTTCAACTATAATTGCTTGTCACCTGTTAATGCAGGCCAGGCTGTCCAGCAACTGACAGTTCTGTTCCCATTGCATCATGGACTTGAAGCGCTTTACGTTTACCCCTTGGTAGGAATGGCCGTCCTACACTGATGCAGGAGAAAGTAAAAGGGCTGTGTTCATTTCGACTGGCACCACTGGAATTGAAGCTAAAACTACCCCTCTGTCTCTGGTTAGTAGGTGGGGTACAAATACCCCTAAAAAACAAAAATGAAAAAATATTTTGTGGCAAGGGAGTGCTCTCCCAGGCCCTCCATTTTCCAGGGACAGTCCCAGATTTACAGAAGTGAACCCGGTTTTTGATTTGATTCTGGAATGTCCCGCTTTTCCTTAAGACGTCCCTATTTTCATAAGATAAATGTTTATATGTTGGGAGCCACCCAGAGTGGCTGGGGCAACCCAGTCAGATGGATGGGGTATAAATAATAAAGTTGTTGTTGTTGTTGACATCCCTATTTTCACTAGACAAATTTCGGAGGGCACGTTCTCCATGTTACCACGCCTCTTTCAAAACTAAATTGAACAGGTGACTACTCTTTCCAAGGCCTCCAATGTGCCATTCTGATGGATATCTTTGATGGAAAATGGTGTCCCCAACAAACAAAAACAAAATGGCGGCTGGATCTCTGGATAGGCAACAGCAGTACCTAACATTTAATATCCCTTCCTGTTTATGTCTCTCAAACACCTTATCTTGTGAAACAGCACATTATGGCCCATGTAGCTGCCCGGAACATGATGTCCTTAAAAATGTGACAGACAACTAATTCCACAACTACCTACTGAACTCCCTCACCCTATTGCTGGGACATGGTGTCCTTGCAGAAGACACCTTGCTGACATCAACAATAACAACCCAAAACAAAGCCACTTAAGGAAGACACTGTGGCTTGGAAGGGAAGCTCAAACTGCTCTTGCCATTTCAAAGAGCAATTATTAATATAATGATAGGCCACTTAATAACAGTGTGCTCTCTGGGATGAATTCTGTTACATTTGTTTACAGCCCTACACGCTTTGTTGGAAGAGCCAGTTAAGTAGCTTGGATTAGTTTGAAAGGAGTATTTCCAGTCAGTGTGTCCAGCCGCCACTGCCGCACAATTTCTGTTCTCATCCTGAAGCAAAGTTCTTAACCCGAGGTACTATTTCTGGGTTAGCGGAGTCTGTAACCTGAAGTGTCTGTAACCCGAGGTACCACGGTATAAGATGAGAAACAAAATAAAAACTACGTACAGCAACAGTGTTTTGTGTTGTGTAGGCTCCTATGATGTAATAATGGGCCCCGCCTGCTAGCCTGCTCCCTAAAATATCACTGATTTGCTTGTTTCTATATATAGGGTGCCTACATTCTGCATGGACTGGTCGCATGGCAACATGTGCAAATGGCTTTAGATACCTATTAGGTCCATAAATTACCATATAGCATATATTCAACACAAAAAAGCGACAATTTGTTGTTGACAAAGGACAGCTGGACATATAAAAGGCCCCATTACCTTCAGTAGCTTAGGGCCTCATCAAACCTAAATCTGATCCTGCAGAACAAGATTGGGAAAAGTGACTTAGAACCTGCATAGCTTTCATTTCTATTAATTTATTTCTCTTTCATTGCTGGTTCCTTCCCAGTCTCCTACAGCTCTAGCAAAAAAAATTGCCCTCATGTTTCAGCTTATGCCGTCTGTCACTTTCCTCTAGCAAATTCCCAAAGCCTTTCTGGGTTGTTAGTTATACATCTGATGCCGAATGTGCCCGATGGTGATTTGGCATTGAGTGAGTACCTGTGCAGTGAACATGCAGCCATGCAAAAGAGATCCAAGAGGGGCCCCTACAAATGAATGCATCGTCATTTGCAAATGATAGAAAGATGCTTGACTGCGAAGGTCCCAAGGAAGACACTCTGATGTGAAACAACCTTAGTGTCTTACATGCCAAACATTTATAGCACCCCTACCACCAAAAAGAATTCTGGGAACTGTAGTTTGTTAAGGGGTTTGGGAATTGTACTCAATGATGGGTAGACTCATGGACTGCCTCTTTCCATATGAACCTCCCTGGACCCCAAGATCATCTTCTGAGGTCCTTCTTTGTGTGCCTCCTCCTCAAGAGATGCGGAGGGTGGCAACACGAGAACAGGGCCTTCCCTGCAGTGGCTCCTTGTCTGTGGAATGCTCTCCCCAGGGAAGTTCGCCTGGCACCTTCATTATACACCTTTAGGCACCAGGCAAAAATGTTCCTTTTTAACCAGGCCTTTGGCTGACCTGATCAACATCCTATACCAGGGGTCTGCAACCCGCGGCTCCGGAGCCGCATGTGGCTCTTTTACACCTTTGCCGCGGCTCCGGGGCGGATACTAGCGAGGGGAGGAGGCGCATTGTGCACCCCGACACTCCCCACTGTGGCAGGCGCTGTACTGGCTGTGACGACGCATGGGGGCGGTGCGTGCGTTAGTCACGCACCGTCCCGACGTCACCTTCCCGGTTTTGCGGCTCCCAGTTGTTGTTTTCTTCGGAAACAGGTCCAAGTGGCTCTTGTTGTTTAAAAGGTTGCAGACCCCTGTCCTATACCCTTTTAAAATGCAGTTTTTTTGGTAGTGGAGTATTATTGGGTTGGGACGCAGGTGGAGCTGTGGTGTAAACCACTGAGCCTTGGGCTTGCTGATCGGAAGGTCAGCAATTCAAATCCCCATGACAGGGTAAGCTCCCGTTGCTCTGTCCCAGCTCCTGCCAACCTAGCAGTTCGAAAGCACGTCAAAGTGCAAGTAGATAAATAGGTAGCATTCTGGCGGTTGCCAGAAGCGGCTTAGTCATGCTGGTCACATGACCCGGAAAAACTGTCTGCAGACAAACATCGGCTCTCTCTCAGCCGGTAAAGTGAGATGAGCACCGCAACCCCAGAATTGTTCGTGATTGGATTTAACTGTCAGGGGTCCTTTACCTTTACCTTATTATTGGGTTATTGTTTTCATTCTCTTTTTATATATTATGATCTTTTTTTGTGAACCGCCCTGAGACCTCCGGGTATAGGGCAGTATATAAATTCAAATTCAAACAATAATAATAATAATAATAATAATAGACTGAAGTTCCCATGATTCTTTTTTTTGGGGGGGGTTGCTTCAATCTTGGAGTTAGCGTGGAATTTTTACCAAATTTGTTTTGTTGTTAATTGAAATGTAGAATTCTTTAGGAGAGACCCTGCTCCTGGTTCCACCTGTAGTTGCAGTCTGCAGTGTGACAGCAGAGTTCTCTGTTGTGGTACCCTAGATGTGGAATTGAATTCCTTCCTCAGGAAGATATGGTTGTCCTCTATGCTTAGATGCTTTTGGGTCTCAGAATAATACATCCTTGTTTATTCAGGCATATGTCAATGGTTGAGTTAAGAGGTCGTTCGCTGCTGGATTTTCTGTGGGGGAGGTGGGGTGGTGTTGATCTTGTGAATCGTCTGCGTTGCATTTTTATTTTGAAGGGCATTGGCTGGCATGTGATGGGTGACCCACAGCCACTCTACCCCTCTTGCTTTTGGGGCCTTCTCAGTACCTCAGCTTGACCCGTGCTGTCTTGCGCTCAGCCTTCCAGGACTGACAGAAAGGATTTGTCGCTGACTGCCCAAGAAAGTCTGCCTAATTTCGGCGGGATTTATTTCCTAGTGCGGCTGCACAGCCAGATTCTGCACTGCTCATTTCTCTGATTGTCTAATGACTAATGTTTAATTGAAGGCACAGTGGGAAATAATGCTTTAAAATTAAGTTAGGGGTTGACTGCGTCAGCTGCAGCAAAGATTCCTTCGACTCCCACTGAGAGCAAAGTCGCCTGGGTGGGAAGCGAACAAACCTCATCTCCTTACGCAGGAGAAGTGTGGGAAGGGCCTTTGCTGATATTGTTTCAGTGGCATCACACCTCCCATGTTGATAAAACAGTTGTCCATTTGTGACGTGAAGATTATTATTTTTTGTGGCGAAGGAACAGCAGTGATCCTGATATTCTGTGATGTTTTAAGGGCTGACATGAATGAAAGACTAATAATGATTGGCCCTAATCATCTGTACTCTTTCATGTATTCCCATGTGTTTGGGAATCCAAATTAGATCAAACACTGAAAGATGCATATTCAAAGTATCACAGCTATTACAGGTTTGTCTTATAAACACAGCACTCCATGAAGAATGATTTTCAGGGGAAATCACATGTTCATTAATTTCCACTGTCAGCCTGACTGAATTTTCACATATAGGAAGAACCCAACTTAGCTCTAATGGTTTATTACAGGCATAGGCAAACTTGGCCCGCCAGATGTTTTGGGACTACAACTCCCATCATCCCTGACCACTGGTCCTGTTAGCTAGGGATGATGGGAGCTGTAGTCCCAAAACATCTGGAGGGCTGAGTTTGCCTATGCCTGGTCTATTATTATATAGAAGAGGGGACACGGAGTAAATTAATGTGATTTGTTTCACACTAGCACCAACTGCAGCTGTTTCTATGATCTGATCAATGTGTTTATGCAGACTCTTCCAAGCATCCCTATTTCCCAGGGACGTCCCTGATTTAGAGAAGCTGTCCCTGGTTTCTAATTTGATCCCAGAATGTTCCACTTTTCCTTAGGATGTCCCTATTTTCATTGGAGAAATGTTGGAGGTTGTGGAGTTATCCCACCCCCGAACCGTCTGAAGGCAATCCCGTAAAGGATAAATTGAAATAATTATAAAAGCATCAAATTGCCTTCTGACTTAGCACTGGCAAAGTCAGGGGTGGACATCAGGGCAAAATAAGAGTTCTATGATTGCATTTTGCTAACGTTTTGCTTTTAGAGATTGGGTGTTTCCCCCTTCTCTGTGAAAAGTTGTAGATGGGGTTAAAAACAGAACCATGGAATCCAACCAGTAGGAAGTTCTGAATGACAAACCCACATCAAACAGTTTGGGAACTTCTGTCAGTTAGTTCTGTGGGCCTGTATTCTAATCTTTGAATTCCTGAATGAAAATAGAGCTAAGTGTGGAGTAACACGTGGTACACAAATCATTGTAAGCCGGAGAACTGACTTCTGCTCCTACTCAGGGAAGGTTCAGTTGATTGTTCATTGGAATTAATGCTCTTGTGCAGTGACAGCTGGTGCTCCGAGTGATACATCGAGACTGCTTCACTGGCTTACAACAATCACCAGAGAGGTTTGCACATCAGACTGTCTCAAGGGGGACAGTGAAAGAAAGAAAAAGAGCCCTGTTGCCTCCATGGATCGTGCATTGTTCAATGATAAATCCATTAGAAAGAGAGAAAGTGAGATCCAGAGGATACAATATTGGAAATTCAAATTCCTGTGTAGCCATGTGCCAATTTGAGTGGCCTTTATGCCTCAGTTTTCTGCTTGTAAAATGTAAAAAATAAAATAAAATGTGCTTCCTTGAATTTACTGTGCAGAAAAGCAAGAGAGATATGACTGAACCACATATCATGTTGCAAACCGCTGTATTGATGAAATAGAGAAAACAATCAAATCCACCCGACGTCAGGGGAACTTATTGAACTGCTGTTTGTTGCAGAGTCAGACCATTGATAGGTGATGGCTGTCGGCATTCTCAGACTCCTGATGCCCTGAGTCCCTCTATGCAGTAGCAATGTGATCCTAAGCATGTCTACTCAGAAGTAAGTCCTACTGAAATCAATGGGGCTTAATCACAGGTAAGTGGGGCCAGGATTGCACCCTAATGCAACATTTTAGAAATATGCCAAATGAGATTGAAGATGGGAGAAAGCCAAAGGAAAAATAAGTGCCTCCTTCAGTCCTAATCTCACTTACCTGGGAGTAAGCACCACTGAATTCTTTGGGACTTAATTCTGAATAGTCATGGTTCGGATTATTCATGTAAATCGTTTGCGCTGCCATGGAGCCCCTGTCTGGATGGAAAAATATGATCTAGCACATAACCACCCCAGCCTGTTTTCCCCACTATCATGATTTAACCTCTTTCCTCCCTTGCATGACCTATTAGATAACCATTATTTTACATGCCCTTATTTAAATGTGACCTTTAAAATTGGTTCAAAAATACCTGCTGTATCAGCTCATAATGGCCTGTAGCATCTATTATATGTTGGTCTTTCTAATCAATAAGCCCTGGAGACAGGAGCCTTGTTTGGAGGTTGCCACTGACAGCAGGCAACTGTTTTCTCTTTAATCACGAAGCTGCCCTGCAATTTCTCTGTTTCTAATAATAGGTGCAATTCTTTACAAAATAAAAAGCGCAACTGATAACATGACATTCCAAGAATCCTTTTAGTCCACCCCCAGCCCACTTCTTTAATGCCTCAATATATACACAAACTATTCATGCAAGTGCTCTCCACACACACACGCACACACACACACACACACACACACTGTCCATGTATGGAAGGAAATATCTGTGAATTTCAGTTCTCTTGGATTCTAATTGAAATTTCTCCACATTTGTGTGTTTTTGTTTTGTTTTTTAAAGCCTCACGAAAAATCACCAGCATTTTAGTGCAAAATTTCCCTTTCTGTATGCAGTTTTATTATACTAATGCGACCATTTTTGCAACCCATTTCCCCTAATAGAATGCACTTTGCACATTATTTTCACGAATATATTCATTTTGATGCACGCTCTTCTCTAAAAAATGAGTCCTAGCAGCCATCTTTTATTGGGAGAACGGCATTGTAACATGTGGATTAGAGCAGTGTTTCCCAACCTTGGGCCTCCAGCTGTTTTTGGACTACAATTCCCATCATCCCTTGCCACTGGTCTTGCTAGTCAGGGATGATGGGAGTTGTAGTTCAAAAACAGCTGGAGGCCCAAGGTTGGGAAACACTGGATTAGAGCACATTTCAATGGATGGTTGTGTCGTGCCTATCACTTTGTTTCAGAAAGCATGAATTTCACAGGCGAATGCAAAAAATGAGTTTACAGGGAACCAGGCAGAGAGCCTTCTTGGTAGCGGCACTCCCCCTATGGAACATCCTCCCATCAGATGTCAAAGAGATAAACAACTATATGACTTTTAGAGGACATCTGAAGGCTGCCCTGCACAGGGAAGTTTTCAATGTTTATGTTTTACTGTGGTTTTATAATTTCTTGGAAGCCACCCAGAGTGGCTGGGGAAGCCCAGTCGGATTGGTGGCTTCTTGTTGTTGTTGTTGTTGTTGTTGTTGTACAGTTAAATGGGATTGGGTCTTTTTAATATAGGAGTTTAGTTGGAAGATTGCTTGTTGCTGTAGTTTTGGTAACCTGGATTTCACTTGATATGACTCATATCACTCAAGCGCTGAAGAAGCCAATTCCCAAAGATAAATAAAAGGCCTTTCTAGAAAGACAGCTGTAATTCTCCTTGAACGTTAGCCTATTTATTTTTCAGATTATTCTCACTCGGGATATTATGAACATTTACAAATTTCTTTCCCCCTCCAGGAACCAAGGAGCACAACGAAGCCAAAGCTAAACAATATTAGCAAAACTATTGGGGATATTCCAGCGTCTCTTTTTAATTCTTACGTAGCAATGAAGGGTGTTTAAAAGTGATACCGTATATCACTGCTGAATTGTGTTCATTATCTTGTGCCTCGTTACCCTATTGCAAAGATGTGATTTTGGAATTGCAGTTGGTCAACTGGGAAGTGAGAAATGCTCATTTTACAAAAAAATTAATAATTGAGGCTATCTCCTGGGAATATTGTGGCTCATTTTACTCACTGGCCCATTCTCTGAGGAGATCAGTTTATAGGATGAAAATGCGAACAGCAATCATTGTAGCAGCTTGACCGGTATTATGTCAGTGTTACAAAGTGTTACCCAAGACACTGGAATGGAACAAAATAACAGGGTTGTTCTATCATGGCACACTGACATTGTGCATAGATACTCTACGTACATTAACAGGTTGAGAGGAGGTGTTCACCGGAGAATTTCAGCAATGTGTTTCAGTTGTCCTTAGAAGCAGCTGCACAACTTTTGAGGATCCGGTCACCCATTAGAAAGCAACCTTCTCCCAGTGGCATTTAAAAAGTTGGTCCTTGCCAAAATTTAATGTTCCATGCCGTTAGACTTCTGTGTTAACAAAAGAAGTTACGTGGACTCTGCTAGCTCGTATTATTTCTTGTAAATGAAATGTGCAAGGAATGCATTCAAAGAATTACAGAACCCCACAGCTCATGTTTGGACTGTATCAATAAACTCATTTAATAGGCTCCCCACTGACGGATTTCCATATGATTTGCTTTTGACATAGGCACAACTGTTTTGGAATTGTACAATGAAGTGATGCACGTTTCAAACTGCATCCCTAATTAGAATTCAAAATGTATTCATTCATTAGATATTTGTCAACCAGAAAGGAAAACCTGCAGAAATACCTGATCTTTATTTGTTGCCACAGAGAACTTTGAAGTGTACACAATTGATTGTGAACAATCTAGACAGATGGAAATTGCAAAAGACTGGGGATTTAGGAAGTATTATTATTATTATTATTATTATTATTATTATTATTATTATTTCAAGATATATACCACCCTCTCTGCAGGGTGGGAGTACAACATTAAGAACATACTTTATGCAGCATAATAATAAAAGTGTAATACAGAGCATAATAATAAAATAATAATCAGAATAACAGAAATGGTAAATTGTAAACTCCTGGGAAGGATCTCCTGTGGATCTTCCTCTCCAAGGGCAGAGAGAAAAAGAGAGATCCATTACCAGAAGTTCCCTGAAGCGCTGGCAGGTAGATTGGAATCCCTGGCACCTCCAATTAGGGCTGGAGATGTTCCCTTCTCTGAAATGCTGGCGAGTGACTGCCATTCATTGCGGACAATATGGAACTTAGATGGACCAGTGGTCCAAGAAGAAGAAGAAGAAGAGTTTGGATTTGATATCCCGCTTTATCACTACCCAAAGGAGTCTCAAAGCGGCTAACATTCTCCTTTCCCTTCCTCCCCCACAACAAACACTCTGTGAGGTGAGTGGGGCTGAGAGACTTCAGAGAAGTGTGACTGGCCCAAGTTCACCCAACAGCTGCATGTGGAGGAGCGGAGACGCGAACCCGGTTCACCAGATTACGAGTCTACAACTCTTAACCACTACACCACACTGGCTCTCCAAGTCACCTTCCTATGTCTTCTGCCACTGCCAATGTTCCACTGGCATTCCAGAGGCAAAGGGGGCACATTGAGGGAAGACTATTACGCTCACATCATTCCCAGTGGCATTTGTATAGACAACAGGGTACTGGGCTAGACATGACTTTGGTCTGATTCAGCAGGGCTGTTTCTTGTGCTCTTATGTTCTTAGGCTCAGCGCACATGCACACACATTCATGTAGCTTGCTGTGCTGGCAACCACAACTCTCCTCTCTTTCCTTCACATGCGTAGGCAGCCTGACACCAAGAGGCCGCAGCAGCTGCTCTTCATTTACAAATCGACTCTCTGGCCCCATCTACCGGCTTTTCAGATGCACCGAAAAATATATTCACATCAAGCAGCAGGCAGTTAGCAAGTGGGACAGACTACGGTTAACTTGAAAATTGTAGTCTTCAAATATAGATTTTAACCTCTGGGAAAAACTCTGGAAAAGTGACTTGAAGGTCACAGCATGTTATTCTTTGAAGGAGAACTACTTAAATATGATCCATAATGAATTGGGGGGGTGTTTAAAAGTACTTCCCCCCCAAAACTAGAACCCTTTCTGTTGAGGATAATTCAGACTGAAATTCCCACGTTTCAATAAAGGTTATTTATGTATGTCACTACTGCGGCCTGTGTTCATTTTGCATAACAGAAATCCCTGCATATTTTATATAAACTAAACCATTCAGTATTCCATTATTACATCCATTAAAACTTATTTACACTGTTGAATTTATCTTAATTCTGCCAACATTTTCAAATGTACACAATCCCCTAGTGGCATATATAAATAACCTTTTCTGACACCTGGGAATTTCCTTCTGAATTATCCCCAACAAAAAGGACTCTCGTTTTTTGGGGGGAAAGTTTTCTCAATACTCTTTTACCCTTTTACAGGTCCACCACATATGAAAGAACGTACCCACGACCTCATTGCACCTCCAGCACTTATCTGACCCAGTCTTATACTTCTTAGCAAGCCTACTCAGAGTTAAATACCATTTGCAA
Organism: Podarcis siculus; assembly: GCA_034642415.1. Classification (NCBI taxonomy): domain Eukaryota; kingdom Metazoa; phylum Chordata; class Lepidosauria; order Squamata; family Lacertidae; genus Podarcis; species Podarcis siculus. The sequence goes on from JAXCMG010000112.1 coordinate 323,501, forward strand.
ATCATTTTCAAGTAGTTCTCCTTCAGGGAATAACATGCTGTAAACTTCAGATCGCTCTTCCAGAGTTTTTCCCAGAGATTAAACTCTATATTATGTCCCATATCTACTGCCCAATGTGCACAACGAGCCTCCTCAATCTTGAGTGCAAGTTTGCACCTCTGCTCTCCTGTATGTTGAAATAGGGCCTGTGTAAGGAAACTTTATAGGGACGCGGGTGGCGCTGTGGGTAAAACCTCAGCACCTAGGACTTGCCGATCGCATGGTTGGCGGTTCAAATCCCCACGGCGGGGTGAGCTCCCGTCGTTCGGTCCCAGCTCCTGCCCACCTAGCAGTTCAAAAGCACCCTTAAGTGCAAGTAGATAAATAGGTACCGCTTTATAGCGGGAAGGTAAACGGCATTTCCATGTGCTGCGCTGGTGCTGGCTCGCCAGAGCAGCTTCGTCACGCTGGCCACGTGACCCGGAAGTGTCTCCGGACAGCGCTGGCCCCCGGCCTCTTAAGTGAGATGGGCGCACAACCCTAGAGTCAGACACGACTGGCCCGTAAGGGCAGGGGTACCTTTAAGGAACCTTTAGTCTTTCTGGTGTTGCTGAACTGCAACTCCCATCATCCCAGGTGATTGGCCATGCTTGCTGTGGCTCAGTTGTAGCTCAGCAGCAACTGGAGGGCCAGCTCTTCTGCACCCCTGAGATAGAGCCTGCACCCCCTGAGATAGAGTACTTGGTAATTCATCATATGGGTTGGCTAGGCCTGCAGAACACATACAGTGGTACCTTGGTTCTCAAACTTAATCCATTCCGGAAGTCCATTCCAAAGCCAAAGCGTTCCAAAACCAAAGCGCGCTTTCCCATAGAAAGTAGTGCAAAAGGGATTCATCCATTCCAGACTTTTAAAAACAGCCCCCAAAACAGGAATTTAACATGAATTTTACTATCTAACGAGAGCATTGATCCATAAAATGAAAGCAAAAAACAATGCACTGCAGTCACACAATCAATCAATCAATCAGTAGCTGAACTGGGTTCCACACAGTCACAAAAACAAAAACAAAAGAGCCGCAAAAACAAAAACACAAAATAAATAGCAAAAACAGACAAACCTCAGCGTAACACTCAAAATGGAAGTGTGCCACTCAAAATGGAAGCGCTAACAGTCTAAATGGGGCACGCTTGGCTTCCCAAAAAGTTCGCAACCAGAGCATTTACTTCCAGGTTTGCCATGTTTGAGTTTCAAGTTGTTTGAGTACCAAGGCGTTTGAGAACCGAGGCACCGCTGTATCTGTAAAGAGCAGAAATTCACATTACCCAAAACATGGCCATAGGTGGTCTGTGTTTCTCTCCCCACCCCCACCCGCCATGTGTTCTGATGATATTTACTTAAAGTGGGCATGTGTCTCAACATCATTGTGCATAGGCTTCCCTCCTCAACCCCACCTGCTGGGGATAGGGAAATTCTGTGGCTGAGTGACTTCATGTCAGATTTAAACTGAATATTGCAAGATTGTAATGGTTGCATGTTCAAAGTCATACGAATGTCGACCCTTCAGCCATCTGCTTCAGCCTCAGTTTAGGATCGCTGGAGCTTCCTATATGGCACATGTGGGGACGTTTTTGGGCTTCTGGCCTACACTGCAAGTTCATAAACTGCCTTCATGTGGAGATGCCATTTTGCATGGACCCATCCTTTCCTGAAGTGACTCCTTGTGGGCAGAAGGGAAGGCTGGCAATGGGGGCTGGAACAGAACAGTGAGATGCGAGTTCAAATGCAGTCTTTCTAGATGTTGAACCATGCACACAGAAGGCAACAGTAGTGCTCCAGACCACAATTTCAGAAGTGAAACTTTGTAATAGCTGTCCTCCGGGTAAGCTATTGGTGCGAAAATGCTGTCAGTGGGATTCTCCTGCCACCCAGTGTTCAGTCCCATATATAACAGACCTGGCAATCTGGTAAATGATAGCTGAAGTATAGGAAACAGAGCTGGTGGCATCAGTTTCGAATTACCTTTTATAACAGTCTGCTGAATCAGTTGTTTCCTGCATGTGCTGAATTACTCTCTAATTCAGGGGTCAGCAAACTTTTCCAGCAAGGGGCCGGTCCACTGTCCCTCAGACTTTGTGCGGGGCTGGACTATATATATATATATATATCATATTTATTAAAATTTCCAGAATACAAAAAAATAAAAAAATAAAAAAATAAATAAAACAAAAATGAAATACATTCGAAATCTTACTTTCGTTACCCACTTTCTGGGACTCCCCCCTCCCCCTCCCTACTGTATTCCCCTTTCATAATATTGGTTCTACAAGCTCTCACTCCCAATTTACAACTTAATTTGTTTAACCCCAATATTCCAATTTAAATTATACAATCATCATCATTACCTTAAAAAAAAGAAAATACAAATCAAAAATTCTCTCCCAAGGCCCACCCCAATTTCATTCCACGAATTCCCTTTTTCTTTTAATAAAAACACCCCAACAAAATATAAAAAAATTCAAAAAAAAAATAGTTACACAGCCTTTGGATTCTAGTTCTCCCCCCCCTCCCCGGTTTGAATTCCCCATGTCCATCAATCTGTCTGTCTGTTGTCTGCCTGGAAGTCTTAGATCCATACTCAAATCAGTTCCACCTTGCCAGTTTCTTTTTCTTTTTTTCCCCTTTAAATATTATTTTTGTAATGTTTAACTTCAAACATCCAATCCAAACATTTTGTAGTGTTTAACTTCAAACATCCAATCCAAAAACGACCCCCAAGGGGTTCCCCCCATTGTTCTGTTCCATGTTGTTGTCAAGCTTCTGTGTCCTGTTCTGCTGCTAAAACGTTCTAATTCAGAAATTTGGTACCTCTACAGGGGTTATTGTTATTCAGGAACAAAAACTTACGTCCAGTCCCTTCCTTTCTTCAATAGAAAATTCTATTGTCTCCTTTAATGTAAACACCCCTGTAGACAAAATACTATTTCAGTTTTGCAGCTTTCTCAGGAGATAACAAGTCCTGTACAATTCCCAGAGTAGTTTTCCGCTTACGGCCGTTCTTGTAATGTCCCGAAACCCCTCTAGGGGGATTGCAGTAACTTTGTTTCCTCTTATCCAAAAGTCCGGTTGTTGTTCCTTATTTTCAACATTTTGTATCCAAATCGTAACAAATTGTAACGAAATTAACTAGCAAAGTCCTCGTAGCAAAGTCCTCTTTACACTTTCCGACTTTGACAGCCACTTTGACAGCTGTCAAAGTCTACGTCTCTTTTCCCCAGGCTCTCTCGCGGGTCGCCCCGGTTCCCAGGGGGGGTTACGTTTCCCTTCTCACTCCAATCTTCTCCTCCAGCACAATTCTTGTAGTTTCCCATCGGGAAATTCTTGATTTTTATCCAAAATACACTTCTCTCTAGACCTTGTTTACTCAGTCCTTGTTTTAGATGCTTACAATAGGGAGGGGGGGACTGACTTCCTTTTTGGATCCCCCCCGCTCGTGCCAAATCCGAAATTTTTTCCCCTTTTTTTCTCCTTTTAAACCCGGTTTCCAAATTACTCACGGGTTGTTGTTAAAAGTCCGAATTTTCAGTGGAAGAAGTCAGCGCTCTCCACCGGATGGCATGCGGCTTCGCTCGGCAGGGGAAGCAGAGGACTCAAAGCACCACGCCGCTCCCCGGCACCCAATCCGAAGCCTTTAAAAAGGCTCCTTCATGAGTCGGGAGGGCGCTAACGGTGCCAGCCGAGTCACCCATGTCCACGGTCTCCGTGCCCGTGGTTTTTGAGGGTCCCCGCATCGCCGGCGCGGTAGGACCCAACCCCTGCCGAGCAGACTCCCTCCGGAGCTCGGAGGGAGTCCGCCATTCGGCGATGGCGCCAACCCGGAAGTCCGGGGCTGGACTATATTTTGAAGGAAAAGAAGAATACAGTGGTACCTCGGGTTACATACGCTTCAGGTTACAGACTCTGCTAACCCAGAAATAGTACCTCGCGTTAAGAACTTTGCTTCAGGATGAGAACAGAAATCGTGCAGCAGTGGTGCAACAGGAGGCCCCATTAGCTAAAGTGGTGCTTCAGGTTAAGAACAGTTTCAAGTTAAGAACGGACCTCCGAAACGAATTAAGTACTTAACCCGAGGTACCACTGTAACGAATTCCTATGCCCCACAAATAACCCAGAGATGCATTTTAAATAAAAGCACACATTCTACTCATGTAAAAACACGCTGATTCCTGGACCATCCAAGGGCCGGATTGAGAAGGCGATTGGGCCGCATCCAGCCCCCCGGGCCTTAGTTTGCTTACCCATGATTTAATTCATGTACACAAAGGAAGGAAGGAAAAAATGCTGCCTCATGACAAAATACAACAAAGAGTTTCATACCACCTCAAAGTCTAACAAAAATGCAGTGAACGTCTGTTTAACTATTTGCTGATGTTTTGAGAGTTGGTTTTATTTTGCACTATTATATTCTAACGGATTATTGAATATTACCTTATTTTATATAAGTCGTTCCATTTTAAAGTTATGTCATATTATGACTTTTTGCATTGGATCAAATTATTATATGGTGTTCTTTGCTGTATATTTGGATGCTCAAAACTGCCTTGTGTATAATAATATGGAAAGGTGGTGTACAAATAAAAAATGAAATGAAATGAAATATCACGGCAGAAGCTTTTGGGGGGCTCAGTCCCATTTTCTTGGATGCAAGGTGGGAGTTGAAAGACAATGAGATACAGAAAGTTGTGGAAACCAAATGCAGTGGGCCAGAACTCACTGGGATAAATGGTGATTCAGGCTTATATGTTTTAGGCTTATATGTTTTACTGGAGTTTTAAAACAATTTTCACCACCTCCCATTTCGTGCTGTCAGTTCTCTTGAGCCGGCAGCTACCATTCCCTGACAGTCCCATGGAATGATGATGATGATTTATTTATACCCCGCCCACCTGGCTGGGTTTCTCCAGCCACTCTGGGTGGCTCCCAACAAAATATTTAAAGCTACTATGATGCTACGGGACACGAGTGGCGCTGTGGGTTAAACCACAGAGCCTAGGACTTGCCGATCAGAAGGTCAGAAGGTCGGCAGTTCGAAACCCTTCGACAGGGTGAGCTTCTGTTGCTCGATCCCTGCTCCTGCCAACCTAGCAGTTCGAAAGCACAAAGTGCAAGTATATAAATAGGTACCGCTCCAGCGGGAAGGTAAACAGCGTTTCCGTGTGCTGCTCTGGTTCGCCAGAAGCGGCTTGGTCATGCTGGCCACATGACCCGGAAGCTGTACGCTGGCTCCTTCAGCCAGTAAAGTGAGATGAGGGCTGCAACCCTAGAGTTGGCCGCGACTGGACCTAATGGTCAGGGGTCCCTTTACCCTTTACCTTTATGATGCTACAGTATCACACCTGTGCTCTGCAGGAGAAGTCTGCCTGCAGATCCCGCTTCCCTGGGGGGGGGGGTTATGTGTGGCGACACCAACCCTATAAAACAAGCTCCTGTTACATTATTAGACCGATGCCATCTCTGTTTAGAAAACACCAATGACTTGATGCTGTTTTGTTAGGGTTTCAGGTAGGCTCTCTTTCACGCACTTGCTGTGATGGACTTCGAGATGATGGAATTTCCAATTGCCTTTTCACGACAAGTTGCAGCTTTCATTTACAGCTGGGCTCGGGATCTCTGGGGGCACTCAGACTAAAGGCGCCATCCACCCTACACTTAAATAGCACCGTACCACTTTAAACAGTTGTGGCTTCTGCCAAAGAATCATGGGAACTGTAGTTTGTCGAGGGCACTGAGAGTTCTTAGGAACACCCAGAGCTACAATTCCGAGAGCGGTTTAATGACCAAACACTCTTCCCAGGGAACTCTGGGAATTGTAGGTGTGGGAGGGGAATGATGGGAGTCAGGAGTCTACAATATCCAAAGGGTGCCAGGTTGGTTAACCCTGTGCCATAGCTGTCAACCGTCCCTTATTTGGTGGGAAAGTCCCTTATCCCAACGCCGTGTCCCGCTGCTGTACCTTATTGATGATGTCCCTTAAATTTCCTGGGTTTCAAAGGAAGCAGCTCCCTCCCTCCCTCCCTGCCGGCCAGGGAGGAGGGAGGCTCCAACTGTGTTGCTTGGCTGCGTTGCTCACTCAATAAGGAGTCTAAGAACGACTGGGGGGTGGAGCTTGCATGCCTTGTGCCGATCAAATAGGCTGCGTTGCCTGGGGACTCGCCTTTGCTCAGCGCTTCCCAGCGGAGAGGTGACGGTGGTTTTCCTTGCTGCATCCCCTCTGTTGGGTTGCTACGCTGTGGGAACCACCACTTGAGGCTTCATTTGGCTGCTGGCTGTGCTTTCTGCCTTTGGCTTGGAGGGGCTCAGACGCTGAACATACCTGTGCTTGGAAAATCCCTTATTTTGGCTGCTGATCCCTTATTTTCGAGGCTATGGGTCCCTTATTTTCAAATCTGTAAGTTGACAGCTATGCCCCGTGCTAGCCCCTACTCTGCAAAATCTTAAACCCCAACTCTGTTATCGGATGGCATGTAATGAGTGTATATAAATAAAAATAGGATCAATGTGCATCGTTTTGAATCTTGACCTCTCTGTGCCATCCGGGAAGCAAAACTGAGCTGATGACATTGCAGCAAAGCCTGTCTGCAGATCCCAGCACAAGCCTCTGAGAGCATCTTTTGCTTTCCTTCCTTCCAGCTGAATTACAGCATCCTCATGATGCTGCTCAGCCTGATTAGTCAGCCGGTTGTTGATGAAACCTTGCTTTTTCTCCTTATGCAGGACACATTGTTCGAGGACATGATTGGCAGTGTGCAAATTTGCTGTGCCTCAGGTGGTTTCTAGCAAGTGGCCCGTATCCCCTTTCATTGGTTCCGTGCTGGATGACTGGATTTGGTCACTCGGAAGCATCCGACACAGCTCTTTCCCTTCTCATCACACTCTCTGAAGTACCGCTGCTTGTTGAAAGGAGAGTGACTCAGATTCCCAGCACAGCCGCATGTTCCCAGCAGCAATTACATTGCAAAGCAGTCCCAAGCCTGACAGAGAAGAGAGTTTGCAGGGAACGGAAGGAGGGAGATCTGTTTTTTTCTTCTGCCCAGCAGTTCTAATTGAAGGTGCTCGAACTGCTTCTCAGCATCTCTTCCAGCAATGCCATTCGCTTCAGACTGCTTTTGTACTCCCTCTTAACACTATTATGCCTATAATTCTTCTCAAGAGATCCGTTTCCTCTTTCTTTTCTTCCCCTTATTTAATAGATTCATAGACTGCGATGCCAACTTGAATAAAATACAGTGGTATCTCGGATTACAGATGCTTCAGGTTACAGACGCTTCAGGTTACAGACTCTGCTAACCCAGAAATAGTATCTCAGGTTAATAACTTTGCTTCAGGATGAGAACAGAAATAGTGTGGCAGCGGTGCAGCGGCAGCGGGAGGCCCCATTAGCTAAAGTGGGGTTAAGAACCTCAGGTTAAGAACAGTTTAAGGTTAAGAACGGACCTCCAGAATGAATAAAGTTCTTAACCTGAGGTACCACTGTATATTTTTTTGGGGGGAGCAGGTAAGCTCTACCCTGCATAATCGTTCACAAGACATGACACACAACATTTGAATGGCAATGCCCATTAACTTGGGGGTGGGGTGAACCCCTCAAATATTTTATTGGGGGCTGAAGGGATCTCAGCCCCTAGGAGCTGCCTCCTATGACCACAGAATTGCCACCCTCAATCTTTGTCGAGTGGTAGCAATATTCGGGGGGGGGCGGTGTTCCAGGTACTCACTAGTGGTTGGCTCTGTGGTCTAAACGACTGAGCCTCTTGGGCTTGCCGATCGGAAGGTCGGTGGTTCGACTCCCCACAACGGAGTGAGCTCCTGTTGCTTTGTCCCAGCTCCTGCTGACCTAGCAGTTCGAAAGTACGCCAGTGGAAGTAGATAAATAGGTACCACTGTGGCAGGAAGGCAAACAACATTTCTGTGCGTTCTGGTTTCCTTCACAGTGCCCCGTTGCACCAGAAGCGGTTTAGTCATGCTGGCCACATGACCCGGAAAACTGTCTGTGGACCTAACGCCGGCCCCCTTGACCTGAAAGCGAGATGAGTGCCACAATCCCATAGTCACATTTGATTGGACTTAACTGCCCAGGGGTCCTTTCCCTTTCCCTTGTGTTTCCATTGGGAAAGCAAGGCACCACAGAGAAATGTGGTACAGTGGTACCTCGGGTTAAGTACTTAATTCATTCCGGAGGTCCGTTCTTAACCTGAAACTGTTCTTAACCTGAAGCACCACTTTAGCTAATGGGGCCTCCTGCTGCCGCTGCGCCGCCGGAGCATGATTTCTGTTCTCATCCTGAAGCAAAGTTCTTAACCCGAGGTACTATTTCTGGGTTAGCAGAGTCTGTAACCTGAAGCGTATGTAATCCGAGGTACAACTGTATATTTTACCCATATTTACAACATAATAAGCCTTCAAGAAGGGGACGCGGGTGGCGCTGTGGGTAAAAGCCTCAGCTCCTAGGGCTTGCCGATCGAAAGGTTGGAGGTTCGAATCCCCACGGCGGGGTGCACTCCCGTTGCTCGGTCCCAGCGCCTGCCAACCTAGCAGTTCGAAAGCACCCCCGGGTGCAAGTAGATAAATAGGGACCGCTTTCTAGCGGGAAGGTAAACGGCGTTTCCGTGTGCGGCTCTGGCTCACCAGAGCAGCGATGTCACACTGGCCACGTGACCCGGAAGTGTCTCCGGACAGCGCTGGCCCCCGGCCTATAGAGTGAGATGGGCGCACCAACCCCAGAGTCTGTCAAGACTGGTCCGTACGGGCAGGGGTACCTTTACCTTTACCTTTAAGCCTTCAAGATAGTGGATGCAGAACATGAAACTCCAAGAGTGTCTCTCACTGCTCCCCTCATAGCTTCAGCATGCTTGGACCCAAAGCAAGCAGCAAGTCATAGCTGTGGGTTTCCTGGTGCAGCCTCCTCCAGTCAGTGCCGCATGGAGTTCCCCCTGCTTCCTCCTTCTGGTTCCCAAAAAACCTTGTCAAAAATCCTCCATGTAAATGGACAGCTTTCCCCCCCTGTGGGACATCATGCCCATGCTGTCCTAGCAATCTTCCCCTCAGTTATGGTGTCTTGCTGATTTTGCGATGGGTTTGTGGCAGGGCCATCATCTCCCTCTGCCCTTCTGTCTGACAGAAAAACAAGCTCAGCCTGTCAGCTTGCCTTAACTATCAAAGCTCTGATTAAACCCCAGCAACCAAGAATCCAGAGAGGGGAATTTGGCACCCAGGGATCTGGGAGATCCCCCATTAACTTCTTCTGACACCAGCCAGCCAATTTGCCCTCCCAGCACAACTGGGGCCCTTAGGAAGAGGCTGGGCAGCTGCCAGAAGTGTGGGGAAATCTGACTTTATAACACCTGCCATGCCCATGTTCATTTCCTGGCATCTGCCCCTCAGGTACTGGTAGGGTCTATTATCTTGCACATGGCTTTTGTGATGGCATAATGGCAGCGACAGCCTCTCCCTCTGCCCATCTGCCTATCAGAAAAACAAGCTCAGCCTATCAGATATTATTATTATTATTATTATTATTATTATTATTATTATTATTATTTGTACCCCACCCATCTGACTGGGTCACATGAAGGTGGTTGAAGGCACCAAAAGAGTGTTCCAAAATAGGGCCTCCTCCCTGCCCCGGCCCCCCAAGGAAACACCTGAAATAAAGTACCACAAAATAAAGTGCCTTGAGCCACTTACCGGCAGCACCCAGAAGCTGCTGAAGGAGAAGGGAAGTTTTATTCATAAAAGCAGGGAAGAAAATCAAATCGCTTCCTATTTGTGATGACAAAAGCCTCGACAGTCATACCTTGGAAGCTGAACGGAATCCATTCCGGAAGTCCGTTCAACTTCCAAAACATTCAAAAACCAAATTGCAGCTTCTGATTGGCTGCAGGAAACTCCTGCAGCCAATCAGAAGCTGCAGAAGCCCTGTCGGACGTTTGGGTTCCAAGAGAAAATTTGCAAACCAGAACAATCATTTCCGGGTTTGCGACGTTAGGGAGCGAAAATGTTTGAGTTCCAGGGTGTTTGACAACCAAGGTACAGTGGTACCTCGGATTAAGAACTTAATTTATTCTGGAGGTCCGTTCTTAACCTGAAACTGTTCTTAACCTGAGGTACCACTTTACCTAATGGGGTCTCCCACTGCGCCGCCACCACACGATTTCTGTTCTCATCCTGAAGCAAAGTTCTTAACCCGAGGTACAATTTCTGGGTTAGCAGAGTCAGTAACCTGAAGCGTATGTAACCTGAAGCGTCTGTAACCTGAAGCGTCTGTAAACCGAGGTACCACTGTACTGGATCCAAGAGTCTTCCATCAGCAGAGAGGCATCAAACAATTGTATACAAGCAATTATCTGCATATAATTTATTTATTTTTTTGTAAAGTGTGTGAGTTTTTTCCCCAGGATACAAAAATGTGCAACCAGCCAACAGGCTTTACCATTGTAGGAGATTGTCTCTACATCAGACAATTGAAATTTCAACAGAGCTACTATTGCTGTTGTGAATAATTCATAGATCACTTTTAATTTGCAGCCTATTTCACTATTTTTATTGCCTGTGATCTCATGGAAGCTCAGCAAGTCTGGCCACTAATATCCTCGAAGGGCAATATTCGGCATTCCATTCATTAGTAGCAGTATTACTGATAATAATAGGGAGGGAAGACGGGTGTTAGCATCCTGTTGGTGATTCTGGTTTAACATGTGAGGGGACTTGCGAGCCTCTCCAAGAGAGTGACGTATCTGCTCCAAAAAGCATCTACGGTTCATGCATTTCCCTGAATGAAGGAGGCACAATTGTCCCTTTCCCATGTCGCACTGGAACCACAAAAGCAAGAGCGTGAGGTTCATTTGTAGAATAGAATAGAATTTTATTATTATGGTCACAGACCAGTTCCAGCTCACTTATAATATCAGGAAAATCATAAAACGCAACAGGAATACATTGATTGCAATTGGGTATAATAGGTTCATTTGTGCATTTGCTGTGGCTTCTTCTTGTACGAAGATCACCTAAGAAAATGATTTGACTTCTCATATGTGGTGGACTTGTAAAAGGGTAAAAGGGAGTATTGGGAAATGATATACAATGAATTGAAAAAAAATGTTTAAGTCCTTTTTGTTGGGGATAATTCAGAGGGAAATTCCCAGGTGTCAAAAAATGACACCGCCCTATTTATGTATGCTACTACTGTGGCCCATGTTTCGTTCGCCCCAACATGGAAAATGAGCGAGGTCCTAACCAAAGAAGAATGGCAACTTAAGTTGACAGAATATTCACAACTTGCAGACTTAACGTATAGAATAAGAGAACAAGAAGAACCTGTGTTTAGAGAAGATTGGAAAAGGTTTATTGAATATATGGGAAATAATTGTGTACAGCTGAAAATGCCGGCAGCATTGAGATAAATTCAACAGTGTAAATAAGTTTTGATGGCTGCAGTAATGGAATATTGAATGGTTTAGTTCATGCAAAATATGCATGGATGTAGGGTATGCAAAATGAACCAAAAGAGAAGAAGGGAAGTCACTGATTTAAGGTTGTTTAAATGAATATTTTGAAATGTAAATTAGAATTTATACACACACACACACACACACACATATATATATAAACACACACATATATGTATATATTCTAAGATTCCTAGATCAAATTCTCAGTATAAGGTAGGTAAAGGACCCCTGGACGGTTCAGTCCAGTCAAAGGCGACCATGGGGTTGCGGCATTCATCTTGCTTTCAGGCCAAGGGAGCCGGCATATTTTCGCAGAACGCTTTCCGGGTCATGTGGCCAGCATGACTAAACTGCTTCTGGTGCAACGGAACACCATGACAGAAACCAGAGCTCACAGAAACACCGTTTACCTTCCTGCCACAGTGGTACCTATTTATCTACTTGCACTGGCGTGCTTTCGAACTGCTAGGTTGGCAGGAGCTGGGACAGAGCAACGGGAGCTCACTCCATTGCAGGGATTCAAACCGCTGACCTTCCAATCAGCAAGACCAAGAGTCTCAGTGATTTAGATCACAGAGCCACTCACGTCCCTAAATTCTCAGTATATGCAATGCACTACTACTACTAGGGACGCGGGTGGAGCTGTGGGTTAAACCACAGAGCCTAGGACTTGCCGATCAGAAGGTCGATGGTTCGAATCCCTGCGATGGGGTGAGCTCCCGTTGCTCAGTCCCTGCTCCTGCCAACCTAGCAGTTCGAAAACACGTCAAAAGTGCAAGTAGATAAATAGGTACCCCTCTGGTGGGAGGGTAAACGGTGTTTCCGTGCACTGCTCTGGTTCACCAGAAGCGGCTTAGTCATGCTGGCCACATGACCCAGAAGCTGTACGCTGGCTCCCTCGGCCAATAAAGCGAGATGAGTACCGCAACCCCAGAGTCAGCCACGACTGGACCTAATGGTCAGGGGTCCCTTTGACTTTACTACTACTACTAATAATAATAATAATCATAAAGGCTTGGTTTCATCCTTGTTAACAGAACCAGAGTTAATATAATTTAAAAAAAACCAAACTTTTGTGCTTTAAATTGACTCAAAGCATAGAAGGAGAAAACATTTCTGGGAACAACAGAATGGAGTCCTTAATTGATATTTCCTTATGGACATGTTGTATTTTAGGGACGGCATAGCAAAAAGTCAACTGTTGCCACAATGGCATTAACTCCTTGCTCTGCGCTGTGGTGCTAGTGTAATACGGATTGGACTTTGAGTGCCTACATTATGTGTTAGGAGGGGGTGCAATGACTCTTATTTGGTCCAATGGGAGCTTTCCACCCCCGAATTCAAACAGGCACAAAGGTCCCAATCGTGATCAAGATCAGAGCATGGGACAAAGGTTTAAACTTTCCCTTCCTGCCCCCTAGGCCCTGATCCTTAGGATGAACCTGTCAATTTCAGTATCTCTCAGCTTCTCATTATTGCAGTCTTTAAATTCACCTCCACATTTGCACAGTAGTTGGCTTAAAAAGTAATCAGTGTGTTTTTTTCCGATTATACCCATTTTTGTAAGCAATTTCCCCCAATGGAATGCATTTCTCTGTGTCAGTTTTAGTAACAAATGCATTTGCACACTTGACCCTAACACCCCCATTTTGGTAACGATTACTTGGCAGGAAAACTGTGTGGCAAAATTCAGAGAAATGCAAATTTTGACAGATGGCTGTGTTTTGATTCACATATTGCTTCCAGTGAGTTTGGTAAGTTTGTCTAAATTGAATTTCTCCTCTACCCCTAATTTATCAAGTCTGTGGATCACACATGAGATGTATCTCTGTGCACATTTTAAACCAGGAACTCATCAGGAATGGGTTCCAGTATTCATAGACATGCTGTATAGTTAGTTGTGCAAGTGACTTTATAAGGTGTTGATTATACAGTTTGGTTTGCTCAGAGTTAGCTTTGTAAGTCACAAAAGCAGCAAGAGCATATTTATTCTAAAGGGCACTGCAAATCAGTCCTTCCCTTTGCCTTTTGTGAAGAGAGATGACCTAAGAAAACAAGCTGTTTGGCTTGGTATGATCTTTTTCCGAATCACACTAGCTCTTAATGAGGAGCAAATGAGACACCTGGGAAATCTAATATTCTGGTGGATATGATTCACAGGCTGCCTTGGGAGGCCTGGCTGGGTGAGTCCTGCTTTGTGTCCCATTATTTCTAGTGAAATTCAGGTTCGTGCAAGGCCGCTAGGTGTCAGCAAAGAATGGAACTGCATTGCTATAAGTCTCCAGCAACAGGCAAGGATGGTCACATATTCACCATGCATTTAAGTCAGCAAAATACAACTTTTACAGTCATGGTTTCCCCCCAGGAATCCTGAAGTCAAAGTTTGAAGAGAAATGTGTAACAAATTTGGAATCTGGAATTTATACGTAAATATGTAAAAGTTTAATTTTTAAAAATGGACTTAGATTTTTAAAAGCACAACACAACACAACCAATCCCTCTTCCTAGAGAACTCAGGGAAAAGTAGCTCTGTTTGGGGAAAGGGGGGGCCTCCCAACAGCTCTCAGCACCCTAAACAAGCTTCAGTTATCATTTTATGATGGGATAGGGAATATGTAGCCTTTGGGCCAAATGTGGCCCTCCAAACCACTCAGTCTGGTCCTCAGGACTTGTACTATGCCCCTCACCATCCTCACTCTGCAATCTCCTCAGGTACTTTTTCCTGGATAGAAAAATTTCTTTGGAATGTGATGCTGCCGCTTGCTTAAAGGAATTGAAATATTTGGGATGGTGGTGTAGAAACCTCTGGTTTTGAAGTTGAAATAGAAGCCGCGGTACAAAAATGAAACTCACAGCCATTGTTCTACATACCTATGCCTCTGACCCTGCCCAATATTCCCCTAAAAGAGAATGCAGACCTTATGGGGGGTGGGGGCGGGATCCTCTACACCAATTTTATGCCATGCCCATTATCAATACAGATGAAAAGTAGGCTGTATATATTTTTTATAATAAAACTTTTTTATAATAAATAATAATAAACAAGCAGGTAAAAGGTAAAGGTAAAGGATGCCTGGATGGTTAAGTCCAGTCAAAGCAGCTCAACTCGCTTTCAGGCCGAAGGAGCCAACATTTGTCCACAGACAGCTTTCCAGGTCATGTGGCCAGCAGGACTAAACCACTTCTGGCACAACGGGACACCGTGACGGAAACCAGAATACACAGAAATACTGTTTACCTTCCTGCGCAGTGGTACCTATTTATCTACTTGCACTGGCGTGCTTTTGAACTGCTAGGTCAGCAGGAGCTGGGACAGAGCAATGGGAGCTCACCCCGTCATGGGGATTTGAACCGCCAACTTTCTGATTGGGAAGCTCTAGAGGACCAGGGGTTTAGACCACAGCGCCACCCGCTTCCTGAATAAACAAGCACACAATCACTGATAGGTCCACCTGCCATTGTGAGGCTCAAAGCAATGAAGTTGATGCCTCCCCAGCTGTTGCCATTGGCTGTGGGTTTCTTGTGATGTCACAAAAGTCCTTGGCAACTGAGTAGATATAAAGGCAGGCCAAGGGGAAAGCCCTTTTCTGTTTCCAGCAGGACACACCTGGCAATGGATGTGACATTCAGCACTGCCCAGGTTTCTTCCACTTGGAGGAGGCAAAGTGGTGAATGGAAGGAGTCAATCCTCTGGCAGTGGGATGCTAGGGAGCGATAATAAGGCAAGTTTGCTTGCTTGAAGGCTGCTAGTATCCGTGGTTGGAAGCTGGTGGATGTCTCATGATGGACCTAAGGGAAGCTGACAGATGTTGGTGGATGTCGGCTGATGGAAGTTCACCTTTGGAAGACAGTCAACAGAAGCCGGTGGATATTTGTGGGCTGAAGCCAGGGCACGAACGTGAATGGATGTCATGTTTCTGGATGTCGGCTGGAATATGTTTGTGTGAGTACGTGGGAGGCTTCAAATGTGGTTGAGGCAGAATGGTGTTTCCATGTTCATGAATGTGATGTGTGGAAGGTAGATAGTCATGAATAGATGGAACCCATGGGAGGGGGGATATTGGTTTCATAGAGAATCGAGTTTGGGAGGGACCAGGAGGGTCATCTAGCCCAACCCTTTACAATGCAGGAATCTTTTGTCAAACCCACAACCCTGAGATTAAGCGTCTAGTGTTTTTGTGTTGTATTTTCATGTTTTGAATTGCCCTGTAATCTTTGGATGGAGGGAAGTATTCAAATTTTAATAATAATGATGATGATGTTGGGAGGCTGAAGTTAGCCGGTGAAGTCACCAGGCAGAAGCCAATGGAGGGTCCTGAGTGATGCTGTCAGATGGTAGCCTTAAAGCCTGGCCATCTATGAGGTAGGGTGAAGCAGCCACCTTGGCCTTTACAATCATAGAATCATAGAGTTGGAAGGGACCCTGAGGGTCATCTAGTCCAACCCCCTGCAATGCAGGAATCTCAGCTAAAGCATCCATGATAGATGGCCATCCAACCTCTGCTTAAAAACCTCCAAGGAAGGAGAGTCAAGAACCTAATATGTTCAAGAACCTAATATAATTGTCCATATGCTAATACATTCCTCCAAGGAAGGAGAGTTCACAACTTCCCGAGGGAGATTTCTCTCTATGTCCTTTTACATCCCAAAGTATTTATTAGTTAGTACATTTAATAATAGTTAGCATTTATGCAGAGCTCTTGGGGCTTCAGAACACTTCACTACAGTGTGTGCTATAATCCTAACAAGGTCAGTATTGAAAACACCCTTATCTCAGATAGGAAGCTACAATTTACCCAGGAGCACCCAGTGTATTCATGCCAAGGTGAGATTTGAACCAAGGACTTGGGGTGATTTGTAGCTCAGTCTCCACACCACACCATGCCTTGACATTTGTAGTATCCTTCTTGAAATTGAAAATCACAATCAATACTGCGACAGCTGCTCAAAGGCTTTTTTGTAGTTACCTTCTTGAGTAGAAGGCAATTACATGCCTGTTGTTAGAACAATCTCAAGAAGACTAGGAAACATTATGTTCCCTTGCTATAATATGCACCATACAAAGCAAAAACATATAATCTGCGGTTGGAGAAGAATGAGTTACAACAGTAACAATTATTGTGCTTAATAGAATGCTCACAAGCTGAAACCTACCTTGTTAATCCAGTTTGCTCTGCCCAACACTGATTAAGGTACATTACTGCATAGCTTGGTAAAATCGCGCAATTTCACAAGCATTTTACAACAACTGCAATTAGACACAGGGACATAGTGTTCATCTTCCAATAGCACATTTCTACGGTTCCATGAGATCTGATCTGCAACTGTTAAAATGACCCAGTCATTTCCCTAAATTTAATATTGCATAATTCAGACACTCTAGTGATGGTCAAAAATGTGCACTATTCGGTCAAAACTGTACTTCCTTATCTACTTGTTGTTAATGTGTGTGTTGTTGTTTTTTAATTCTGATTGGTTTTTTAGGTGTGTGCGTCTTTTTAAAAATACTGTTTTTATTTATTTTAATGGTCCAGAAGATAACTCTTGAGACAACAATTGTTGCAACAGTAAACATTAATTATCTGATTGTTGATTTATTTTATAGTTAAAAGTTTGAGGTGTTTGCGTTGGACCAGACCATATTTTGAAAAAAAATAATAATGAATGAATTCCTATGCCCCACAAATAACCCAGAGATGCATTTTAAACGAAAGGACACATTCTAATGTAAAAACACGCTGATTCCAGGACCGTCCACAGGCCAGATTTAGAAGGCAATTGGACCAGATCTGGCCCCTGGGCCTTAGTTTGCCTACCCATGGTATATATTATGAGACTAAACCTGGCTCTGAGTGAGTTTCTTTTAAATACATATTTTTACATTTATTTTCTCTAAAAGTACATGTCTCCAAAAAACAAACTGAGCCAAGTAGCACCAGAACATTTGAGAAATCATTACATTGAGAAATCATTACATTCCAACTAGTGCAATTAGTCCAGGAGGTGAAAATCAAGTTGGTTCATCTCAGAAACCAGAAATATTGAATTTAAGAAATCATCTCTGATATAGGTTTCTCCAAGGAGTTCAACAACCGCTTTATTCTGCCTACATGAAATTTTGGGAGGGGCTATAATGTTAATTCTCATTAGCACTGCAGCTCTGACCCTACTGCATTTCATTAATCTGCAGTCAAATTACAGGTTGCCCTGAGATGTGGAAGACAAAATAAATGGCATATTTTGTCACACCTGGAAATAAGCACATGCAGGAACCTATATATTGCTTGTTTTGATTTTGTGTTCCTGTGGTGGTACTTCTGGACTACCTGTCAGATATTCTAAAAAATACAATAAAGACACTGACAAAACAAAACACCTTTGTCACAAAGCTTGCATATTCTTACTTCCAGAAAATAGTGCAATAAAAGTGATTTTTCCCCCCTGGGGACACGCATACCTCTAAACATTTTGTGAATCTTTGTACTTTTGTCCATTTACTGTACTATAAAATGGTGATTTTCTTAAGTCAAAATGAGAGTACCCCTAGACATTCTTTTTTTAGAAAAAAAGCACTGAATAAAAGTATCTGTATGATCCATTTTGTCTTTCTCACGTTATAAGGCCTTATGTTGTATTTATTTCCTGAATCAGAGTGATGCAATGTAGCTTCCTTTAGAGACCTTTAGGAGTATTTATGGGAGCCAGTTTCCTAGGAGTTTCCTAGGTTACTGGATCTGCGATATGGGAACGACGTTGTGAGCTCAGGCAGTGACATGGCTGAGATCATCATAAGCAGAACTGACAATCTGGAACAAATCAAGAATCTCATAGGTAAATGATGTGCCGCGTAGATTGTCTAAGAGGATGCAACTTAATCCCAGAGATATGCCTTTTCAATTGCCTGACCAAAGGATGTTACCATTGAGTGAGAAGGTTTGCATCATACAAAACAAGGTGTGTGATGAATTTAACCAAAAGTGAAGGTAACAGGAACATGGATCAGCATCCCTGTCTAAAATTAACCGAAGCACATTAGACTATAAGATACAAAGAGCCACCAGCAAGCTCCCCTCAGCCATTTCCAAGAAGATATCCCCAAACGCAAAAGTTACCCATGTTGGGCAGCACAGCAAATAAACACAAGTAAATTTCCAAGTTTAGTTCATTAAATATTTCTAGTGTGACAAGTGAGATGTTCTTACAATCACTGCATCCTCTAGGAGTATAGAGGATTTTAACTGTTTCATGCCCTCCAACATTTCTCAGATGAAAATAGCAGCATCCTATATAGCAACAATAATTTTATTATTTATATCCCACAATCCCTAGGTTGCCCCAGCCACTCAGGGCGGCTTCCAACATATATAAAAACATCATTAAACAGTAAACAGTAAGAACACCTCCCTATACAGTGGTACCTCTGGTTATGAACGCTTCTGGTTGCGAATGCTTCTGGTTACGAACTCTGCTAACCCGGAAGTAGGTGCTCCTGGTTACGAACTTTGCCCCGGGATGCGAACAGAAATTGCACATCAGAAGCACGCACACAGTGGGAGGCCCCATTAGCAAAAGTGCGCCTCAGGATAAGAATGGTTTCAGCTTAAGAACGGACCTCTGGAATGAATTAAGTTCGTAACCAGAGGTACCACTGTACAGGGCTGCCTTCAGATGTCTTCTATATATTGTATAGCTACTTATCTCCTTGGCTCTGGGGTCACATAACTCTAGGTTGTACGGTATCTCTGGAGGCAACAAGGGCTGGAGTGCTCCTCTGGGAGCTGCTCTAGGCTTCGCTGTGTCACGTGAGGCTGCACAGGGCAGGAGCAGGAGGCAGAAGACAGCAAAGGGAAGAAGGAAAGGAGGGGTGAGAGAATGGTCTGTGGCTGCAGGCAGGCAAGGAAAGGATTAGTGCCAGTGACGGGGCTGGTAGTAGGTGCCCCGAATTTCTGACACAAAATGTTAGAGGATATGTATTCAGCTGCCTGAAGTGGTATGCCAGAATACTTGGTGGATTGGTTCAAGATGCAAAACCTATTATCCAGAGACTCACACCACTCCACTGAAGGTCATAAAATTACCAAAGATTTTAAGTTGTATATATGTACTATGACGGGGTGAGCTCCCATTGCTCTGCCCTAGCTCCTGCCAACCTAGGAGTTCGAAAACACACCAGTGCAAGTAGATAAATAGGTACCGCTGTTGCGGGAAGGTAATCAGCATTTTCATGTGCTCTGGCTTCCATCACGGTGTCCCATTGCGCCAGAAGCGGTTTAGTCCTGCTGGCCACATGACCCGGAAAGCTGTCTGTGGACAAACGCCAGCTGCCTCAGCCTGAAAGCAAGATGAGCATCGCAACTCTATAGTTGCCTTCGATTGTCCAGGGGTCCTTTACCTTTTTTACCTTTACTATGACCGGTTAGCAAACTAACAAAAGATGTAGTTAAAGCCTTCTGAAAGTGAGATATTATTCACAATGCATGTACTCACTTTGGGTGATGTGTTTCCACCACATAACCCTAACTCATGATTCAAGGTGTACTGCAACTCACAGGCCAGAGTTACTACTTCTTCACCCAAATTCAGTGCCCCTCTGCCTCTTGCCCTCCATTCTAAATCATATTTGCAGTGCCCCCGGCATCAACCCCAAAGTTCTGTGCCCAGTGCAATCGGAGCTGTCACGCTCCCCAAATTCTGCCTCTGATGGCAAGTAGCTCTGCCACCGTCTTATTCGATGGAGAATGATTTCTCCTTCCCTGGCTTCAACCCCCCCCCCCCAGAAAGATTCGAAATCCTACAATAAACCTCATCACAAGATGTGTGGGATCAGTAAGCCCAAGTGTAATATCTGCCTCTGCTTTTCAGTAGACAAGAAGGGACTTCCGTTATAGGCCTCATTTTATAGTAAGCAGAGCAAAATGTACTCTGAGCCTGTAGGGTTTTATAATTATAACATTAGATGTCCACAACCTCAATATTTTACCCTTGCTGAGTACACAAGTTGGAAACCTTTCGGACATGCATTAAAGGAATGCTGAGACCCACTTCTCCTGTAATTGCATTTGGGAGTCTGCATCGTTGGCAGAATTTGTCTGCATTTGAAGCCACCTGGTGTTATTTGGAACATATGGCAGCAGAAAGAGAGATAAAAGAAAAGAAAATTAGGGCAAGAAGCACCTGGCTCAAAAGCATTTGCTCATCACTGCTGGCTAGAAATATTGAGCTCTAGATCCAGTTTTGTTACGTTTCGAAATCAGTGATGCTCCTCAAGCACATGGCAAGCTATTCTCTATATTTAGCCCCAACGTTGCATCCAGGCATGCCGGGGGTGTAACTGGGAGCAATATCTGAATCCTATTTGCTGAGGCAAAGTTCACAATAGGACAGTTTCCCCCTTTCTGAAGCCTCGTAAGAAAGCCAGACTCTTCAGGTGGTGGGGTTGATTGCCTATCCTTAGGGGCAGTGGTGTAGTGTGGGTTGCCAGCACCCGGGGCGGACAAGCCACCAATGCCACCAGAGCACCCCCCACGAGCCAAGTAGGGCTGCACTGTACCGTCTGCCTGCCCGTGCAGGGGGGAGCTTGGCCAACCTACAGCCCTTGGCAGATGAATCCCCCCAATGCCTGTGGACAGGAGCACCAGGCCGGGCCACGCTAGGGTCAGCCCTTGCCCGCCTCCCTCCCTCCATGCCAGCTCACCATGGACCCGAGCTGCTGTGCTGCCTTTGCCAGGGCAGGGATGCCCATGAAAGCCTGTGCCTGCATGGGGGCATCTGGTTGTTCCCCCTACAAATTTTGCGCCTGGGGCCGCGGTCCCCCACGCTATGCCACTTCCGTTGCAGACAAGTTGGGTTGGTTGAATCTGTCAATCACTGTTTCTGTTTCTCATTTTTTCCAATTCTCCACATTTCCACATCTTTTGCATTTTTTTTTAAAGAAGTCCTTATGAAAAATCTGTAACATTTCTCCTCGTATCTACATCTTTGCAGGCAATGCTTATTTACAATCTTACTAGAGGAAGGTAAGGAACGTGGACATCACAACTTTTGAAGTTGCAAAGACAGGGAGTTTTAAAGTTCATCTCTTATTTTGCAAGTCTTCCTCCCATTTGACTTGTGATGGAAGCGAAGCTTAATTAACAGTGATGTTCTTTAACTTAAGAAATTGCAGTGTACAGAAAAATTAATGCAGGAAAGACAAAGTAGGCTGATTAGTTTTCAAGGTGGAAGGAGACAATACATAGTAAGGGCTTGCTCAAAAGTGGAGAGTTGTAAGCTCCAAGGGAGGGGGATTTGATTTATTTTGAAGATTTCTGTTCCACTTTATCTTCAGTGAGTGCAAAGCATTTTCCATCAAATCACTAAAGCATCAAGCTGATGAAGAATAAACAATAGCAAAATTGTTATCAAAGAAATAAAATGTTCCCATCAGAATGAGCTATAGCACTAATCTATAAAAAGGAGACTGACCCCACTTGCAGCAACAGAAAAGTAGTGAATATTTTAAAGACCATCCAATTCTGAAGGCATTCAGTGCCCGAGGTAGGCATTCCATATGTTTGGTGCCAGTACTGAGAAGCCCCTGCTTCTGGCGGAGCCCAGTGAGGCACGGCTTCCACTCTAATGCTTGGGAGCAGCCAACTATGGTCTTGTGTTGAAGGGAAGGTATTTATTTTCCTACAAAAACGCTTAAACATTAAGTGTTTGTTTTGATTTCAAATTCTCATCCCTGATCACTACAGAGTCAGACCACGGTTTTCCCTTGCTTTATTTTACCTGCTTTACTTACAAACTCCAAAAGTCAGATTCATGCATTATTCCATGCAGCAGCAAGAAGAACACAGGTATAATTTCTTGGGTTAGAAAATACAGAAAAATGCTTCTGAGCACACAGTCTGCACTTGAAGTGGTCAACTTTGACATGTTTAGCACATCCAGAGGGATTTTAGCACATGGGCACATTAATACTCCCATTTGCACTCCAAATGCAATCTAGTTAACCTGGGGAAAACTGTACAATGTGCCTTTGCTAAATGTGCAGTGGTACCTCGGGTTAAGAACTCAATTCGTTCTGGAGGTCCGTTCTTAAACTGAAATCGTTCTTAACCTGACGTACCACTTGAGCTAATGGGGCCTCCCGCTGCTGCCGCCGCGCAATTTCTGTTCTTATCCCGAAGCAAAGTTCTTAACCCAAGGTACTATTTCTGGGTTAGCGGTGTCTGTAACCTGAAGCATCTGTAACTTGAAGCGTCTGTAACCTGAGGTACCACTGTAATTGGATCTGAAAACCCTCACTGTTTCTTGTTTCAACATTATCTCCAGATTTTAGTTTTATTTTGAAGTTCCCATTCTATCAGTCTAATTAGATGAATTTTTTCCTCTTGATTTTAAGCTAAACGAACTGTTTTATTGACAATAGGATTGATGTATGTTTCTGTGCTTTCCAAGTATCATTTGTGAATTTATCAGTTGATTTACTTCTTGAGCATATGCTGCCACAGCAGGGTACATTAAACAAAAATCAGTCTTGTAGCTGTTGATTTATTTGTATCCTCTTTTCCAGTTTAGAGAATGTTAAATTGATTTTGAAAGGAACTTAACTTCCTTTTCATATACTTTAAGAGAAAATACCACTTAAATAACCCAGATTAGGTCTAGGTCTTTCTATTCATATTAGAATGGTTGCAATCAGGGTTGTATTTTGCCTTATATATGAGACAAATCTTTTACACCACATTTTTATGCTAAAGACATCTCTTACACATCGCCTTCCCCAACCTGGTGCCCTCCAGAATTGTTGGACTGCAACACTCATCAACCCAGCTAGCATGAAAAATGGTCAGGAACAAAGGTCTGATAACATCTGAAGATCACCAAATTGGGGAAAGCTGCCGTATAAATTGGCTGCATTTAGAATGTGCTTAATCAACAACCTCAGATACACAGATGACACAACCTTGATGGCAGAAAGTGAGGAGGAATTAAAGGACCTCTTAATGAGGGTGAAAGAGGAGAGCACAAAATATGGTCTGAAGCTCAACATCAAAAAAACTAAGATCATGGCCACTGGGCCCATCACCTCCTGGCAAATAGAAGGGGAAGAAATGGAGGCAGTGAGAGATTATACTTTCTTGGGCTCCATGATCACTGCAGATGGTGACAGCAGTCATGAAATTAAAAGACACCTGCTTCTTGGGAGAAAAGCAATGACAAACCTAGACAGCATCTTAAAAAACAGAGACATCACCTTGCCAACAAAGGTCCATATAGTTAAAGCTATGGACCATAAGGAAGGCTGATCGCTGAAGAATTGATGCTTTTGAATTATGGTGCTGGAGGAGACTCTTGAGAGTCCCATGGACTGCAAGGAGATCAAACCTATCCATTCTGAAGGAAATCAGCCCTGAGTGCTCACTGGAAGGACAGGCTGAGGCTCCAATGCTTTGGCCACCTCATGAGAAGAGAAGACTCCCTGGAAAAGACCCTGATGTTGGGAAAGATGGAGGGCACAAGGAGAAGGGGATGACAGAGGATGAGATGGTTGGACAGTGTTCTCGAAGCTACCAGCATGAGTTTGACCAAACTGCAGGAGGCAGTGGAAGACAGGAGTGCCTGGCGTGCTCTGGTCCATGGGGTCACAAAGAGTCAGACACGACTAAACGATTAAACAACAACAACAGCAACCTTCTTCAGGCTCACTTGCTTCCCTCGCTGCTGCCACTGCTATAATGAGGAGTTCAGAAGCCTCCTTCAGTTTGTCATCCAGACCTGGCAAACTATCATCTTAACTGTGGTTTGCTTAAAGCAAATCCACTCCAAACTGTGGTTTATGAAACTGGTTTGTTTCAGCATATCATACCTAAGGCTGTCCACAGTTTAGGGTTCAAATGTAATTCTAAACTGTGGTTATTTGAAATTGGAACTTAACGCTTCCAAACTCCTCTTCAAGACAGCACCAGAGCAAGATTGGGGAGAGCGCAGGATCCCTGGGAAAGGCTAGGCTTGGTTTTTTGGTGACATGTGATGGCCTGGGATTCGGACTCAGATGCTGAACCTGAGGGATCCCAGCCTGCACAGGATTCCCCACCTCCAGAACCAGCTGAGCTGGGGCATGAGCCTGAAGGGTCCTCACCTGTGCTGGATCCTCAAGTGCAGGCATCAGCTGAGTCTGCTCTGGCTCCTGAGGTGTTGGAGGACCCATTGCCTGCAGGTGCCCAACTCTCAGCCCCGTCAGAGGAAGCTGAGGTTGCCTCTGGGTCCGGTAACCCTCCAGCCTCTCCTGAGCTGCAGAGGCTCAGGCCAGGAGAGGCGAGTCCAGAGGATCGGGGCCGCCCTATGCCTTGGGGCAGATAAAAGCCGGCCAGCTCCAGTCCCAAGTTGTGGGAGCAACATTGTTGGTTGCTAGTTCCTCCCTGAACCCTGTCCTGCTTTCCTCCCTGAGCTCCTGACCCGCTCTGGCTCCCTGCTTGCAAGCCTGTTCCTAACTTCACCCGGCTGACTTGCACCCAGCTTCAGCCACTACGGACTGCCTCCATGTTGCACCTTTGACCGCGGACCGGACTTGGGCTTGCATGTCAGGTAACCCACGGGACCAGCACAGTGACATCTTGATGCAGCCACTGGTATATATTGTGCCCACTATATGAGGGAGGCAGTCTGTGTTGTGGGAATGTATATATGGAGCGGCTCCCTCTACTAAAATCATTGGAAAGCTACGGTGGTGAAATTTGCTCTTTCAGTGCATCAGAGGCCCAATATCTTTGAGTTGCCATATTTTAAACAGTGAAATTTGGTGCAAAATTGCAAAAGAGAAAGCAAGAGAGAGAGCGCTTTTGAGCTATTTTTATGGGAAAACGGCACTGCTGGCATGGGCTGCTATACATCCAGATTTTCCCAGATATCCCCCCCCCCCTGATTTCCACCCAGGCACTGCTGCCAACTTCAGTATTCCAGATATGTCTGGGGAAATCTGGATGCATGGCAACCCTAAATATCTACAACAGATTGTATATCAAAGTGCTATAGTATGGATAAAGTGTGTTCCCTAGCTTTTTCTGTAGAGCACATGACACTTTCTGAACACAACTAGTGGCTTCACAATCCTATTTCCCAAGCAGTGAGATTTTCAGGACAATCTTTAGAGAATGCTGGAGACTTGCACTATCTTTGTAGTTATCTGTTCATTTAAAAAATATTACAGGTTGAACAGGAGTCATGGAACACAAAATCAGCTGCACAGACTATATCAGTTGTACAGCTATATCAGTCCAAGTCTCACCAAATTCAGATCCAAATTCCAGACAGTTGATTGATGCTGTCAGGCATATGCTTTCAGACACAATGCACAACTTCCAGCAATCACCCTCCAGCTGGGTTTTACCAGAGATACAGTACAATGTGGTTTTAGATCAAAGTCACCCAGCGACTGTCGGGTGTCTAAGCCATCCAAACTAAAGAGCTGCCACTTTTCTTAACAGGGCAACATGACTAACCATCGCATCAGTAGTGAGCAAGTAAGACTGCATGATTCTCACCAGATGATTGCACAAAACTGCCTTGAAATGGCAAGAAAATCATTACAGGCACTCCTCTTGACACAGGAGAGCCCTGACCTGGTCGCCCCACACAGATAAGCATTGCACAGCCTCCGGGGAGGTTTGCAGCTCAACTCAAAATAATATTTTTCACCGCTTCCAGATTTTGATCTCATTGCACATACAGTGGTACCTCAGGTTAATAACTTAATTCATTCTGGAGGTCTGTTCTTAACCTGAAACTGTTCTTAACAAGAGGTACCACTTTAGCTAATGGGGCCTCCCACTGCCACGCGATTTCTGTTCTCATTCTGAGGTAAAGTTCTTAACCTGAGGTACTATTTCTGGGTTAGTGGAGTCTGTAACCTGAAGCGTCTGTAACCTGAGGTACCACTGAACTATAAATCCCCCAAGAGGTCTTTGTAAGTGACAGAGTCTGAAAGACACTGTTCATTTTTTAAATATACCTGCACTCCTACAGCGGCTGAGCTTTACAAAGTACTCACTCTTATTAAAACAGCGACATGGGGAACACATTCCTCCTTTGATGATTGACGCTACCTTTAATTAAAGTCATCTGACTGACTGAAGGGAGAAGCAGCACAAAGACTTTAGTTTTGTATAGCAAGTTCAAATTCTATACCTGGTACTAAATAAATCCTGGTACTAATCTTTGTGGCTTGCTTTTCCAATAAAACCTATGGTTGTTTCTAGGTGACTCCAATGTCTGGAGTTTTTCTGGTGGATCTCTCTCAACAGTTCTGCCTCTTAGTTGCACCTGTCAGTCGTTGTAGTCACTAAGCAGTAGCTTAAATCTCTTAAATCTAGGTAGACTTCTTTGAAAGCCATTTCCCATTCCCAGGAAGATGACGCTGTGGGCTGGGAGCAAGCCTTCCCCATGTGCATGGGGCGGGATAGCCCTTGCGCCATTGGATGGTCCTTGGCCACGTCATCCTTAGGCCGTCCAATCCGGATGGTCCAGGGGCGTGGCGCGGGCTATTTAAACTGCCCACGGCTGAGGACTTGCCCCTGTTTTCTCCCTGCTCTGTCAGTCCTCCCGCCCTTAGGTTAGGCTCTTTATTTCTTGACCATGCTATGGACCTCGTTAGCTCCCCTTGGTTGTCCAAGGGGCCTGATAGGAATTTTTTCCCACTTGGCAAATTGGCACCAGCCATTTGGTTTTTTGCCTCATAGCAAATCATCACAACTTTGTAAGGTTTGGCGGTTAGGCATTGGGGTATTAGGTTGAAGGGGAGGGGAGGTAGTGGCCATCACCTACCCCATCTAATTCAAGGGTATTCCATTAAAGGAATCCAGGTGGCGTAGTCTCTGTCCGAAGCCCCAGATGGGGGGCTAGGGCCATGGCACAACCCCTAGCAGTGACCCTGGGGAGTTCCTAGTTGATGTGCATCAGCAGGGCTCCCCCTACTGGTGGTTAACCCTTCCAAGACTCCTGCAGACGGGCAGATATAGTCGTGTGGTTTCCAGTGCCTAAGCCAATAACACTCACATTCTGTAACCAATAAAGTTGTGGCCTTTTTCATCTATTAACCTAAAATACTGTTTCATGTGTCTTTATTCCACTTCCCGGGTCGGTTTGGGACCTTGCCATGCAAAAACAAGGTAACTGAATTTCAGCACCCTCCCTGAACTCTAGGGTGTTGACTGGTCATTTCCTAAAAACAATTCCAGGAAAAAAAGATGGCTTCATGTAGCTGTTAAATGAGAACAAGGCAGCCTGGTTCTATGGGGCTCCTATACATTTAACAGCCTTTACCAAAAGTGTCATGGGTTTTGAAGACACTTGAACTCAGGACGAAAGGGAGAAATGTGCTAAGAGGAAGGCACGCTTGGCAAATCCTCACCATGATCAGCTCCCGCTGGGAAACCTATGTCTCCACTGTGGAAGGGCATGTGGATCCAGAATTGGCCTCCACAGTCACTTACGGACTCACTTTTAAAACCGTGTTTATGGAAGATCATCTTACTTGGCTACGAGGGATCGCCAAAGAACTAGTTGCATATTCCATCTCAACAGACAAATACAGATTACCTACAAAAGCTCCATGGCAATATCTCCAGATAAAACACTTGCTAGCCACCATCTACGGGCCAGCGGCTTTTACAGCCTCAGAGACCCCAGAGATATTCAAGCAGTTGATTAATTCTTACGCAACAACCCCCCCCCCCCAGCCATCAGCATATATAAATCGTTGTTACTAGCAAACCAATTTGATACACAGGCACTGAGGGGGGATTGGAATAAAGAATCAGGCATCTCACTTTCGACCACACAGTGGGAAACTATTTTAACTGCTATAACAAGGGTGTGTCTGGACCTTAAATTGACAAAAAATAATAATATTTAGAATATACTGATGTTTGTTGAAAAAAGGGCTATCTAAGGTATCTATCTGTTGGAGATGCAATATGCATAATGCTTCTCTAAAATGTATGCTTTTTCATTTTCCTGTATTGAAAGATTTTTGGCAGAAGGTAACTGAAACTATCAACAGAACTCTACAGAACAACCTTACATGTACAGAACAAAATATCCTCTTGAATTATATACCCAGCACATGGAACCTTACAAAAGGACAATACGAATGGACACTTCTGCTTAACTCAATGGTGCAGGACTTTTTGGTGACCCTATGTGAAAATGAACTTCATGCTTATGCATGTTAATTGTTATTTGTTCAACATCCCTGGAGAAGGTACACCCTTAAGATGCTACTTTATGCCTTATAACTCTGTTTGAAATGTATGCGCTAGCCTGGATCTACAGCCACACAATATGAATCAAACTTAATTCTAGGGAGTCAGCTATACAGCTGCAAATAAAACGTTTTAAGTGTGTTGTGAAGTGCAATATACAAATGCAACACTAGATGGCAATGGTGAGCTATGGCAAATTCAATATAGTTTTCAAAATGTTTTTTCAAAAAGCATTTTTACAGCATTTTTTATATGTGTGTAGATTCCACCCAGGATTCACTGAAAACAGGCTTTCAACCTTCCCCATACTATTTGTAGATGGCAAAGTTGGGGATACATGTAAACTGCTTAGATACCACTTGGGCAATTGAGCACATAATGTAATAAAATAATAATAATTTTTACATATGGATGAAGGAAAACATAGGTTAAGAGCTACAAGGAGGGTGGGCCAAGTCCTTTGCTTTCCTCAATATTAAAATAATATAGAATAATACTTAAATAGGATCCAAAGTTGCAATTCACAGTCACAATTCACACAGTGAAACTGGGAGGAGGCAAAATGTACTCAAGCAGTAGACTGAAAACTTTCATCACTTGAGGACTATCTATAGCAATAAATTGACAGAAAATTTGTCAGAAAGTATGATTAACCATGGAGTCCTATGCATTTACTTAGGAAAAAGTCTCATTGTGTCCAGTGAGACTCCCTAATAAGTGTCCTCAGGACTGAAGCCTTAGGCTACATAGTGGAAGTGCATGTTCACTTGCTTGGCAGTAAACTTGATTCTACTCAGTAGTACTGCCAAGGAAATACAGGATCAGGCCTGCAATCCTACTGCATTGGAATTAAGTCCCAGCAGTGAGTTGACTGCTGAGGAAACATGCTTAGGATCAGGCTACATGGAGGGCTGTAGTTTGTCTGAAACTCTTCACTGGCTGCAGAGATGAAAGGAGCCTGAATTCCAGATTTCTTAGATCTCACCACTAGATCATGCTGTGACACAATAGATGCCTCTACAAACCTAATTTTCAAAATCTGTTATCTAATGCTGCGTAACACAGTGGGCCTGCAGAAGCTGACACATTTCCCCTCAGTTCGATAAGGCCGTTTTTATCCGGAGAACCGAACACGATTTTAATCTTTCTGAGAGAAGCTGAAAGCTTGTAGGGGCATTTGGGTTCTTTCGGCAACCGTTGCTGAATCTGAACTCCTGATTTTTATTTTATTTTTCATTTTACACACAAGGGTTTTGTTTTGGGAATGGGAAGAAGGAAAAAGCATCTTGCTGTTTGTGTAGAAACATTTTTATACAGTCATACCTCGGGTTATAGACGCTTTGGGTTGCACAATTTCGGGTTGCGCACTGCACCGAACCCAGAAGTACCGGAACGGGTTACTTCTGGGTTTCGGCACTTGCACATGCACAGAAGTGCTAAATCACGCTTTGCGCATGCAAAAAGTGCCAAATTGCAACCCGCACGTGCACAGATGCAGCGCTGCGGGTTGCAAACGTGCTTCCTGCATGGATCATGTTCGCAACCTGAGCGTCCACTGTACACGTGTGTTTGTGTGTGTGTTATGAGAAAAAAACTGCTCCTTTTCCCTTATAGAGGACTCCCATATAGAGTCCTTTTTTAGGTTCTCTATCGGTAGGAGAAAATAACAGAGGCCAACCAGAGAATATTGAGAAGCAAAGCAGCTTGTAAGCCTGATCTTTATTAAAGCTGTTGCAACAGGGTGTTCCCCCCCACACACGGGACGGGGGGGAGAACCCCAAGCCATGTGTGCAAGCCCTTATATAGACATTTTTAATTGCCCGTCCTGGAGTCCAAGACCACCCCAGAAACATCATACATACATCACAGAAGGGGTGTGGCCCAAGACCACCCCCTTAACACATCAGACAAGGGGCGGAAATCTGGGTGTGTTGTTTCTTCCTGTCTGCCACGTTACCTGAGTGGATTACCTGGGCATCCTGGCCACTCTTTTGTTATGATAACTACTCAGTTCCTGAATCCAGGTCACAGGTCATAGGCTCACACCCTATTCATATCTTAAATGTGCCCTTAAGACAGGGTTTGTGAAAGAGACAATGGGGAGATTTCCCATTTCCTTCGACCTTCCAGAGAAATATTTGAGGTCATTTTGGGAGAGCGAAAATGGTTTCAGGACTTTTCTGTGGGTTTCAGACATATGGTTTACATATTTGTATGTGTTTGCTTGGTACATTTATGAACATCTATTTTACATATGTATGACCTTAAAATTCTTATAACAATACATATTGGTGAATTTTGAACTTGTCCAGTTTTGTGATGAAATGTGGCCAGATCTCAAGTGCAGCAGCCCATGGTGTTTACTAAGCAATTCTGTCTGGATTCTTTGGCTTCTGCCGATACTTGTGGCTCTCCTTGACATTTTATGTAAGAACAAAAAAAGCAAATTTAAAGTTGCAGGAGTAAAGGTAAAGGTAAAGGGACCCCTGACCATTGGGTCCAGTCGTGGCCGACTCTGGGGTTGCGGCGCTCATCTCACTTTATTGGCCGAGGGAGCCGGAGTACAGCTTCAGGTCATGTGGCCAGCAGGACTAAGCTGCTTCTGGTGAACCAGAGCAGCACACGGAAACGCCATTTACCTTCCCGCCGGAGCGGTACCTATTTATCTACTTGCACTTTGTTTTAATATATATTTATTAAAGTTTTTTATATAAAACATACTTAAAAAAGAAAACACAAATCATCATTATCCATTTAACATCTTTCCATTATTACATTGGACTCCCCCACACCTCCCGCATACACTTGCATCATTATAAAATTAATTCCAGGCAAATTATCGTTTTGCTCATGATCTTAAATTTGATTAGCATATAATTCACGCTTGGATCTAATTTAGTGATAGACAATTATTTTCTACTCTGACATCCCAATCAGTACTCAACCAAATTACAATACTTTTGTAAATAAATCTTAAATTTTCTCCAGTCTTCTTCCATCCTTTCTTCTCCCAGGTCTCGAATTCTGCCGGTCATCTCAGCTAGCTGCATATAGTCCATCAGCTGCATCTGCCATTCTTCCAAAGTGGGTAGCTTCTGAGTTTTCCAGTTCTTAGCGATCAGTATTCTTGCTGCTGTTGTTGCATACATAAAGAATGTTCTATCCTTCTTTAACACACTCTGGCCGACGATACCCAAGAGAAATGCCTCTGGTTTCTTAGTAAAGGTGTATTTAAACACCTTTTTTAACTCGTTATATATCATCTCCCAAAAGGCCTTCACTCTAGGGCAGGTCCACCAGAGGTGAAAAAATGTTCCTTCATTTTCCTTGCATTTCCAACATTTGTTATCAGACGAATGGTATATTTTAGCTAATTTGACTGGGGTCATGTACCATCTATACATCATTTTCATTACATTTTCCTTCAAAGCATTACATGCAGTGAAGTTCAGCCCAGAGGTCCACAACCTTTCCCAATCTTCAAACATAATATTATGTCCAATGTCCTGTGCCCATTTTATCATTGCCGATTTAACCATTTCGTCTTGTGTATTCCATTTCAGCAGCAAATTATACATTTTTGAAAGTACTTTAGTCTTAGGTTCTAACAGTTCGGTTTCTAACTTTGACTTTTCCATTTGGAATCCTAACCTTTTGTCATTCTTAAACACTTCCTTAATCTGAGCATAGTGTAGCCAGTCTCGCACTTTATCTCTCATCTTCTCTAAACTCTGCAATTTCCAATTGTCACCATCCTTTTCTATTATCTCCCAATATTTTGGCCAATTGGCCTCCATATTGGCTCTTTTTCGGGCCTTAGCCTCTAGGGGGGACAGCCACCTCGGAGTTTTATTCTCCAATAAGTCTTTGTATCTTGTCCAGACATTGAAAACTGATTTTCTGACAATATGGTTCTTAAAAGCCTTGTTTATCTTAACCTTATCATACCATAAATATGCATGCCATCCAAATGCATTATTAAAACCTTCCAGATCCAATACATCCGTATCTTCAAGAAGTAACCAATCTTTTAGGCAGCAGAAAGCTGCAGCTTCGTAGTACAACTTTAAGTCTGGCAGGGCAAAGCCCCCTCTTTCTTTCGCATCTGTTAGTATTTTGAATTTAATTCTGGGCTTTTTGCCCTGCCAGACAAATTTGGAAATGTCTTTCTGCCACCTCCGAAAACACTCTGTCTTATCTACAATCTGTAGTGTCTGAAACAAAAATAGCATTTTTGGCAGTACATTCATCTTGATGGCAGCTATTCGGCCTAACAAGGAAAGTTTTAATCTTGACCAACTATCCAAGTCTCTCTTAATTTCTGACCAACATTTTTCATAATTATCTTTAAATAAACTCAGATTTTTTGCTGTTATGTTTACCCCTAGGTATTTAACTTTTTTGACCACAGTTAGTTCTGTCTCTTTCTGAAACCGTTCCAACTCAGTGTCTGTCAAATTTTTCCCCAAAACCTTAGTTTTTTGCTTGTTTAGTTTAAATCCCGCCACTCGACCAAAGTTTTGAATCAGTTGTAATACTCTTTTCGTACTAGATTCCGGCTCCTGTAATGTCAGAACTAGGTCATCTGCAAAAGCTTTAAGTTTATATTGTTTCGCTCCGACCTGGATCCCTTCCACCAACCGATCCCCCCTAATCATGTTCAGGAGCACTTCCAGGACCGAAATAAATAGTAGTGGGGAAATCGGGCAGCCTTGTCATGTACCTTTTTCAATTTTGAACTCTTCTGTAACCACATTGTTGACTATCAGTTTAGCCTTTTGTTCTGAATATATTGCCTCAATCCCATTCTCAAACCCCCGTCCCACTCCCATTTCTTTTAAGTTCCCCTTCATAAATTTCCAAGATATATTGTCAAAGGCTTTCTCCGCGTCTATAAAAATTAAAGCTGCTTTAGTGTTTATGTTTGTTTGCAAGAGTTCCAGTATGTCTATAATGTTCCTTGTATTAGCAAACATGTATCTACCCGGTAGAAAGCCTGCCTGGTCTTTGTGGATTATCTCACTTAGGACTTTCTTGAGTCTACGTGCCAAAACATCTGCAAATATTTTGTAATCCACATTTAAAAGGGAAATGGGACGGTAGTTCTTAAGTTGTGTCTTTTCGGTTTCCGACTTTGGTATCAATGTGATAAATGCTTCTTTCCACGATTCTGGCGCCTTCTTCCCCTCCATTATTTCATTGCTGACCTCCAACAATGGCTGTGTCAAGTAGTCTTTCAATGTCTTATAATAATTGGAGGTCAGTCCATCTGGCCCTGGCGATTTGCCCTGTTTCAAACTCTGGATAGCCTGCTCGATCTCTTGTCGTGTTATTTTACCATTCAGAATTGTTCTGTTTTCTTCTGACAGCTTTGCTAATCCATGTTTCTCCAAGAATTGTTTAATCTCTATTTCGTCTTGTGGCCCTTGGGTGTATAACTTTTTGAAGTATCTCTGGAAACACTTTCTGATCTCTCCGGGGTTCTGGATATTCCTTCCTTCAATCTCTAAATTTGTTACCGTGTTTAATCTTTGTCTCCTTTTCAACTGCCAAGCTAGCAGTTTTCCACATTTATTAGCCGATTCAAAAGTTTTTTGTTTCATCGTTTTAATCTTCCATTCTATTTCCTGGTTTATCAGTTTAGAATATTGTCTTCTCTAACTCTTTAATTCTTTCCAAAATTTTGTCCTTCTTTTCATTTTGTAATCTTTTCTTTATGGAATTCTGTTGTATCAAGAACCCTCTCATCACAGCCTTACTTGCGTCCCAGATAGTTCTTTTTTCCACCGTGGTGCTCATGTTAACCTCAAAATAGTCCTTTAAAGTTTTTTGGGCCTTCTTTGCAATCTTTGGATCCCTAAACAGGCCATCATTCATCTTCCATCTGAAGGAGCCGGTTGGGATCAGTGTCATGTCCATTCTCAGTGCGTTATGGTCGGAGCATGTCTTTGGGCAGATTTCCACCTTTCTAATCTTAGGTGCCAGACTTCTAGTTATCCATATTTGGTCGATTCGTGTCCAGGTCATTTGGGCTTCAGAGAAGAATGTTCCTTCTCTTCCCAAGGGGTTTCTCACTCTCCAGATATCAATCCAATCCATATTGTCAGTCATTTCAAAAAAAGTCTTAGGTAGTCTTCCTTCTTTGGTAATATTTTGATTCTGTGACTTATCCATATTCGTTGATACGACCCCATTCATATCTCCCATCATAATGATGTTGTTGTAGTCCAGATAATCCAGCATGGTCTCATGCAACTTCTTGTAGAAATCCGATTTTCCTTCATTTGGAGCATAAATTCCTAATATCAGGATTTTTTCTCCTTGGTATTGTATTTCTATTGCCAAAATTCTTCCATTTTCATCTTTAAAAAGAAATTTTGGTGAAAGGCTCTCTTTTGCATAAATCACTACGCCTCTCTTTTTAACTGTGTCCGAAGATATAAATTCCTGACCGAGTCTTTTGTTTATTAACACCTTTCTGTGGAGCCTAATCACATGTGTTTCTTGTAAACATATAATGTCCAATTGTTCCTTTTTTAATATGTGAAAAATTTTCCTCCTTTTTTCCGGGCTGTTGCAGCCATTTATATTCCAGCTCAAAAGCTGCAGAGACATCCTGGATAAATCTGGTTATTCTTGCTGGGGTGGTACCTTGTTTTCCGGTCCTTGAAGGTCCGAGGGCGCAGGCTCCCCCGGAGGTTCGGGCCCTGGAAGTCCAAGTCCTTTGTGGAGATCTTCTCCGTGTGCTTCAAGAAACTTATCTCTGTCCTCCACTGTTTTGATTTTGATCTTTCTCCCTATGTAGGTAAAGGATAATCCTTGAGGAAACTCCCACCTGAAGATAATTGTGTTACTTCTTAGCAGTCTTGCTAGTTCCGTGTAGTCCGATCTTAGGTCCAGCAACTGTTTAGGGATGTCCTTGTAAATTTCGATTCTCTTGCCCAAAATGTCCAGTGACTTTCCGTAGTGCAGGCCCAAAATCTTGTCCCTTTCCTCCTTTGATCTCAGTATTATCAAGCAATCTCTGGGCTTCTCTTTCCTCCTGAGTCTTCCAAGCCTGAAAGCGGATACTATTTTAAAGTCTTTTTCCTCTAACTTCCAAAACTTGGCAAATTCTTTGGTCAAAAATTCAATTAAATTATCTTCTTCCACTTCTGGTACTGACCGTATCCTCAAGTTGGCCTCCCTGTTCCGCAGTTCTGTCATCGAAAAGTAAATCTGATGTTCTCCAACTTGTTTGCTGAGTGGTCTTACTTCTTTCTCAAGTTCTCCCAATCTTTGACTAGTGTCTTCAGCCAGTTTCCGATTTTCACCTACAGCCTCTTTTAATTCTCCAATAGACTGGACATTCTGTGCAACTTGTCCAGTCAGTTTGTTCAAGCTTTCTGTATTCTGTTCAATTTTAGCCGTTTGCAAATCAGCCTTTCTGTCCAAAGCCTCCAATTTCTCAAAAATTCTCTCCAAAACAGAGCCACTTATCCCTGAAGCCATATCTTCCAGATGTAATTCCTCCGTCTCTCCCTCCCCTGCCTGTGTCAGGGAAGCCGCCTCTATATCAGGAGGCAGAGTGGAAGGCAAAGCAGGCACAGATGATCTACGCTGTGAGGCTGCAGATAAGGTTAAAGTTGTTTGTTTGGTTCTTCCTCTTTTCCTTGCGCCACTCATTCCAGAGTTATCTGTAGTCCAAGGTCAGACCAAGTTGTTCCCATGAGAAAGTAGAGGCCCAGATACAATAGTCAAACAGAAGGCCGGGAAAAGGAAAGTAAAACAAAGTCACTGCTGTAAAGTCCAAAATCCTCTAGAGGGAGCTTAATATGTCTTCAGGGAAAAGATCAAATCCAATTCAAATTTATAAGTTTAGTTCCACGTCCAACAGCCTCCACAGAGTAATATTTTTAGCAGAGTATACTTAAGGCAAAACAGTGTTTCTAACAGTGCCTAGACTGCAACAGTTTCAAAGTATCAAGTTCCTGCTCAGAGTGTTTCAAAGTCTGGATTCAATGTATCCAAAATTGCAGACTGGTGCTCAATCAGGCAGCTCCAGCACCTGGGGTTCTTATTTAATTTATAATCCAATGGTACAGCAGAAGAAAGGTATCATTGCACCCTAAGTATGTCAAAGAAAAACAGTAACTTAAAGTCTTTTCACCCAGGAATCTACTTTAGTTGGGTGCCAGCAGTTGGTTAACACATCACTTTTTGTCTCCACTCCTCCTGCTCTTTGCTTTAAAGTTCAGTGTAGCGGGAGACGGGCTTCCTGCTTATCCTCACTCCGTTTTCAGCCAAATTTTAACTTTTTTTAAAAAAGTTTTAAAAGTTTCAGAAAGTTCTCAAAAAGTTTCAGAAAGTTCTTAAAAGTTTCAGAAAGGTCTCAAAGTCCAAATTACTCACGGGTTGTAGTTTTCCAAGTTTAGAAAGTTGCAGGAAGAAAGGACAGCGCTGGCCGGCAACAGCAACGCGGCTTCACTCCGCTGTTTGCGCAACGACCCACAGCGCCGCTACCCCCTCCGCGATCCGCGACCCCTTACGAGGTCCCTTCAACGTTTCGGGGGCTGCTTCTGGCGCCCGCCGGGTCCCGAGACCACAGGCTTCTGCTACCTGTGGTTTTTCTGAGTGGGTCTCCGCTTCGCCGTAGCGGACGACCCGTTTCCAGCGGAGCTTCCTTCTCCTCACTCGGAGAAGGCAGCCATTGCCGATCGCGCCGCCTCCGGAAGTCCTATCTACTTGCACTTTGGGGTGCTTTCGACCTGCTAGGTTGGCAGGAGCAGGGACCGAGCAACGGGAGCTCACCCCGTCGTGGGGACTTGAACCGCCGACCTTCTGATGAGCAAGTCCTAGGCTTTGTGGTTTAACCCACAGTGCAACCCGCGTCCCAAAAGGAGTGGCCTACAGTAATTGATGCTGCAAAGATTCATGCCAATTAGCATTATGCATTTGGTATATAGTCTTTGCCAATTTC
The DNA here is from genome assembly GCA_034642415.1 of Podarcis siculus. Lineage (NCBI taxonomy): Eukaryota > Metazoa > Chordata > Lepidosauria > Squamata > Lacertidae > Podarcis > Podarcis siculus. The sequence goes on from JAXCMG010000112.1 coordinate 361,192, forward strand.
TGAGTTTTCAAGTTTTTACCCTACAGGCATTTTGTGTCTTCCAAAAGTGCCACGTAATATCAAACCAATCTAGAAAATAGTTATGTAAAGGAAACAGCAGGGACGAGGAAACCCCAGCATCTCCTGCTCTTCATCCTACTGTTAGTGATGATTAGCTGAATGAGATAACCACAGATAAGGACAGAAGGCGAAAGCCCACTGGCCACTTTCCCTTCCAGTAAGATGTCAAGGCAAGTCCAGAGGGAGCCTTCAGAATACCAAATAATTAGTTTCCAGCTGCTTTTCATGTGATGAATAAAAAGCAGCTGGCTCTACAGTCTAGCAGAATGTGGTAGGACGCTTATGGTGGGGTTACCCGCCATAGTTTGTAACTGTGGGAATCATATTTGTCATTGTTGTTGTTTTGTTTTGTTGTGTGTGTTTTTTAAATACTCACAAAGAAAAAAGACTCCTCGTAAGTTGGAGAAAACGTAGTGGGTTTCCAAAAGAAAAAAGGACACCCCCACATCCTGAAGTGGTTCTGTCTACTATTTCATGTCATGATTCTGCCGTCTCAGTCCGATGCATGTCAGGGTGAGGCACAAGAGCTACTTTAACCTGATGCCCAGTGAGATGGTAGAATGCCTGATTGTGCCATTTTAAGCTGCAGGTAGGTGTGTCTTTGAAAACTGCCTCACATTGACACACATAATCTTGTGTGCAAAAAAAGGGGGGGAGAAAGCCACATTGTGTAGCTCTCTACCTGTTGTACAGCAACACGAGCAGTTCTGAGGAGAATGTGCTCGAATATGTGAAAAGAGGTATCCTGTTTGAAGTCCAAACAGGACAGGAGACACTTTTCTCCAGGCGAAGGGGGAAAAAGGATAATCACGGTTTTCTAGAGACAGGTGGCAACCGTAGTAAGTTCAGGTGCAACAAGTAAGGTAAAAGGTAAAAAACCCAAGGATGGTTAAGTCCAATCAAAGGTGCTCATCTCACTTTCAGGCTGAGGAAACCCACGTTTGTCCACAGACAGCTTTCTGGGTCATGTGGCCAGCATGACTAAACAGCTTCTGGCGCAACGGGATACTGCGATGGAAACCAGAGTGCATGGAAATGCCTTTTACCTTCCCACCACAGCAGTACCTATTTATCTAGTTGCCCAGGTGTGCTTTCGATCTGCTAGGTTGGCAGAAGCTGGGGCAGAGCAACAGGAGCTCATTCCATCACAGGGATTCGAACCGCCAACCTTCTGTTTGGGAAGCCCAAGAGGCTTGGTGGTTTAGACCAAGGCACCACCCATGTCCCAAATAAACAAGCACACAATCACTGTAAGGTCCGCCCACCATTGTGAGGCTCAAAGCAATGAAGATGATGCCTCCCCAGCTGTTGCCATTGGCTGTGGGTTTCTTGTGATGTCACAAAAGCCCTTGGCAGCTGAGTGGATATAAAAGCAGGCCAAGGGGAAAGCCCTTTTCTGTTTCCAGCAGGACACATCTGGCAATGGATGTGACATTCAGCACTGCCCAGGTTTCTTCCACTTGGAGGAGGCAAACTGGTGATTGGAAGGAGGCAATCCTCTGGCAGTGGGATGCTAGGGAGCGATAATAAGGACGTTTGCTTGCTTGAAGGCTGCTGGTATCCATGGCTGGAAGCTGGCGGACGTCTCGTGATGGACCTAACCATAGCTTCTGACACAACGGACACCGTGATGGAAACCAAAGCGCACAGAAATGCCATTCACCTTCCCGCCACAGTGGTACCTATTGATCTGCTTGCACTGGAATGCTTTCGAACTGCTAGGTTGGCAGGAGCTGGGACGAGCAACGGGAGCTCATCCCGTTGCGGGAATTCAAACTGCCGACCTTCTGATCAGCAAGCCCAAGAAGCTCATTGGTTTAGACCACAGCGCCACCCACGTGCAAAAATCTCATCTTAATAAATAACAGTTGATTAGGCTGAGAACAAGTGCCATGGCTGCATGTTCCTACAGCTATCACATTTGCATCCTGCTCTTCTGAGGCATCCAAAGTTTTCTGCATATTTGGTTAAGGGATTATGAATGCAGCAACAATTATAGCATACTGGCGTACTTTGAACCCCATCTTTTGCTGATATCATATCATGTTCCTGGCTAGAGTCATCTTACACAAACAGATTATAATATTTTAAATGTTTAATGTTAAATAATGTGTCTGTGTTTCCCATGGCTCCCAAAAAGCTTCAGCAATGAACAGTTTTACTACCTCTATTAGTTCATTTGGATGGCTGCCTCTTCGTTTCCTAGTCCCATCGCTCACAAAGGTAAAACAAAAACTCTGAACCAATATCTGATGGAAAATTATCCATTGTTTAACTGTTGCTGCACATTTCCTGTTTAATGAGAAGTGTTTAAAAGCTTTGGGAAAAGCTATTGTTTTTCTGCAATTTCTTGAACGGCCAGGAGAAAGAAGCATTTCACTTCCAAGGCCAATGCAAAATTTATAGACTAAACTCCTTTCAGTGACAACATTTCTCAAAGTAATGTGTAGCAGAAGTGAACATATTTTTTTTTTGCCCAAGCATATCCTGTTTAACAAAACGCAGCACCCCCCTGCTGCTTCTGTAACTCTCTTTAAATAGTAATCCTATTTTAACAGAACTTGTGGTTATGCAAACAAGGTGGGTTTTCCCCAAACCACTCAGTAAATGGGCCTTACTGTCCCAACAGAAAGCAAAACATACTTTGCTGTCATTGCATATATTCTTCCTTTTCCTATTTTCCCTCCAGTAGCCACCAGTGAGATGATGTGGGTGGGACACTCTTCCTCTCCCAGTACAGAGGCTGACTGGCAAATGTTTATCAGAGGAGGAATAAGACTCAGGGAGACTCCCGCTGGGCTCCCATGCCTTGCGGATATCTGCCTGAAGCCCAAACCAGGTCGGGGAACAGCGGGATGGCGGCACTCCGCCTCCCCGCTGTCCCCCAACCATGTGGTGCTAGCAGTGGGGAGAAGCGCACTTCTCCCCGCCACCAGCCTCCAAACCAGGTCTGGGGACAGCGGGATGGCGGCGTTCCGCCTCCCCGCTGTCCCCCGAGTTTGTGGGGCTGGCAGCAGGGAGAAGCGCACTTCTCCCCACTGCCAGCCTCCAAACCAGGTCGGGGAACCGAAGCCCGGGGCGCGCTGTGTGCACCCCTGGCTTCGAGATGCAGGCTGTTATCCGCAAGCCTAGGGAGCCCGACGGGAACTCCCGCGGGTTCCCAAGGCTTGCGGAGAGCTTCCTGAAGCCTGGAGAGTGAGAGGGGTCAGTGCGCACCAACCCCTCTCGCTCTCCAGGCTTCAGCGAAAGCCTGCATTCGCCCCATAGGACGCACACACATTTCCCCTTCATTTTTGGAGGGGGGAAAGTACGTCCTATAGGGCGAAAAATACGGTAATTGTTGAATGGGGCAGTTAAGATAAAAGCTTCAATTTGTTTCACTGATGTTGTCACACTGTATTTGCTAATTTTTACAAAAAACAAAAACAAATAAATAACAGTAATAAACCCCCCAAACCTGGACATTTCATATAAAATGCAAAAATCCACCTGGGCAGGCATAGTGCCCCCCCAAAAAAGAGGATGTGTCTGGGGAAACCTGGACATATGGCAACCCCATCATAAGGAATAATTGTTTTTGATCTACCATTAAACTGAATGGGCTCAAGGAGCTGGGGATTTTATTGGAGTGTATCTGTGATTTAGGCTGCAGTGGCAGGTGACGCAGTGGGACTGTACACTTATGAGACTTCCCTGCAGCTGAGTCAATGTAGCTACTGGGATGCTGCTCGGATGGAGAGCAGTGTGGTGTGACAGCGGTGAGGTCAGTGCGGTGCAATCGCACGGGCAGGAACACCAGATTGGCTCCGCCAGCGCATTCGCACCACGCCGACCATTCCATTACGTCTTCTTCCCATTGTATCCTGGTATCCACCAGCAACTCAGCAAGAGGAAATCAAGTAAGTGGCTTAGCCCCACTGAATTCCATATCCATGTAACTGGGAGCAAGCCTTGATGAACTTAATGGGAGTCCCTTCTGAGTAGATAATGTAAAAGATTGGTGCTGTTATGAGATCTCTGTTTCTCTCTCTGATCAGATTCATTACGTTTCATGAGATCTAAAAATATATCCTCTTCTTGTAGCAGATGGCTGAAAGGCTGCACATTTATATTCAGAGATTCCTGCTCATCCACGAGCATCTCAATATGATTTATGAACTAAACTTGGCATTCTGTGCCTCTCAAGAATTTATCTGCTTGCAATTCTAGGAACAGATTGGAAAACTGGGTATCATTCATTTTGTCTCTCTGCAATACTTCTTCAAGAAGGAGAAAAACTGTTGCTACAAGATATAAAGCCTTCAGTAAACCAAGCGCTTTTGCTTCTGGAAACGGACATCATTGAACATTTAGCTAGAGAATGATTCTAATGAAACCATTGTCTGAGTATGCAACTGTCGTTCAAGGAAATGACATAAATATTTATTTATTAAATTTATACCCCACCCTTCCTCCTGATTTAAGGAAAGCCCAATGAGTACAAATACATCTCTGGGTGGATATTACTGGGGCTTTAAAAACCCCACAACCTTCTGAACGATGGCTGCTAATACTCTTTCAGCCGTTACAGATATCAGTGGTAGACAACTGAGGGGCTGAGCTCTTGACACTCTAGCTGCTTACTAGATGAAATAAATAGATGCAATAAGGTTCTTGATAATGTAAACTCATTTGTATTACAGTGATACCTTGGTTCTCAAACGCCTTGGTTCCCAAATGCCGAAAACCTGGGAGTGTTCTGGTTTTCAAATGTTTTTCAGAAGCCGAATGTCCGATGCAGATGTCGGCTATTGTTTCCGGGGTGCCTGCACCAATCAGAAGCTGCGCCTTGGTTTTCGAACATTTCAGAAGTCAAACGGACTTCCGGAATGGATTAAGTTTGGCACTTTTGTTTTTGCTATTTATTTGGGGGGGTTGAGGCTTTTTTGGTTAATTTGTTTTTGTGGCTTTGTGGGTGATAATTTTTGTTATCCACAATACTGTCTTATTTATTTTATAGTACAGCACATTGATTATTGCTTTCATTTTAAGGATCAATGGTCTCGTTAGATAATAAAATTCATGTTAAATGCTGTTTTAGGGGTTGTTTTTAAAAGTCTGGAACGGATTAATCTGTTTTGCATTACTTTCTATGGGAAAGCACACCTTGGTCTTGGAACGCTTCGGTTTTGGAACGAACTTCCAGAATGGATTAAGTTTGAGAACCAAGGTACCACTGTACTTGGAACACTGTGACACTGATTTGTTATATTTGATTTTGATATGTAAATTTGTCTTGCTGTGCTTAGTCCTTTATATTTACCTTTTTAGCATTTGTTATGTTTTGTTTCAATAAAAATGAAAAGGCAATATTTTAAAAAGAAAGAAAGAAAAAGAAATCTTAGGGCAGTAGAGGGGCATTGACAATATCGTGGATCCAGGCAGAGGAGTCTTCTGTTGCATGTGATTAATTGTATTTATATACAGATATTCAAGCTTACTGAAGATAATACAAAATAACACTGGAAGGAAAATAAGTAAACACGTGCCGATCCAAATCTGTTGCCAATTTTTATGAATTCATTTGTCCCCTGCAAAAATTAGAAGGGAGTTTCTGCTGGGTATTTTTTTTTTTTGGGGGGGGGGGAGAATGTTATTGTAATGCAATATAATTCATTTATTCTTTCACCACCACCTAGGTTGAAAGGCATCCACTCTAGAAGGAGTGCTGAAACATGCCTGTGAATTTAGATTAATTGGCTAACTAATACCACAGTCAGTGATAAAGGAGGGGAGAGAAATATTACCTCATTAGTTCAAACAAATGGCCCTTCTTGCTAACTTCATGCAGAATGCCATATTTAAAATGTCAGACAAGCGCAATATCAGCATCACTCAATTGCAGACCCCAAGATAAACCATGTGGAACCTCACTGAGTAATGAATTTTAGAATCACCCTTGACAGCAAGGTCCATAACTGTGTTGACCTCACTAAAAATAAATTAGAAGGTAATGGCTCCTCTTCATGGTGAATTTTGCATTGCAAATGGATATTGTCCTCCAGGAGCCTCATTCAGATTGTTTCTCAAAGAGATTTCAGAAGTGCTGTCATGCCATAATAAAGCACTTGGCAAGGTTTAACAGGCACCGATGCCAACCAGGAATAATATTTTTAAAACCTGTTTTTATCCTAGATTCGAGAATGCCTTTTACCTGTTGTTCAACCTATTGTTCTACATCACTATGATCATAGATCCTAAATAAAAGTAGACTTCATTTTAGCCTCTCTCCAAACATACAAATCAACATTCTTTACCTATAATTTCATTTACTCTTTAGGTACAGAACGGTGGAAACACAAACAGAAAATAACAAGTATGGGAATACCGTATTTTTTGCTCTATAAGACTCACTTTTTCCCTCTTAAAAAGTAAGGGGGGATGTTTGTGCATCTTATGGAGCGAATGCAGGCTGTGCAGCTATCACAGAAGCCAGAACAGCAAGAGCAATTGCTGCTTTCGCTGCGCAGTGATCCCTCTTGCTGTTCTGGCTTCTGAGATTCAGAATATTTTTTTTCTTGTTTTCCTCCTCCAAAAATTAGGTGCGTCTTGTGGTCTAGTGCGTCTTATAGAGCGAAAAATATGGTAATTACAACAGTGAATAGAGTAACAACAGTAGGAAACTCCTCGGCTTTACTCGCAACAAGTTTATTAGTGGGTGGCGCTGTGGGTTAAACCACAGAGCCTCAGGCTTGCTGATCAGAAGGTCGGCGGTTCGAATCCCCACAATGGGGTGAGCTCCCGTTGCTCGGTCCCAGCTCCTGCTAACCTAGCAGTTCGAAAGCATGTCAAGGTGCAAGTAGATAAATAGGTACTGCTCCGGTGGGAAGGTAAACAGCATTTGCGTGCGCTGCTCTGGTTCGCCAGAAGCGGCTTGGTCATGCTGGCCACATGACCTGGAAGCTGTACGCTGGCTCCCTTGGCCAATAAAGCAAGATGAGCACCGCAACCCCAGAGTCGGCCACGACTGGACCTAATGGTCAGGGGTCCATTTATCTTTACCTAATCTTTACCTACCTATAATACAGGTATAGAATTTTAGAGCTGGAAGGGATCTCGAGGATCATTTAGTCCAACCTGCTGCAATGCAGGAATCTCAACTAAAGCATCCATGACAGATGGCCATCCAACCTTTGTTTGGAAACCTCCAAGGAAGAAGAGTCTACCACCTCCCAAGGGAGTCTGTACCAACGTTGAACAGCACTTACTGTCAGAAAGTTTTCCTGATGCTTAATCAGAATCTCCTTTCTTGTGACTTGAATCCATTGGTTCAGGTCCTACCATCTAGGACAGGTGAAACAAGCTTGCTCCATCATCCATGTTACACACCTTTAGATGTTTGAAATTCCTATTATATCTCCTCTCAATTTCCTTTCCCCCCCAAGCTAAACACCCAGCTCCGTCAACAGTTCTTCATAAGACTATCATGGGGGACTGTCAATACATATATTACTTAAGTTGATACTCTCACTCTTTAGAATATATTTTCAGAGATTTCATTCAATACCTGGATATGCCTGCCTTCCCAGAATAGAAATAAGAGCCTTCTTCATGGATCAAGAATGGAGACTTGAAAACCCAATCTCAAGAGTCCCCTTCTTGCAGAAGTAAGGAAGACAGACTTCTTGTAAAGCAAAGGGAAAAATTTTTTTACAGTGAATTGTGGTATATTTATATAATTTTGAACAAACTTTATAAAGCAGCCATTCTTCTTAGACATTTCAATTATCCAGGCAAACGTGATGATGTTCATTGGTAGGCAACTACTGCAAGCTAATTGGGAAGCTACCTTAAACTGAGTAAGACTATTAGTCTTTCTAGTTCAGATTTGTTAATAATAATAATTATTATTATTTATTATTTCTACCCCACCAATCTGGCTGGGTTTCCCCAGCCACTCTGGGCGGCTCTCAACAGAATATTAAAAGCACAATAAAACATCAAACATTAAAAACTTCCCTAAACTTCCTTGACATCTGATGGGAGGGCGTTTCGCAGGGTGGGTGCCACTACCAATAAGGCCCTATGCCTGGTTCCCTTTAGCTTCACTTCTCACAGTGAGAGAACCACCAGAAGGCCCTCAGAGCTGGACCTCAGTGTCCAGGCTGAATGATGGAGGTGGAGATGCTCCTTCAGGTATACTGGGCCAAGGCCGTTTAGGGCTTTAAAGGTCAGCACCAACACTTTGAATTGTGCTCGGAAACATACTGGGAGCCAATGTTTGTACTGAGAGGTCTGTGCTCTCCAGAGTCAGCGATCTAAGAAGATGTTGAGTCCACAGATAGACACATGACCAAGAATTGTCGAACACCACCCCAATCTCCAATCAACGTGGAATTCCTGGGGTTCTAGGCACTTGCCCAGGGTTCAGTTTCCTTTGGAATGAGGAGCAGCAGAGACTGTAGTGTCTTTATGATGTATGGTTTATTTACACATATATAGAGCCTGAGCCTACGATAGAGGGGTTCATAGCATTAACACCCCAAGAGGGTCCTGCTTACTCCCATAGCCACAGCCTTGGATTTCAACAGAAATTAGGCATGATTCTGGCTTCTGGCTGCCCAGCCTGCAGCCTGCCAGCTTCTAGCTTCTAGCTCACATAGCTCAACTCTCAGTTCTGGCCTTTGTCTTTCTAACTTCCGGCCAGTAGAGGGATGGGGGCCCACCCACTGGCGGAGGAAGAGGAGTGTGTGGGGAGCGCACTGCCCCCAGCAGCACGATCCTGGTGGGGTGCCATCATGGCTGCCCCCCACCCTCGTTGGGCGCCATGCCCCCGTAGGCATACAGTCTACCCGCCCTCTGCAAACTCATAGCAGTATGGTAGAGGATGGATGAAGTTAACAAAGTGAGAATTCAAGAACAGGAATTCTATTAACACTTAGGATAGTTGGTGAGCTGTAAATCCAATGGAAGGTAATTACATTTTACTGAGAGAGAACCACTTATATTGCTTATTCAAGCCTAAAGAATGTGTCACATATGCCCATGAAATCCATTGAGCTATTTTTTTGGATTTTTGTTGCTCAAATATAGCAACTTTTAAAGTCAGAGACAAAATGCCCAAGGAAACAGAGACGGTGCCTCACAGGTATCTTCTACGTTTTAGTTGCAGCTGGCAATACACATTTCACCACTTTCCATTTTAAACCGTCGTTAATACGCATACATTTTCCATTTCTGTCTCAATTAAATCAATTATATTTAACAGAACCTGTGCCTTCAGGGGAAGTGCAACTTCAACCGACCAGTTTCTTGGACACAGGAAATTTCTTTTTGCTAGTTTTCCCTGTATCTATATGGCTTTGTTTTTGTTTTCTGTTCAATGGGAGCACATTCTCCATTCATACCTATGATTCACCTCCTGAGTCAGGCTAGGGGAAAATGGATTATATGATTGTATTGTATACAGAGCAGCACTCACCAGACATGCCAAGCCTTCTTTCACACCCTATTTTGCTTGCCTTTTCAATTGCAATTTGGCATCTCAAGTCCCATCAATCAGGTTGCTTAATGAGGTACTGTAGGCAGCTGTATTTGTCAGCCCAGAGGCTAATGCACAATGTGCTTGTTCCAAACAGGTTTTCTATTTCATGCATATGATGAAGTAGGCTATTACCTACAAAGTTCATTGTGAAAGCTCAGGCTCCAAACGTATTAACATTTGCAGTCCAACGGAACGGTAGACGTTAGTGTTACAGAATCTACAGGTTCTTCTTGTTGCAGAATCTATACATATATCTTAACTCTAATCATGCAAAGTACAAAAAAATGTAATGGCCAACGTGAAAAGGAATTGCAGGCTGGGAGTGGTAGATTATAAATACACATTTCCACAGCCAACGAAAATAACATTGCAGTATTGAATTTGCTTTCTAGATAACCCATCGGTCATGAGATTTTACTTTACTTTTTATTCAACATGTTCATACTTGGGGCTTGATGTGATTTTAGAAGAATTGCTATTATGAAACATTATGGTGCTGTAATGAAGTAGAACACTTAATCTTTGCAAACAAAAAAACTAAAAACCCCCAAAGGCAACTAAACTCAACAGTAAAAACTGCAAAACTATATTGGAGAGTGTGATATCAAACAATTAAAGTCTTTGCGTGCCCATAATCCTGAAAAAGTATGAAGTAAATGGTCAAATAAATGAAATATTTAAATGCACAGTGGTTCACTATGACCACTACTGCAGGGGGACCCTGTTTTGAGTTCATACTGACAAAAAATTGATTATCATTTCTCTATATCACCAGTATCAGAGGTATTACTCTTATTCCTGACTGCAAATCTCACAAAACAGAGAAATGTAACCCATGCCAAAAACAGTCAAGCACATCTCTCTAGTGAGCTAAACTGGCTCATCTACAAGGGAGGACGCAATGGAGGCAGCTGAAGCCCCTTCACCTTGTCCCTATGACTGAACACACTCACCCTCAATGGTGGCACTGAGGAAAAGGAGAAAGAGGAGGAGCAAAAGGGCCAGGGGGAACAGACAGTGAGCCCTCAGATTGTGGTTCTGGGCCCAGGCCAGAAACCGATGGTGCCATCCCTTGTCTCAAGTCCCGACCTTGCTTTTGGTTTCAAATACTCAGAGACTTTAAGAAAGTCTCTTTGCACAGTAGACCAAAAGGGTTAATTAAAATATGTAGATGTAATTTACATTACATTCTCAAAGCTTTTTCTATCACATCCGAAAACAAATGCTGGAACTGGATGCTGGAGCTGCGATCTGGAGCGGTTTTCTGTTACCCTCATCTGGACAAGACTCCCACTTAAAAAACAAAAACAAAGCCTTCAATGGTTTTCATAAGAAGAATAGGTTTATCACAGGGCATTGGTGTACACTGCTGAGGGAGAGTGTTGCAGATACAGTGGTACCTTGGTTCTAGAACAGAATCCGTTCCGGAAGTCTGTTCAACTTCTGAAACTTTTGAAAACTGAGGAACAGCTTCCGATTGGCTGCAGTAGCTTCCTGCACTCAAGCGGAAGCTGTGTCAGACATTCAGCTTCCAAAAAACATTTGAAAACCGGAAGACTTACTTACGGGTTTTTGGCATCCGGGAGCTGATTTGTTCATCAACTAAGCTGTTCAAGAACCAAGGTTTCACTCTATTAATATTGTGCAGCTTGAACTGGATGCTCAAAAACTGACTCCTTTTGGAATAAAACATTGTCCAGACCCATAATAATAATAATAATAATAAATTTTATTTATATCCCGCCCTCCCCAGCCGAAGCTGGGCTCAGGGCGGCTAACAACAATAAAACAGTACAAAAATACAGCACAAACAACACTCTAAAATCATTCATTATAAAATTGATTCAAATCAAGCCACTGGCAATCATTGTGCCAGAGCTCCACGAAGATTGCCGAGGGAGGGAGTCAGGCTGTTCCCTGGCCAAAGGCCTGGTGGAACAGCTCTGTCTTGCAGGCCCTGCGGAAAGATGTCAAGTCCCGCAGGACCCTAGTCTCTAGTGACAGAGCGTTCCACCAGAATCTTACTCGGCTATGAGTGATCACCAGGGAAGAAGAAGAAGAAGAAGAAGAAGAAGAAGAAGAAGAAGAAGAAG
>JAXCMG010000112.1:377867-429986 GCA_034642415.1 Podarcis siculus
CTTATACTGAAGTCTTAGTCCTTTGTCTCCACAAATAATATCTCACAGAATTCCAGCCCAAGGCTCCTGAGCTCCTGGAGATGCATCTTATCATGTCCTTTTCCCACAGAGCCTGGGAAAAGCCAAGACGCTTCCAAAACGGCAAATTTGCAACTGAATACCTTACTCATTTGATCTAAGGTTAAACACTCACGTGTTAGAGCAGAGAACTTTCTCAGCTAATCATTAACTCAGCTAAAGCTTAGAGAACTCTCAGTATGCTGCCATGGGAAATCCCCAGTGTTAGCAATGCACACTCAGGCAGTCTTCATTTCAGTGTCAATTAAACAATTATACTTAACAGAGAAGGTCCATAAAGCATTGCCATAGTAACTGAAGAGAAGCAAAGAACAAGGGGGCAGGGAGAACCTCATCAGCAGTAACAAAAAAAGGAAGGACCTAGTTTGTGTTGGACAAGCGCTAAGTAGCTCAGTGGTGGAGAACATATTTTTTTTGCCTGCATAAAGCCCCCATCATCTCTACATAGGGATGGACAAGGGCACTGCCTGAAACCCCACAGAGTCAGTGTAAACAATAACAGATGGACTAATGGTCTCTGACGCCGCATAAGCCAGCTTCCTAATGGTTCAGGACCACAGTACTTCAAGGACTGCCTCTCCCCATATGTGTTCATCATCTGAGGCCCTTCTTGGTGTGCCTCCATGTGGCAACACGAGAATGGGCCTTTTCTGTAGTGGCTCCCAATTTGTGGAATGCTCTGGAGCCTTCGGGACGCAGGTGGCGCTGTGGGTTAAACCACAGAGCCTAGGACTTGCCAATCAGAAAGTCGGTGGTTCGAATCCCCGTGACGGGGTGAGCTCCCATTGCTCGCTCCCTTCTCCTGCCAACCTAGCAGATTGAAAGCATGTCAAAGTGAAAGTAGATAAATAGGTACCACTCCGGCAGGAAGGTAAATGGCGTTTCCGTGTGCTGCTCTGGTTCTCCAGAAGTGGCTTAGTCGTGCTGGCCACTTGACCCGGAGGCTGTACGCCAGCTCCCTCAGCCAATAAAGCAAGATGAGCGCTACAACCCCAGAGTCGGCCACGACTGGACCTAATGGTCAGGGGTCCCTTTACCTTTATGTTTACTGGAGCCTTCATTCTATATTTTTAGGTGCCAGGCGAAAATGTTCCTCTTCAGCCAGGCCTTTGGCTGATTAATATCCTACAGCCTTTAAAACGTGTCTGTGGGAAGGAGGATTATTGGTCTGCTGTCTTAGTTTAATTGTTTACTTGTGTTTTATCTTGTGTTTTATTCTGAGGGGAGAGAGACTTTCTGCAGGCAATGGCTTCTCCACCTGCCTTGCCCCACCCTCCAGCCCCAGGAGCCTTTCCCAGACCCATGACTTTGAGAACAGCAGAAGCAGCTGGGAAGAGAGGCGTTCAGGGATATTAAAAAATAAATAAATTATAAGTTGTGTGTCCTCGTTTCTCAATATGATCCTTTTACACTGTTTTGTATGCCTCTATGCATTGTGATTTACTGTTATTTTTGTTGATTATAGATTAGTAGTAATTCTTTATTGTAATTGATAAGTGCAAACTGTTGATTATTTGCTGATATTTAATTTTACTGTTCACTATTGGATTATAATGGATATTAGAATATTGCTTTATTCAATATAAGTAGTTTATTGTAAAGTTATTGTGACTTTTTATATTGGATCAGATTGTTACTATTAATGTTTGATGTTTTATTGTTATTTTTATGTGTGTTGGAAGCTGCCCAGAGCGGCGGGGCCACCCAGCCAGATGGACAGGGTATAAATAAAAATTTATTATTATTATTATTATTATTATTATTATTATTATTATTATTATTATTATCATTGTTATGTACTGAAGTTCTCACCCTGGGCCTGTAGATAGTTATGCAAATGAAGGATCGAAAGTGACGTTCAGTGATTGGATAGTTTTAGAAAGTTGCAACAGTTACATTGTTCTGGAGCTCTATATAAGCAGGCTGACTGAGCTCCTCAGTTCAGTTCTATTCCAGCTTAGAAATAAAGAGCTGCTTTGGAAGAATCGCTGTGTCGTCTGATATGTTCGCCCACAACTTAACAATCATTATTTATTCTGAAAACTACCCTAAGAACTTCAGATGAAGGGTAACATAATGATGATGTTAATGTGCTGCCTGCACAAGTGTGTACATCCCTTTGAGAATTTTTTTAATTTTAATTTTTACTTTAAAGTGGCATACTATCAAATCAATCGTTCATATATCTGGCTTCCCAGGTACAGCAATTGTAGCAGCGACATTGAGCAAACGAGGCTCATTGCCCATGGTGTCCCCAGTTGCTCCTAAGAGATTATTACAGGGTTCCATGGGTGTGAGGTTGGGCATGGCCCAACAAGGTGGCAGTGCCAAATCACTGGTCTCACGAAGCCTTAAGGCGTCTTCTGCGAAGGACAGCCTGTGTCGCTCTGCTGTTCTGTGGCCCTCTGAGCGATAAACACCTGTGGCTTTCTGTTTTCTCCAGCATCTTTTTCATTCCCCACTAATAACTTGTGAAGAAAGAGAAACCAAATTGACTGCTGCGGCTTCCGAGAAACGCAACTGGTGAGAAACTGATTAATGCGCTTGACAGTTAATCAAATGCCCGAACAATATTTCCCTAAGCCCAGAAGGGGCTGTGTAATTGCAGCAGCGGAGATTTCATAGCTTCCCACTTGCCTCGGGCGCTGGGTAGGCACAGTTGCTGCCTTTTGAAATGAAGTGTAGCACAACATTTAATTCATTCGCCGGGTTAGGAAACCAACCAAACAATAAATGCAACCCACATGAATATCCAAAGGACAAGCCCACTTAACAATGTTGTGTCGCTTTGTATTCACACAGGTTAAACACACAATGGCAGGAATGTTACAGGAACTCGATTCGGCCTCCTTTGCCATGGGTTTGGAAAGAATTCCGCTGCGATGGTGATCAATTTTTAATTACACTTTCTGGCAGCGTAATAATATGGTGATTCGTTTTCCTGACAGGAACCTGGAAGATCATTATGCAGCATGAATAATTCAGAGAAGCAAAGTTCTTGTTGACAAGAATAGTAATAGTTTTTGCATTTTCCCCCCTCGCCCAAGGGGATCTTGTTGACACCCCTAGCTAGAGTTAAGACATGCCAAAAGACTTTAGCCACAGGCCTTGGGTAGGTTGGAGAAAAACACTTGGAATGGAGTTTGGAAAGTAGATTTGAAAATTTTGTTAGGGCAAGCAAAATAACGTTTGTCAGCTGAAATTTCTTTTTAAAGTTTGAATAAGCATTATTTATTTCATTAACATATTGTTCATATCGGTCTTTATAAAACAACAACACACAGTTGTGCCATGTGGATACATTCTCCATCAAGCTTATTGGTAAACGAAATATGACCCAATTTTCATGATGGGAATGTTGCCTTTGCTTACAATGTGCATTTTACAGCAGGCTGCACAGCGAAGTGGTTGTGTCTTCATTCCATTGTGCAGCAAGCAGGCTACATTTTCAGCCCACAGGGAGGTGCATGGAAAAAGTCAACACTCTCCAGACTAAAAATTGATCTGGCCTCAGTGTGGAGCCATCAGATGACCACTTCGCTGTACAACCCATGTGAATCCACCTCTATTTATAAGCTATATATTTTAATCTTTTATATGTAGCTATATGGAAATATACTGGATTTTCTTTTACATAAGTGGATAATTTTTTATTAATTTTGCAAAACTGCTTGCTTCTGCCATTAAACACACACACACTTTCCCTGCAGCAAAACTATGCATTTCAAAGTTGCAGTGTTTTTGCCTATTGAAGAAGAAGAAGAAGAGTTTGGATTTGATATCCCGCTTTATCACTACCCGAAGGAGTCTCAAAGCGGCTAACAATCTCCTTTCCCTTCCTCCCCCACAACAAACACTCTGTGAGGTGAGTGGGGCTGAGAGACTTCAGAGAAGTGTGACTAGCCCAAGGTCACCCAGCAGCTGCATGTAGAGGAGCGGAGATGCGAACCTGGTTCCCCAGATTGCAAGACTACCACTCTTAACCACTACACCACACTGGCTCTCTGGCTATTGATTGCTCACCTGCCCCTCCACAATCAACCACAATCAAGGATATTCCGTTAAAGGAGTCCGGGGGTTTGGATTTCGTCCAAAGCCCACGGAGAGGTGAGGGCCATGCCATGACCCACCGGGAGCCCCTAGGTAGAGCGTGAGTCGATTGCTATCAACCGAGCTCCCTCTTTGTCTGGTTACCCTTACCAAACTCCCTGCAAGGCGGGCAGGAGTCAGTTATAGTTTTGGATACCAATGCCTAAGCCAATACCGCTCACATTCTGTATTCAGTAAAGTTGTGGCCAAAATTTGCCCATTAACATTTAAACTTAATTCATGTGTCATTATGTCTTTATTACCGGGGGGGGGGGGGGGGGACTATGGCCTTGACAGCCAACCTGGGGTCTGAGGGAATCAGAATGAGGAAGCCACTTTTGCATCTGGAGCCCTAGCTATGCCTGCTCCAGGTGGCATAGCTAGGGCTCCTGAGAGGTCCAGCCTGCCTCCACCAAAATGCTTCTCACATTAAACCACTGACAGGTGGAACACCCACAGAGGCTTTCCACTTGCCTCATATAGATTGGGGTCTTTACCACAGGGAAGTCCCCCACCCATTGAGCCTCTTTGGCTTGCCAATCAGAAGATCGGCAGTTCAAATCCCTGCAACGGGGTGAGCTCCCATTGCTCTGTCCCAGCTCCAGTGCACTTTTACTACTATTACTGCTATTAAAATTTGAATACTGCCCTTCATCCAAAGATCACAGGGCAGTTCACAACATTACAACATGAAAACACAAAATATATGGGACTCTTAATTTCAGGGTCGTGGGTTTGAGCCCCACACTGGGCAAAAGATTCTGGCATTGTAAGGGGTTGGGCTAGATGACCCTCATGGTCCCTCCCAAACTCGATTCTCTGATTCTCTGATTCTCTGAAACCTATATCCCTCCTCCCATGGGTTCCAGCTATTCTTTCACACATCACATTCATGAACATGCAAACACTATTCTGCCTCAACCACATTTGAAACCTCCTATTTACTCATGCCTAGACAGCATCTTGAAAAGTAGAGACGTCACCTTGCCAACAAAGGTCCGTATAGTTAAAGCCATGGTTTTCCCAGTAGTGATGTATGGAAGTGAGAGCGGGACCATAAAGAAGGCTGATCACAAAAGAATTGATGCTTTTGAATTATGGTGCTGGAGAAGACTCTTGAGAGTCCCATGGACTGCAAGAAGATCAAACGCATCCATTCTTAAGGAAATCAGCCCTGAGTGCTCACTGGAAGGACAGATCGTGAAGCTGAGGCTCCAGTACTTTGGCCACCTCATGAGAAGAGAAGACTCCCTGGAGAGGACACTGATGCTGGGAAAGATGGAGGGCACAAGGAGAAGGGGGCGACAGAGGACGAGATGGTTGGATAGTGTTTTCGAGGTTACCAGCATGAGTTTGACCAAACTGCGGGAGGTAGTGGAGGACAGAGGTGCCTGGCGTGCTCTGGTCCATGGGGTCACGAAGAGTCGGACATGACTAAATGACTAAACAACAACAACAACATTTACTCACACAAACATATACCAGCCGACATCCAGAAACATGACATCCATTCACATTTGTGTCCTGGCTGCAATCCATAAATATCCAGTGGCTTCTTCTGACTTTCTTCCAAAGGTGAACTTCCATCAGCCAACACCCACAAATATCAGTCTGCTTTAGCCTTGTAGCCTCCACCAACTTCCGATTCCAAAAGCCACTGACTTCCATCCACCATCATCTGCCAGCTTCTCTTAGGTCCATCATGAGACACCAGTCAGCTTCCAACCACAGATAACAGAAGCCGTCAAGCAAGCAAACTTGCCTTATTATCGCTCCCTAGCATCCCACTGCCAGAGGATTGCTTCCTTCCATTCACCACTTTGCCTCCTCCAAGCAGAAGAAACCTGGGCAGTGCTGAATGTCACATCCACTGCCAAGTGTGTCCTGCTGGAAATAAAAAAAGGGCTTTCTTCTTGGCCTGCCTTTATATCCACTCAGTTGCCAAGTGCTTTTGTGACATCACAAGAAACCCACAGCCAATGGCAACAGCTGGGGAGGCATCATCTTCATTGCTTTGAGCCTCACAATGGCGGGTGGACCTATCAGTGATTGTGTGCTTGTTTATTGGGGACACGGGTGGAGCTGTAGTCTAAACCAGTGAGCCTCTTGGGCTTCCCAGTCAGAAGATTGGCGGTTTGAATCCCCGCAACAGGGTGAGCTCCTGTTGCTCTGTCCCAGCTCCTGCCAACCTAACAGATTGAAAGCACGCCAGTGCAAGTGGATAAATAGGTACCACTGTTGTTGGAAGGTAAGCAATGTTTCCATGCGCTCTGGTTTCCATCACGGTGTCCCGTTGTGCAAGAAGCAGTTTAGTCCTGCTGGCCACATGAACCGGAAAGCTGTCTGTGGATAAACACTGGCTTCCTTGGCCTGGAAGTGGATATGAGCGCCACAACCCTTTGACTAGATTTAACCATCCAGGGGTCCTTTACCTTTTACCTATTTACCTTATCACCTCTAATTACTACTTCAGTGGAAATGTGAAAGGACTGCAGTCTTAGTCTTCCCAAAAAACCCAAAATAATAAAGCTAAAATAGGTTTCCATTACTGGTTGACTTACTCAAACAGGACTCTGGGATTTCTGACATCTGGAATTCCTAGGTTGTCCATGTGTCCTACTTTGCAGATGATCTGAAGGAATCCTCTGTTCAAAGGCCTGTGCAACCCAAGCTCAATTCAAAGATAAAGAACCATAGAAGGGAATGGACCTTGAAGTTGTCTGAAAGCTGGCAGCCAGACAGCAGACCAAGGAGGCATAAAGAGCACCCAGTTGCAGCCTTCCCTACTAAGGTGAGATATCTTGTTTCTATTTAAAATTTAGTAATTATTTCCAACTCTATACATGCATTAATTAATACATGCAGATTATATGCAAATCCGTGTCTCTTTTTTGGTATTGCATAACTGGCCACTCTGAAGATTTTGCATTTTCAGTGCCCCAGGCAATAGGAAGAGGAATACCTCCCAGTTGTAGCTACTTCTTCTGCCACCACTGCTAGGTTAGATTTCCATACCCTCCAACATTTCTCTGATGAGAATAGGGGCATCCCAAATTATTATTATTATTATTATTATTATTATTATTATTATTATTATTATTACCCCACCCATCTGACTGAGTTGCCCCAGCCACTCTGGACAGCTTCCAACATATATAAAAACATAATAGAACATTAAACATGAAAAAAAACTTCCCTGTACAGGGCTGCCTTCGGATGTCTTCTAATGGTTGCATTGTTACTTATCTCCTTGGCTCGAGGGTCGCATAACTCCATACCAACCAACATTTTCCAATGATAATGGGGTCATACTAAGGAAAAACGGAACATTCTGGTACCAAATCAGAAACTGTGGCAGCTTCTGTAAATCTGGTACTGTCCTTGGAAGATAGGGACACTTGGAGGGTCTGGATTCTGGATAATGAAAGGGAGCAGTAGGATAATATTTAGGTTTGTTGGGGGAAGAATAAGCTTCAGAGAGTCATGGAGGAGTTTGGAAATTCTTGGGGAGGTTTTGATCCTGCTTCAGTCCTGCTGATGTTATCAGGTACATAACAAGTTTCTAAATTATGGAATCATTAGGTGGAGAAAGCTTTTTTGAGGGGAAGGGGAACAGTTCGTTTGCTGAGCCCAATTCCAAATGCAACTGGAAAAGTTCACCATAACAAACATGTACTACAAAATCTACTGTACATGCACGACTCATGTATTTTCCTTTGCTATCGTTGTCATTGGTAAAACTTTGTGGCCCAGCAGTCAAGGGTTCCTTCAGATTGAAAAGATGGATGAAGCCCAAAGGGGTTGCTAATGGAGCACAGATACCCAGATGTCTGCAGAATTTGAAGATGCAAGGGGTGAGAATTATTTCACATTGTGTTGATGAGATGTGGATTGCCAGCAATTAAAAATCAATTATCCCCAGCAGCTGCGTTCATATTTCAGCAGAAATGGGGAAGCAGAGTTTGGGGCTTCCCAGGCAAGCATTTCCTCCTCCCCCATGTTATTCTTAGTGCTATATTAGCTCCATCCTTGATCCACTGCTACTCATGAAAATGAGAAGGGCTGCTCCTTGTTCTTTCTCACAGCAAGCTGCAGTCATTCTTCTCCCAGGTAGAGTTACTGGCAATAAAGGGATTCAATTCTGGCCTCTTGCATGTCCTCTCTTACAAGTAGATGCACTGGAAGAGAAGAGCGCTAGTCAAGGCTTTCCCCCTCTGCTGGAACTTGCTGTAATGGCATTCCAGTACCTCTCAGCTGGGTCCCAGTTATGAGGGAGAGACCCAACAATGAAGAGACTCTCCCAGGAACCTGAAGAGGACATCCTCTATGGCGGGGTCAGCAAACTTTTCCAGCAGGGGGCCAGTTCATTTTTATTTTTTCCCCAAAATATAGTCCGGCCCCCCACAAGGTCTGAGGGACAGTGGACCGCCCCCCTGCTGAAAAAGTTTGCTGACCCCTGTGGTAGATTATATATTTGTTCTGCAGGGAAAAGCAGTTTTATTCTGTTTAGCAAGCAGAACGCTGAAGCACATAGAATATTCATTCAAGGACCTTGGAAGAAAAACAGAGTGAACATCTGAATTGATGTCCCCCTGCACCTCACTGTCAACTCTCCACAATAGAAACTGTGACTAATGCTTCCAGCAATATTCCTGTTGCCACAATGAACGTGTGTTTTTATAAACAGAGACTATTATTACAAAAACAGGAAGTAAAAAAGAAAGAATGAGAATGCTGTAACGGTAGCATTATCTCTCTGTGTTAAACTGTACAGATAAGAAGGGCAGGATTCACCAGTACAGTGGTACCTCGGGTTACATACGCTTCAGGTTACAGACGCTTCAGGTTACAGACTCCGCTAACCCAGAAATAGTACCTCGGGTTAAGAACTTTGCTTCAGGATGAGAACAGAAATTGTGCTCTGGCGGTGCAGCGGCAGCAGGAGGCCCCATTAGCTAAAGTGGTGCTTCAGGTTAAGAACAGTTTCAGGTTAAGAACGGACCTCTGGAACGAATTAAGTACTTAACCTGAGGTACCACTGTACAGGGCACAAGATGGTTGCTGAGAACAGCAAACACTTTAGGTACAACAACTGATATAGGAGATTTTACCAGCAACACCTTGACAAACACAGGGGTGCCCTGGTTGTAGGAATGGGGAGAATTCAAATCAGATTGCATTTAAACATGAATTTACCCATTTTACACTTGATAAGATAATATGTGGACTGAAAAACCACCACCCTTTGAAATTCGTACTTCTCTAAATTTTGCAGTTCAGTTCTGCAGCCCAGCAATATGCACAAAAATGCATATACTAAAGTAAAGTGTGCGTGAAAATGCACATATTAGTGAAAATAACAGGGGGGAAATGCATTAGATTAAGGAAAATATAACAATGAGATAAAATATACTTTGCGAAAATGTGTAAGGCAAAATTGCATATAAAAATGTGTACATATTAGAAATGCTGGTGAATTTTCAGGATGACTTTTTATTATTATTTTATTATTATTTTTAAAAGGAGAATGTAGAAGCTGATGTGGAAATGTGAAGAATTGAAGACTGGCAGCAGCGGCTGGTGTGCCAATACAATGGGAAGATGCTGCTGTTGCCAAGTGCAGCCAGTGGATAGGGAAGTCTCCACACCCTTACTGGTGGGAAGAAGGCCACTATAGTCAACACCATGAAAGGTGCAGGGCTGCTGATGTATCTTATGTGTTCCTGGTGTGGCCAGTCAGTAGCTGCAAACCTACACAGCTTTGACTCTACAATTCCTGTTGCTGACAAGTCTGCTACCAAAAAGGGTGGGAATGGGGGGGGCTTTCTTCCCCTTGCTCACTTCTGAGCATCAGTGGCCTTTTCCCAGTCCTTCCCATCCATCTGCTACCTCGCTGGACACTGGTGTTTGTAGGAATTAAACCTCAGTGTGTCATTGTGGCTAATACCAAACCAGAGTGGTGCATGCTCTAGTTATCTCCCACTTGGACTACTGCAACATGCTCTACGTGGGGCTACCTTTGAAGGTGACCCGGAAACTACACTTAATCCAGAATGCGGCAGCTAGACTGGTGACTGGGAATGGCCACCGAGTCCATATAACACCAGTCCTGAAAGACCTTCATTGGCTCCTAGTACGTGTCCGAGCACAATTCAAAGTGTTGGTGCTGACCTTTAATGCCCTAAATGGCCTCAGCCCAGTAGACCTGAAGGAGCATCTTCACCCCCCATTGTTCAGCCCGGACACTTAGGTCCAGTGCCGAGAGTCTTCTGGTGGTTCCCTCACTGCAAGAAGTGAGGTTACAGGGAACCAGGCAGAAGGCCTATTTGGTAGTGGCGCCTGCCCTGTGGAACACCCTCCCACTCAATGTCAAAGAAATATACAACTATCTGACTTTTAGAAGACATCTGAAGGCAGCCCTGTTTAGGGAAGCTTTTAGTGTCTGATGTTTTAATGTATTTTTAATCTTATGTTGGAAGCTGCCCAGAGTGGGTGGGGAAACCCAGCCAGATGGGCAGGGTATAAATTATTATTATTATTATTATTATTATTATTATTATTATTATTATTAAGCAGGGAACCAATATTTCCTTCCTTCTTGCTTCTATCATGTATTCATGATGTGATCTGCCTTGCACACCTTGTTCCTCAGTTTCTTACCAGGTTTTTGATTGGGAAATCATATAATATGTGAAGCCCTTGTTTATCTGGACATTAAACAGGGAGCAGATAATGTTGCAGTTCTTACTGAGCGGCTAGACCAGAAAAGGTGAATGAAGTGGTCCAACAGCACAGGAGCTCTCCAGTGTCACATGATAGGAAGCATATGATTATCTGAGCCGTACCAGGCTAAGTGGCAGACATGGGCAGTAGAGGACACTTGAGAGCACTACTGAGCTACTGACAAATGCTGGCTCTAACTAAGGAAGCAGGAATATGAGAGCTGGAAATGGAAGAGTGTGGGCAGCTTCCTTGTTCTGGAGGCAGATCCTGAAATCTAGGAGGCAAGCAGAAATGGAAGGGACACCAAGTAGAACTGGAAGGGACACCAAGTAGAAATGGAAGGGACACCAAGTAGAAATAGAAGGGACACCAAGTTTCTCGCCAGTGGAACTGGTCCTACCTATAGGCTTAGAGTGGAGTGGTTGCCTCAGGCAGACGTTTTTGGGTATTATAAGGAAGTACCAGTAGCTTTTGTCTTCACGGAGAGAGAGACCGTCCCTCTCTTTCCAGTTAGCTAATGTCACACCCAATCCACACTTTTATGTAAGTCAGCCTTCAGCTTTAATAATAACTTGAACAAAACTTGAACTTGAACAAAACCACTTGAACTTGAACAAAACCATACTACTTAGCTGCAGGAGAAGGATTCATGAATGGTTGGATCTGACTGAGATAAAAGAGATGTGGCGGTATTCAACTAAGTTTTACTCAAGAGCAGACCTATTGAAATCAATGCACCTGACTCGGTTGAATGCCATCCATGATATATGACTGAGGTGAAAATGTAACCACAGACTTTAATAAGTCTGCAGAGAGGGAGTGGCAGTTTGGAATATATGTGATATATGTATATACATAAACATCTGAAATGCTTGTCTACAGAGTTTTATGTATTTATATTATATCGCTTAAACATAGAATTTAAAAGTTCTTAAATCTGCAATCCCGTGCTTAATTACTTGGGAGTAAGTGTCATTGAATATTGCAAGACTTAACTTCAGAGTAAACATGCAAAGGATTATACTGTTGGACCATGCCTGCATACAAAGAATTGAGCTTGTTTGCAGCAGAGCTTTATATTTAGCTTTGTCCCTATATGGGAGGTCAAAAATCATGTCACATAATATGCATGAGCGAATTCTAAAACTGCATCATGGAAATCGGTGACCTTTCGGAGAACCTCCTCTAGAATCACAAAAGTAATCTGAAAACTATAATGCAGTGTTAAGGAAACATGTTTAAAAATCCACCCCATTGTGGATAATTATGTGTTACTTTACCTTATTTGCATAATATTGACAATAGACAAAGTCAGCTTTGCAACTGCCATAGCCTACTCTGCTTTGTTTCAGTGTATGAGTAAGATACTCATGGGGTCTACTGATAAATTTCTGCCCCCTAAAAAGTGGTAGTTAAGGCATAGCCACTCTTCCTAATTGTCATTCTTATACAATGGCTTCTAGATTTTAGTTTTCTAAATTGAATTGGCATCTCCCACAATAGCACCAGCCAGGAGTGGGAAAACACTTTCAGTTCCAGTAGAAAATAATCTTGGTGTGTCAAATTATTTTGCCACCTGGATAATGTAGATCAGGGGTCAGCAAACTTTTCCAGCAGGGGGCCGGTCCACTGTCCCTCAGACCTTGTGGAGGGCTGGACTATATTTTAGAAGGGAAAAAATGAACAAATTCCTATGCCCCACAAACAACCCAGAGATGCATTTTAAATAAAAGCACACATTCTATTCATGTAAAAACACCAGGCAGGCCCCACAAATAACCCAGAGATGCATTTTAAATAAAAGCACACATTCTATTCATGTAAAAACACCAGGCAGGCCCCACAAATAACCCAGAGATGCATTTTAAATCAAAGGACACATTCTACTCATGTAAAAACATGCTGATTCCTGGACCGTCTGTGGGCCGGATTGAGAAGGTGATTGGGCCGGATCCGGCCCCTGGGCCTTAGTTAGCCTACCCATGATGTACAGGTGAAACTCGGAAAATTAGAATATTGTGGAAAAGTTCATTTATTTCAGTAATTCAACTTAAAAGGTGAAACTAATATATGAGATAGATTCATGACATGCAAAATGAGATATGTCAAGCCTTTACTTTTGATAATTGTGATGTTTATGGCGTACAGCTGATGAAAACCCCAAATTAACAATCTCAGAAAATTTGATTATTAAATGAAATCAGCAAAACAAGGACTGCAAATAGAGAAATATTGGACCTCTGAGAAGTAGAAGCATGCACATGCACTCAGTACTTGGTTCGGGCCCCTTTTGCATCAATTACTGCCTCAATGCAGTGTGGCATGGATGCTATCAGCCTGTGGCACTGCTGAGGTGTTATGGAAGACCAGGATGCTTCAATAGCAGCCTTCAGCTCTTCTGCATTGCTCGGTCTCATGTCTCTCATCTTTCTCTTGGCAATGCCCCATAGATTCTCTATGGGGTTCAGGTCAGGCGAGTTTGCTGGCCAATCAAGCACAGTAATCCCATGTCCATTGAACCAGGTTTTGGTACTTTTGGCAGTGTGGGCAGGTGACAAAGTCCTGCTGGAAAATGAAATCAGCATCCCCATAAAGCTCATCTGCAGAAGGAAGCATGAAGTGCTCCAAAATCTCTTGGTAGATGTCTGCGTTGACCCTGGACTTAATGAAGCACAGTGGACCAACACCAGCTGATGACATGGCTCCCCAAATCAACACAGACTGTGGAAACTTCACATTGGACCTCAAGCATCTGGCATTGTGTGCCTCCCCATTCTTCCTCCAGACTCAGGGTCCTTGGTTTCCAAATGAGATGCAAAAGCTACTCTCATCAGAAAAGAGATATGGGGAGCCATGTCATAAGAAAGTATGCAGGGATGGGGCTCAGCCCCCCTCTAATCTTGAGGGGCCAGGCCCCGCTGGACCTCCCTGTGGTGGCTGAGAGCCCCACCAAACCTTCCTGCAGGGGTGGGGCCTTTCCGCGGTGGTGGAAGACTTCCCTGGGCTGATTAATTATACTGTCAACCTGTATTTAAGCACCATGCCTCAGTCAACGCCTAAGAATGCTCACCACAAGGTGATGGTGGGAAGCGACTTTCTGGACCTACTCAAAAACTTTTCCAGAGTTGAAAAGGACCTAAGTGTCTCAGAAAGAGCCTGAAGAATCTGCACTGCAGAATTCAATCCTGAAAGCTGGTTAATTCTGTGATTTGGTAGTGCCCTTCCCAGCTATACTATCAAGAGTCAATTTTGAAAGGTGGATATTTCCACTACCCAGTGGGATTATGACTATTTTGAGTTCTTTAAATTAGTTCTTTCAGTAATGATGAGTTCTTTAAAAGACTGAAATGGACAGGCAATATAAGGCAGAATCTGTTGAATCTACAAGTCCTAAATGATTTTTAGTCAAATTTATGATTAACTAATAAAACCAGCAGAATGAGAACTTAATTTCCAATTATGGAAGCACTGATTGCTTCTAGATGTAGTAGCCAAAGAACTAATTTTTCAAGAAATAGCATTTTGCTTTTCTCTTTTTACAAAGAATGTAGGGAGATTAACAACCTATTGCATTGTCCACATTTGTAGAACCTTAGGGAGAATTTTAATATGTTGCCTCGTTCCTATTACTACATGAAAAAAACCTCTGTGAAAACTGAGATTAAAAAGAGGTATAAAGAGAAAGAACTTTGAGAAATATAGCCTTTTCCCACGATAGCAGAAATTTTGAGATAACAATTTGTTTACTATCAGTAATTAGTAAGGCGTATACCACATATTTTAGTCTTCAGAAATTTATACTTGTCAGATGTGGACCGTAAGGTCTGCTGTTAAAATATATTGTTGCATCAAAATGTGTGTTCCAAGGGCATGCTTTGGCTCCCAGTTTGTTTGATCTGGACTTGTATGACCTGTCATTCATGTTCAGTTCATCTGAGATTCATAATTCTAAACTGAAGAGCACAACAATTAGTATATTACTGTGTGTAAATGATGCTGTATTGTTATCTAAAGCTCTTGCGTATGATTGAACATGAGACCCTGTGCATACAATCATTGGAAAGATGTATGAGATTTGAACCCCAAAATGCACAAACTCTCCAAGCGTCCCTATTTTCCAGGGACAATCCTGGATTTACAGAGGCCATCCCAGTTTTTGATTTGATCCCGAAATGTCCCGCTTTTACTTAGGATGTCCCTATCTTCATTGGAGAAATGTTGGGAGGATATGGATTGATCCAACCCCCGAGCCATCTGAAGGCAGCCCTGTATAGGCATGGTTTGTTTAATGTATAATGTTTTATTGTATTTTTATATATGTTGGAAGTCACCCAGAGTGGCTGGGGCAACCCAGTCAGATAGGTGGGGTATAAATAGTAAAAATATTACTAAATAAATAGTAAAAAATATTATTTATGGAATAGGACGTCCCAATTTTCAGGTCCATATTGTTAAAGCTATGGTTTTCCCAGGAGTGATGTATGGAAGTGAGAGTTGGACCATAAAGAAGGCTGATCGCTGAAGAATTGATGCTTTTGAATTATGGTGCTAGAGGAGACTCTTGAGAGTCCCATGGACAGCAAGAAGATCAAACCTATCCATTCTGAAGGAAATCAGCCCTGAGTGCTCACTGGAAGGACAGATCCTGAAGCTGAGGCTCCAATACTTTGGCCACCTCATGAGAAGAGAAGACTCCCTGGAAAAGACCCTGATGTTGGGAAAGATGGAGGGCACAAGGAGTAGGGGACGACAGAGGACGAGATGGTGGGACAGTGTTCTTGAAGCTACTAACATTAGTTTGACCAAACTGCAGGAGGCAGTGGAAGGCAGGAGTGCTTGGCATGCTCTGGTCCATGGGTCACGAAGAGTCGGACACGACTAAACAACAACAACATTTTCATTGCAGAAATGTTGGCGGGTATGCACTCAATATTTCACACGAGGAGCAAACATGGGTTCATGAGTACTATGTTGCAGCCAGGTCTGGAGTAGAGTATTCTTCCACATACGGTCAGCATGATCAAGTGGATATTGGGAATTATTGTACAAAGTCTTTCACAACTTTGTACTGTATTTCAGGACACCGCTTTGTGCACATCTGGTACAATGCTAAGTGCACAGTTAACAACACAGAGTACTCACACATGGCCAGAAAGCCCTCAGGCCTTTTAATTTAACTGAACACCCACAAAAAAACCCCAATTTTGGGTATTGCTGGCAGTGTACATTGTTTCCCAGCAGCGAAGCCTAGGTGGCACTATATGTTCATTGGTGGGTAGAGGAAACATGGCATGGCCTCATTCAACCCATCCAGTCTTTCGGAAAAGGTAAATACTGTCATTTGCTGAATTTCCTTCTGTACTGGAAAATGATTGTGCTCTAGAGTGATATTAGATATTCCCATGTCTACTCAGAGGTCCCATTCAGTTCAGCAGGGCTTCTACCCAGCAAGATGGGTATAGAATTTTGACGTTATTCAGATGGAAAGGCCACCTATACTTTCACTTTTTAAAGATGTGTCTGTTAACAAATATAGCTTACAAATAGAAAAAAGAAGGAAAAAACTGGATGTAGAGAGAGGCTCAGAGTCAAAGATCTCCCATTCTCCTCCATTTCCCCCATCCCATCATCTCTTTCTTATCCAATTAATGCACCAACATTCTCTCATCCTCAATCACACATGTATATACATACTGAACATTCACACATAATCAGATACACTAACATCTCACGCTCTTGATCATGGTCCACATGATCAAATCTTTGTTTAATAAGCCAGGAAATGCACCCACAAGTAGCTTTGGAGCTTCACTCCTCCCTTAGGGCAATCAACAAAACAAAGCAAAAAGCTACTATTAACCATGGTTTCCTGTGACATGCAAACCACAGTTTAAAGATGGCTTGTAAATCTGGCTTGTTTGACAGCATCACATGTAATGGGAAGCTGTGGTTAATTTGTTTTCTTCACCACCCATGGGGTGGAGGGGTGAATGTGTCTACATGTAGATGAAATCAGTGCTAATATATCTTAGTTATAAATATAATAATATAATATAATATAATATAATATAATATAATATAATATAACCAGGATCCAGTCATGCAAACATGGCAGCTGCGGAGGCAAGGAGACTGTCTTTCACTTTCTGCCCTACTGCCATTATCCATCATGATAATACATTCACACAAGTGTGGGTGTGGGTGTAGGTGGGTGGGTGGGTGTGGGTGTTGGGATCTCCTTAATTTATCCTCATATGTCTGGCAGATTCCCTGCCAGCCAGCAGAATGGATTCATACAGAGAGACTTACGGTTGTCAACATAGCTGTTCAGAGGTATAAGCTGTGCTGGCACCAGTGGCAGATAGACTATATCTAATCTGTTTCAGAATTGTCCTTCACTGCGTTCAACACAACCAGGTCCACCCACAAAGAGACCCTTCTTGTTGAGGGGTGCATTGGGTTGGGTGAATTGATTAGCTCCTGACCTCATCCCAAGGCCTGATTATGATTTTGGGATAAAGGCCAATAAGCAAACCTCCTCCTTGAAGCTATGGTTGTGGGCTTAGGCCGGGGCAGGGAAGTTGTGCCCCCACCAGATGCTGCTGAACTACAGCTCCCATCACCCACCACCATTCAGCCAGAATGGTTGGGGCTGATGGGAGTTGGAGTGGAGGGTCACAGTTTCCTCATCCCTTAGGTGCTTCCTCTGAGTGCAACCATAACCCATGGCAATCTCTTTGGAAGCAGATATCAATTGATTCTGCTCCACCAAACTCTGCTGCCTCTTGAGATTTCAGGGAGCTTTCGTGAGGAAATGAGCAGCAGCAAGTTGTCTGATTCCTTTTAGCATAGCAAAAGAGTGTTTTCCTGTAATTTGTGCCTTACATCTGGAATTTAGAAGAGGGGTTGGCTTATCTGTGGCCCTCCAGATGTTGGTCTCCCATCACATCTAGTCAGCATGATCAATGACTGGGGTTGAGGACATCTGGAGAACCACAGATTACCCAACATGGAAGTTTATCTGACATAGTAATAATAGTAATAGTAATAATAATAATAATTTATTATTTGTACCCCGCCCATCTGGCTGGGGTTCCCTAGCCACTCTGGGCTCCCAACAGAATATTAAAGACACAATAAAACATCAAACATTAAAAACTTCCCTAAACAGGGTTGCCTTCAGATGTCTTCTAAAAGTCAGGTAGTTGTTTATTTCTTTGACATCTGGTGGGAAGGTTTTCCACAGGGCGGGTGCCACTACCAAGAAGGCCCTCCATAGGTGGAGCAAGAAGGGGAATATTTTGGTGCCTGGGAAGTGTGGTAGAAGTGGCTTGGAATAGTGGCTGGAATTTGCGTGTGTAGACCCCCAAAACCACCCCCAAATGAAGACACAATAGACACAGATTTTAGTTTAAGGTTTTTGGCATAAAAGTTTGGCCACAACTTTATTGATTACAGCATGTGAGTGGTTGCTTGGGCATTGGTTCCAGACTACCTGAACTTGCACGGTGGCAGGAACAGGACTGACACTGGGTACCACCATATGTCAGTAAGGGAAAGTGAGAACTCCTTCGATCTCACAGCTCACCCCAGATGCTTGCAGGGGCTCTGGCGTGGCTCTAGCCCCTTGACTGGGTTCGGACAAAAGCAAGGCAAGCCCCTGGATTCCTTTAATGGAATTCCCTAGCGGCAGCAATGGAGGGGCAGGCACAGCCAACCACATCCCCTCCCCAAACCATTGAACCAAATGCCCAACCGCCAACCTTACAAAGTTGTGACAATTTGCTACACGGTAGGCAAAAACCAAGTGGCACCAGCCAATCAGCCAAATTTCTACTGGGCCCCTGCTCCAAAACAGAGACCCCTAGACAGTCATAGCAAGGCCATAAGAACAATCCTAAATATAGGGAGAGGAGGGTAGGTGATGCGCTGCACTTCGTAAGAAAGTGAAACTCTCCAGCGACGTGCAGCAGCTTAAGTAGCCCTTCAGCAGCCAATAGCCAACCCAACTGACCAAATTTCTGCCCCAGCAACAGAGGGGCAACCAATGGGGTGTTGTGGCCATCCACACAGTCCCGCCTCACAACAGGGAGGCAGTTTCTGGTGATCTCACTGCAACATGTGCCCTCCATGATGGAGGACCCGACTTGTAGCAAGCTTCATTTTCTTCTCAAATCCTTAGTGAGAAACATCTATCTCAACATCTAAACCATTTTGTCTCAATCAGTACATTTCCGAGCACAATTCAAAGTGTTGGTGCTGACCTTTAAAGCCCTAAATGGCCTCAGTCCTGTATACATGAAGGAACGTCTCCACCCCCATCGTTCAGCCCGGACACTGAGATCCAGCGCCGAGGGCCTTCTGGCGGTTCCCTCATTGCGAGAAGTGAGGTTACAGGGAACCAGACAGAGGGCCTTCTTGGTAGTGGCACCCGCCCTGTGGAACGCCCTCCCTTCAGATGTGAAGGAAAAAAGCAGCTATCCTATCTTTAAAAGACATCTGAAGGCAGCCCTGTTTAGGGAAGTTTTTAATATTTAATGCTGTACTGTTTTTAACATTTGATTGGGAGCCGCCCAGAGTGGCTGGGGAAACTCAGCCAGATAGGCGGGGTATAAATAAATTATTATTATTATTATTATTATTATTATTATTATTATTATATCGTTTGTGTGTTAAAATAGCTTGGTTTTTAACAGGTATGCTGTCGACTTTGACCAACACATAACTCTGTCGTGCGAACAGAACCACCATGACAGAAACATTAAGGATGGATTGTTGTCTCCCAATTTCTCAGCATATGCAGCCAAACCTTTTAAAAGCCTTGCAAGCTGACTAACAGCAGGAGTTCCCTTTCATGCCAGGAACAGCTTTTACTTAATTAAAGATGCATGCTAGAGAGCAAAGGAGGCCTGGGAACAAATCAAAGGAGAGAAGTCAAAGATGGTGGATCAAACAGTCTGGCAGTCCTTTGTGGGGAGAGGGGAGTGCCATGCTAATATCTTCTTTACTGACAGTTCAAATGCAGCGATGGAGAAAAGACGCAATCCAGGTCTCTGTGCCAACTAAATTCAACTTCAGGCATGATTTTTTTAAAAAAATAAATAAATACATAATTACAATAATAACCAGAGCTAGAGGAAATGTTGCACCCCAAAACTGAGGATGCAGGGGCAACTGTATAAAACACTCACAACATTTCTTTAAACCAGCATTTCTTTAAAAAGTGGACTGCGAACTACTAGTGGACCTCAGACCACTCAGGTGGGCCTCAGCGCTACAACCTAACTAGCTTTCTGGCCTTGCTGTGGTCTTTTGATTGGGCCAATGACAACATGAGAAGGTCCTTGTATAATACTGTAAGCAAAGGTGGCTAAGTTTCAGAAAAACTCCTTCCACTGAGGCAAAAGGACTAGAGGAGATGTTGAAGGAAATTAGAAAGAGTTACTTTTTAAATTGTTATGTACTGAGTTGAATAGGATCCAAACTGCAGCAGTCTGATTGGTCCTAGAACAATAGGATCCAAAATGCAGCAGTCTGTTTGGTCCTAGAACAATAGGATTCAGAATGCAGCAGTCTGATTGGTCCTAGAACAATAGGATCCAAAATGCAGCAGTCTGATTGGTCCTAGAACAATAGGATTCAGAATGCAGCAGTCTGATTGGTCCTAGAACAATGCAGCAGTATGATTGGTCGGCAGGAGCCACCCAATCCAGCTCCAGATAGAAGTGAATCCACAACCTGATTGGCCTACAGGAGAATTCCAGAATTAGCCAATCACGTGCAGCCCATTGTGTAACTAATGTATTTTCAATGTAATGTATAAAGCAGATACTTTGAGGGGACATTCATTCCCTCCTCACCACTATGAGCTGAATAAAGAGCATGAAATCACTTTGCGACACTGAGTATGTTTCATAAATATATGTATAGAAATTGGGAATAGAAAGAAACATGATAAGAGAGAGAGAGACGCTATTACAGGAAGAAGTGAATTTAAAAGGAGGGATGGAAAGGACTGGTCGTTTGGGGGAGAAAGGAGAAGGGAAGTAGAAATTGCAGGAGGTAAATAGAAACAGCTTGAGAAGCATTGGGGAGAAAAATATAAAATTAAATACTTTCTGTACCTTGAGCCTCTGGATTAGAAAATTATTCCTAAAATTTGGGAGGAGAGTCACAATTCTTTTTGAGCTAAAGTTTGAGGAAAGCTGCATTATGAAACTCCTTGCTATAAGGAAAATGCTATGGCAAAGAAATTAGCAGTTGCCAAAGAAGGATCAGGTATCAGTAAGAAATTGCATTGGCAATTGCCGATGCCGAACTCCGATTCCACCTGCCATCATTTTGTGACTGGTTCTACCCCTGTTGCACCATCTTGTGACTGGTGGACCTCAGTAAATTCCAATCCACTCAACTGGACCCTGGGAGTAGAAAGTTTGAGAACTCCTCCAAAAGCTAATAAAAACTGAAGATGCTCATTTTGAGACGTGCTTGAGGAGTTCCATATTTGTGAATTCCGATATGAATTGATCTGATTTACAGCTTCTGGCCAAATGTGCAGACTTACATTTTATTGTCCTTTTGCTTTCACACCTTCCAACTGTTCTGACACAGTTCCTGGAAGAATCAAAATATGTTTACAAATGTGTGATTTGAGAGAAAATATTATTTAAATACAGAAAGACGCCAAATTATGCACATTTAACTTGTGTGTGTTCAGCTTCACGTGTGCAGCAAAAAAAATTAAAAAGGGTGTGTCATGTGTCCAGCAAAAAAAAAATTAAAAAGGGTGTGGAAAGGGGGAGGGGTTCTGGAAAAAACAGCTTTGGCAATCCCACCTGCCATTGAATCTAATGAGTTTTGACTATACATGATTGTGGCTTTAGGCGCGATCCCCGGAACATCACCCTCGTGTAAGTTGCAGGTTTACTGTATATGTTTAAGTATTCATTTAAATGTGAATTTCCATGCAACTTTTTTTGAAAACAACAGCACCAGCAACTACAACAACAACAGAGTAATGTGGAAATGTGATGGAACATGCAAAAGCAATGACAATTGTTAATAGACTGTTCCTAGTGACAGCAGTCACGAAATTAAAAGATGCCTGCTTCTTGGGAGAAAAGCAATGACAAACCTAGACAGCATCTTAAAAAGCAGGGACATCACCTTACCGACAAAGGTCCGTATAGTTAAAGCTATGGTTTTCCCAGTAGTGATGTATGGAAGTGAGAGCTGGACGATAAAGAAGGCTGATTGCTGAAGAATTGATGCTTTTGAATTATGGTGCTGGAGGAGACTCTTGAGAGTCCCATGGACTGCAAGAAGATCAAACCTCTCCATTCTTAAGGAAATCAGCCCTGAGTGCTCACTGGAAGGACAGATCATGAAGCTGAGGCTCCAATACTTTGGCCACCTCATGAGAAGAGAAGACTCCCTGGAAAAGACCCCGATGTTGGGAAAGATTGAGGGCACAAGGAGAAGGGGACGACAGAGGATGAGATGGTTGGACAGTGTTCTCAAAGCTACCAACATGAGTTTGACCAAACTGCAGGAGGCAGTGGAAGACAGGAGTGCCTGGTGTTCTCTGGTCCATGGGGTCACGAAGAGTTGGGCACTACTAAACGACTAAACAACAACAACAAATGAAAACTCATTTTTCTCAATATTGCAGCTGTTCAGTGATCATGAAGCTTGTGGTAAGCGATGGGATGTGATTAATGTTCAAGGCAGTATATAACAGGAGAGGGGCATGAAAGCTGCCTGGTGGAAAATGTATGAGGAGCATTTATTTCTCCTTTGTCATTAGAAACCAATAAATAGGACGAGGAAGCAGTTCTTTCTCCATTAAATTGTTTTAAGGAGGAAGAGTTTAACAAGGTCAATTAGGGAAAGTTCTTTCTTGGGAACATGGAAAAGCAAGGGTCATCAGCAGCTGTAGATAAGCACACTCCTTTCTGCTGCAGATAGAGATGGGTAAACCATTTTTAAAAGTGCCATGTTTTGTTTTTAATCTAGTGTACATGAGTACTCATACATTAAGGAATATAAGTATTGGAACGTTATCCAAAGCAATAACACCATAAAGGGATTAAAAAGGTAAAGGGACCCCTGACGATTAGGTCCAGTCGTTACCAACTCTGGGGTTGCGGCGCTCATCTCGCTTTATTGGCTGAGGGAGCCAGCGTACAGCTTCCAGGTCATGTGGCCAGCATGACTAAGCTGCTTCTGGCGAACCAGAGCAGCACATGGAAACGCCTATTACCTTCCTGCCAGAGCAGTACCTATTTATCTACTTGCACTTCATGCTTTTGAACTGCTAGATTGGCAGGAGCAGGGACCAAGCAACGGGAGCTCACCCGGTCACGGGGATTTGAACCGCCAACCTTCTGATCGGCAAGCCCTAGGCTCTGCGGTTTAACCCACAGTGCCACCTGTGTCCCCCATAAAGGGATTAAGGGACTGCTATTTGAGAAATGTAAGTCCACAGCCTTAGTAGAAATGCAGAAGAAACTGCATGCTGCCATGATCTGTGGCTAATATCATTCATTGAACCAAATGCAACATATTATAGCAACACTTTTGGAAACCCCCTCCACCACATTGTATTATCAAGGGGTTGGCTTTTTTGGGGGTAGGAAAAATAAATATAAATTATGAGTATGCTCATTTTTGCTTTCCATCTCGGCAAGAATGAGAGAGGCAGCTTTCCATTTGCACTAACTAAAAATAGGTCTTGAGTCATGCATCAGCTTTTGACACTGCAGTAAACTTATGCAAGCCTCACAAAAAAAATAAAATAAAGGTAGCCTCGTTGACCCAAAATAAAAATTCCAGTGTCCATATTAAGGTAATAATATGTATCAGGCTAACTCAAATAGCACAAAATAATGTGCAAGTTCTCCAGAACTCAGGCAGGATGGTAAATAGCAATGAAGTGAGGAGAAATATTACTATGTTGAAACCATGGCATCTATATGTGGTCATGAGGCTATTTGAAACTCAAGTGCATTAGAGAACTAGAGGATAGAGATATACAAGTATGTTTACAAGTTATGTCCTCACCCAAAAACATATTCCATTTTTATATGCATTGTGGTCCTTTTGTCTCCTCAGCAAACGTTAGATTGTTGCCAGATCTGACTTGCTCAAGATTGTGATAAGTCGCTTTGAACAGTTCCATGAAGGCATAAATGTAGAATGGGTTCAGGTGAGGTTGACCTTACCATGAAGTGACACAAACCACCCTTTTTTTATGCAGTGGATCCTAAAGAAGTGAGATTTCCCTTGCTCTCTGTCTTTGCTTGCTGTTCAAATGTGTGTTACTTAACTGTTTACGACGTCCCAATCTACTGAAGAAGATCCTGTACGTTTGTAAGACAACCTTTCAGTATGCATGTCAAAGAGTTGTAAGGGACAATGGTCAATCTTTAACAATGGTGAATTTAGAAACAAACAAAACAACAGAATAGGCTAGTGTTAACTTTGGAAGACAAAAAGCAAAACCACTGCCACCCTCAAATCTCTATGATATATTGTAAAGAACTGCTAAATCCTGTTGAGGAACTCTGCTCAGTTAATCAAAACCCTTTTGCTTCATTATGTCATGTAATTTTTGTATTTATTTTGCAGGAATAACAGTTCCACATTTGCCCTGAAAGCTTCACTTACAGAAAATTTTCATTTGGACAAAAAAGCAGGACTGCCAGGCCGTGGTGAAGCTGCTTGCTCTGCTACTGCAGCCCGCAGGGGCATGGCGCGCATTCTGGGGAAGTAGCGCACCGACTGTGGGGGGCGTGGCGCCCAGCGCATGCGGGGGCACCTCAATGGCACCCTACTGGAATAGTGGTGCCGGGGGCAGTCCGCTCCCTCTGCACTCCCGTTCCACCACCACTGCTGTCAGGTATCATGCTGTGTCTTTGGAGCTGCAAAATATTTTCCATGCTCTTACCTTGGACACTGATTCTCAGCCAGAGGAGCAAAAACGGCAGTTGCAAAACCCATAACACACTCTGATGGCAGCAGAAGGTAGTGTACAGAACAATTCCTGCTGCTCTCCAGAGATGTGTGGTGGTGGCAGGTGACTCCTTACTAGGGGAAACTGAAGCAGCAGTGTGTGGAAGAAAGGCTCAAGGTTTCAGTTATCTCTATACTAATGCACAGAGTATGCGAAACGAGCAAGAAAACTAAACATCAAAAACAACTTTCTGACATTAAGAGCTGTTTGACAGTGATGGACTCTCCTTCCTTGTAAGGCTTCAGATTAGACACACAAGTCACCTGGTGTCTTTCCCACTGTCATGAGATGTATTCTATTTCTACTGAAATTTCTGCAATGATTTCTAAATTTGCACCTATACATCTAAATTACCATATGAAAACCGGTGTCCTCTTTTGTTCTCTCTTTTGTGTGTCATGCAACCCCACTTTTTTGACAATGTGTAACTGGCCACACTAAGCAAATGACAAGTATAAAAGTTGACTACATGCACTAATACAGGTAGGTAATTTTAGATCACTGCCTTGTAGTGTCTCTTGGGGGTTTTAGGCAGGAGATATTCCCAGTCCTATCTGGAGAAACCAAGGACTGAACCTGAGACCTTCTGCATGCAAAGCAATTGCCCTTCCGTCGAGCTTAATGCCACCATACTTTAAATGTAGAAAAACTACAGTATGGAATAACTGGGGGTTATTATCTCTGATGGGCCACTCTTGTGGACTTTTTGCCATTAAATCTACAAGAAGAAACACAATTGTCCTGGAAGCAAGAATTGATATTTCAAAGCTGTTTTACAGTGGCTCTTGTGTTATTTTATTATAGGTTTGAGGTTTGTGTTTCAAGTAGATTTACAATTCGTAAGATGAATGACGCTTCTTCCAGACTGAACTGGTGACCTACCTAACATAGTAGTCATTTTGGTTCAGCATCAAGCTAGAAGAAAAGCTCTGGTTCGTTTTAAAAATAAAAAGGTTGATTTTTCTTTCAGAAAATATCTGCTGGTATTTCATGCTTAGGAACACAATGGAAAAGAAATGCCATCAGAGCTCAAAAACTAGTTTGTTAGTGGAAAAGACTTGCTTGGCTGCTTTGTACTCTGAACCTTCGCCAATATTTTCTTTCTTGAAATTTTGTCTCTTTTTTCCTCTTCACACATCACCGTGTGCCACTAATTTTGACTGCCTACAAGTTTAGATACATAGAAAGAGAACATGGCCTGATTTGGATGAAATGCTAAACTATAGTTAATGGTATATATATAGGTCTGCCCCTCTCCCACTTCTCCTCTGGCATGGATGTGAGGAGAAGGTTGAAAGCCGTTTTTCATTACCTGTAGTTTGTCATTATGTTTGAAAAGGGGGAAACTGTAGTTAAAACTATGTTTGTCCCAAACAAGCCAGGACGGATTGGACAAACCATAGTTAAAAAAGGAAATGGGTTGTCCCATTTCAGACATCACGGTGAACCTCAGTTAGTTGAAAACAGAAGCAAATGCTTCTTTTCCGCCCCCCCCCCCCGGAACACATTAGAGGAAGAGAGGAGAGCAGGTACACTGGAAACCAAGGATCATTCATGTTGCACTAAGCTATAGCTATGTGCTTTTCAAACGTAAGACTTGGTACCTGTGATGTTAACATATGAGAGTGCTGGAGGTAAAATAGTTAAACAGGTTACCCAATCAGAACCCAGGGGGGTGGAGTCAGAGGGACTATAAAACCAGCTCTGGGAGGGGCGAAGGAGGAGTTTGTTGGGAGTTGGGTTGGTTGGAGTGGGAGTCAATTGGGATAGAGTCTGTGGGGAGGTTGAGTTAGTGTAGCGAAATAAGCTGAGTCAGGAACAGTTAGGAGCTAGGAAGACAAGTAAATATCTGAGAGGTGGTTTAGTGAGTGAGAGCAGGTAGCGGAAGTTATAGGTCTGTATAGGCATCCCATGAATGTAATTGACCGATACCGTTTATGAAACCACACACTTGTTAAACTGCAATAAATAAACAGAAGTTTATGTTCCAGTTTAACCCTGACTGGACTCAGTATTGTCCCAGGTAGGGCCTTGGTGGTGGCAGCGAGAAATAAAGTGGTGGCACAGGGATCAATAGACGGTGAAACGTCCAGGGACCCTGTGTGATTGCCACAGTACCGTTTGCGCTATTTTTGCTGAATCAAAATAATGACTATCTACTAAAAACATGAAAATGTGAAACTACTAGAAGACCCTTCAAATTGATTCTAGTGTCACTTATTGTTTCTCCATGGCAACCAGCTTAGAACATATTTGGATATGTGATATTACCTGTGACAAGGTAACGGAGATAAGCACACATAAACTCAGGCAGGATGGTCTTAGAAATCCATGATGTAGGGTTCCTGTTCTCTCTAAAATTTCCAGCTGTGTTCAGAGCAGCCTTCTTCTTGGCAGCGGTTTCACACACCAGGTACCACAGAACTGTTTTGAAAGTTGTGCTATATAAGCTGACGTGAGTCTGGAAACGATAGGTCAACTGGCAAGCTTCTTCCCATTTAATTAAGCAGATTAGATTAAACCGTTTTGACACTGAACATCAAGTGTTTGTCTTTAGATGTTAGTTTCCATGTGTTGACTCACTCTTCCCCAAAATGCCCACAAGCTGGAGTCCAGTTGTGCTGCTGCGAGGTTTGAGGCAATCAAAAACATTTTAGCGCTGTTGGTGGAGGACAAGTGCCCAACTGCTAGGCCATTATGTTTTCAGTTAGCCTTTGTGAGGGGAAGCAAAAAGTCTTAACCAGTGAAATAAAAGCAAATAAGGAAGTAAATGAAAATGCTGCATGCGTGAGTCCCCTGCCGGAGCTTTCATGTGTTCCTATTGTGTGTACAAGAAATGCATACACAGAATTCTGACGATGTATATTCAGGCTAGATAGAACACAGTTTGCTTGACCATAATTGAGTGTGTCACTACCCAGAGCAACTCCCTATGTGGATATGACTATATGTTTCGTTTTTTAAAAAAATAAAATACAAACGATTTTAGTGACTCAGATGCTCCAGTTATTGTCTGAAGTGACATGATTTTAAATTTATTAGGTGATGCTCAGATGGTCCTTTGATTCCCTGTTTCTGAGGGTAGTGAATGACGCATTTTCCTTGCTGTACTTTTCAAGCACCCCTGCTGATTCTCCCTCTTGCTTTAGATTGTGTTCTTGCCACCTGCTCCAGCAAAAACTCTTTCTCTCTTGACCTTATCGCCAATTGATCCCATGACTCACCGCCACAAAGAGGCAGCCTCTTTTTAAAAAAGAAAAGAAAAGAACCCTACTACCAACAGCTATTTGTTAGAAACATAATGCAACACGCTTCTGGCAGGCATCTCAGCAGAGGAAAGGGGCATGATAGCAGCCAGAATCCAGCAGGGATTTTATCAAGAAGTTCTTTGTGACCCCTCAAAGTGAGAAACCGGGAGTCCATGGCTTATTCTATGCCACTTCCCTCTTACCTTCCTCTCAATGCATCGTGTTAAGTTGTGGGTGAACATATCGACGACACAGCGATTCTTCAAACAGCTCTTGTTTATTCACAGGCCAGAACAGAACTGAACTGAAGGGTTCAGTCAGCCTGCTTATATAGAGCTCCAGTACAACGTAACTGTAACAATTTTCTAAAACTATCCAATCACTGAACGTCACTTTTGATCCCTTATTTGCATAACTATCTACAGTATCCCCCTGCTGGCCCAGGGTGAGAACTTCAGTACATAACACATCAGTTGGGTAAGACCTAGAGAATTGGGGAGTCTATGCATATTCAGATATACTCATGTAAAAACAAGAATCAGAATTCCACCCACAGTCCCCTGCAGAATATCTGGTGAAACTCCCTCCTTCCTCAATAAATGTCATCACCTGCCTATGGGAGGTGAATACAGTTTTAATGCTGAATCATATAGCTTCCCCTACTGTTCCTTCTTGCCCTCCACTATTATTATTTATTAGCCCATTGCTTTCTTCATTTACTAGATCATTCATTAATATGAGTCAACTATAATTTCACACAGCATTAACTGAGCTGAAATTTTCCAGGAGAGTATATTTGGGGAGATTGTTTTTTTCCTGTCTGTGCACATACATATCCCTCATGAGATTGTTGGTGAATATTTGATTGAAATCTTTGCAGATAAGGTGGATAATTTTGAGAGGCACCAGCTCAAATTGCTGAGGGATTTATTGGTCAAAACCGGCTCTTTAAATTCAACTTTACAGCAAGCAGGGAATGGAAGATAATATCAGTGCAATGTGTTCAAAGCAGCAGGCCCCAATCAGTACCTAGGCTGCCACATTTTGTAGCAGCTGAGCTACGAAAAACTTCTTTTTCTAGACTTCAATATGAATGTTGCCTACTACCGTATTTTTTGCTCTATAAGACTCACTTTTTCCCTCCTAAAAAGTAAGGGGAAATGTGTGTGCGTCTTATGGAGTGAATGCAGGCTGCGCAGCTATCCCAGAAGCCAGAACAGCAAGAGGGATTGCTGCTTTCACTGTGCAGCGATCCGTCTTGCTGTTCTGGCTTCTGAGATTCAGAATATTTTTTTTCTTGTTTTCCTCCTCCAAAAACTAGGTGAGTCTTGTGGTCTGGTGCATCTTATAGAGCGAAAAGTACGGTACCTTCCAATGGATTACCTGAATTAGCAGTATAGGTCTTTGTGGTAAACAACTTGCCCACATGAGTCTTACTGCTAGAGAATCCAAACTGCATTATGTGGGCCCCAAGTCTCTGA
Source organism: Podarcis siculus (assembly GCA_034642415.1). Lineage (NCBI taxonomy): Eukaryota > Metazoa > Chordata > Lepidosauria > Squamata > Lacertidae > Podarcis > Podarcis siculus. The sequence continues at coordinate 407,501 of JAXCMG010000112.1, forward strand.
AAGACCATCTCTTTCCCTACAGACCCTCTCAGGTGTTAAGATTGGCAGAGGAAGCCATACTTTCTGGGGCTGATGGGAGCTGGAGTTCAGCAGTATCTGGAGGGCATCACATTGGCTATTGCGGCCCTAAATAATCCCTCTGTAACTTGGCTCATGTGGGGTGGAGCATGGGAATCTGGATTCCCTTGAACATTCCACTTTTGCCTAAGGAAATTCCTATAAAGCGTGTTCTCCCCCATGGAGAGCACGAGTTGCGGTTGGGGCTCACGAGACACCTCACTATTGCTAGGCAAATGGTTTGACCATCCTTTAAGCAGGGGTGGGCTGTTACTGGTGAAATCTAGGGTGTTATGTACTGAGTTAAATAGGATCCAAACTGCAGCAGTCTGATTGGTCCTAGAACAATAGGATCCAAAAGGCAGCAGTCTGATTGGTCCTAGAACAATAGGATTCAGAATGCAGCAGTCTGATTGGTTCTAGAACAATGCAGCAGTATGATTGGTTGGCAGGAACTACCCAATCATGCTCCAGATAGAAGTGAATCCACAACCTGATTGGCTTACAGTAGAATTCCGGAATTAGCCAATCATGTGTAGCCCATTGCGTAAATAATGTATATAAAGCAGATACTTTGAGGGGACTTTCATTCATTCCTCCTCACCACTATGAGCTGAATAAAGAGCATGAAATCACTTTGCGACTCTGAGTATATTTCATAGATGTTGCCATTTGTTGATTGACAGCCCTATTTGTTAAATACAATGCACACAGCGACAAACTTCCTCTTTTCGCTGCATGCTTCGGATCACCCGCCCTTCCTTCCCTAATGTTAGGCTGTTTGCTTGACCTTGCTATGCCTGTCATGGGGTCGTCTGCTTTGGGGCAGGGGCCCGGTAGGAATTTTGTCCATTTGGCTGATTAGTGTGTGCCATTTGGTTTTTGCCTACTGCGTAGCAAATCGTCACAACTTGTAAGGTTGCGGTTAGGCATTGGTCTGGGAATTGGTTGGTGGAGGGGTATGGATTTGGCTGTGCCTGCCCCTCCAAAATGCTGCTGCATTGAAGGAACCCAGGGGCTCCCCATGCTTTTGTTTGAAACCCCCTGGCAAGGGGCTAGGGCCACGCAAGCCCCTGGGAGCATGCTGGGGAGAGGTGGGGCATGGTTCCCAGTCCCGTCTCTCTCCCCAGGTGACTTACCCTTCCTGACTTCGCGGGGGGTGCGAATGTCAGAGCTGTCCCCGTGCGGGGGCAGTTAGTGCTACCAATGCCTAAGCAACCACTCACATTGCTGTAATTTGAATAAAGTCGTGGCCAAAATTATGCCAAAAACCTTAAACAAAAATTAAGCGTCAATTGTGTTTTTCTTTGGGGGTGTCTTGGGGACCTTGACGCACAATGTTCCAAAAATAATATACTTTCCCCTTACTAGCCCAGATCTTTTCTGCTTTGATGGGACAGGTATTTCAATAAAGCTGCAGCAAGTGTTGGTATTGTAATCTTTCACTTCCCCGCCATTTTGGGCTCCATTTTTGTTAATGATATGTAGAGGGAGAGTTTTCCCCTAAAAATAGAAGTGTTCCTAATCAGGTTTTCCTTGTGAAAAAGATGAGATGCAATTTAAAGATGTGCAGAAATCAGAACCTTGAGTAGCTGAACTCAGAAACAGTTCTCCATCATTTCATTGTTTTCAATTTAATAGGAGAGAGAAACTTCTCAGGGCCTCTGACAAATGTTGAATGTAATGAAATGCAGAAAATCATAATTGTTGCTAGCTGGGTGGTCATTAAGTCAGTTTATATTTAGACAGGGGCCATCGTTTAAAATGCAGAAACTAGAGGAAAATTTGTATGCCTGAGAAGAGCTTATTGCTCACACAGCTGAACTCGCATCTGTTGAGTAGCAAATATATCCAACAGAGGTAATTCCACAAGGAACAAACCACAGGAATGTGGGAAGCCTGCCTGCCTGTGTGCCAGCGTGGGATTGTCTTCCACCTTCAAGTGATTGACATTTAGAAACTGAAAAGTCTATGCAGCCAAAGTGCCAATCAAAATACATTGAAACATATCAATTAAACGAAAGCAGCTTGTGAAAGTATTTGGCTGGTTCAAAATAAGTCAACATGCAGCCTTATCGGAGAATCCTTAAAAGGTTCAGAACCTTTCTGATCCTTACTTTCAATAATCTTTATGAAGAACCTGTTCCACGTTTATCTCTTACAGTTCCTGCTGTCTGATAGTACAGGACTCAGCACTGGTCTGGCAATGCCCCCATGGTGCCTAGTTGAAGAGTGTTTCCCCAAAGGAGAGCATCTTGGACTTGTCCTCCGGAGCCTAAATTGTGGTTGGAGTAGGGGCAAGAAGAAAGGGGCAATTGGGGTCAGGACCAAGAGGGAGATCTAGCTGCTGGTATCAAGCCTAACTGTGATAAACCACAACTCCATTTATTTCAGTACAGTGGTACCTTGGATTATGAACTTAATTCATTCTGGAGGTCCAGTGGCGTAGCGTGGGGGGTGCAGGGGGGGCCAGCCGCACCGGGCGCAACATCTGGGGGGGCGCTCGCACTCGAGTGCTAAAATCCACGGGTTAGGGGGCGCAAATTACTCGCCTTGCCCCGGGTGCTGACAACCCACGCTACGCCACTGTGGAGGTCCATACTTAACCCAAAACTACTCTTAACCTGAGGTGCACTTTTGCTAATTGGGCCTCCCGCTGCCTCCATGCTGCCGCTGCGCAATTTGCATTCTCATCCTGGGGCAAAGTTTGCAACCCGAGGTGTTTGTAACATGAAGCATTTGTAACCTGAGGTACCACTGTATATCAGGACCTGGAAGCCTATAGGTAAAGGTAAAGGACCCCTGGACGGTTAAGTCCAGTCAAAGGCAACTATGGGGTTGCGGCACTCATCTCGCTTTCAGGCCAAGGGAGCTGGTGTTTGTCTGCAGACAGCTTTCCGGGTCACGTGACCAGCATGACTAATCGCTTCTGGCACAACAGAACACCATGATGGAAGCCTGAGCACACAGAAACTCCATTTACCTCCCCACTGCAGCGGTACCTATTTATCTACTTGCACTGACATGCTTTCAAACTGCTTGAATTGGCAGGAATTGGGACAGAGAAATGGGAGCTCACTCCATCACGGGGATTTGAACTGCTGACCTTCTGATTGGCAAGCCCAAAAAGCTCAGTGGTTTAGACCACAGCGCCACCCGCATCCCTATAATCATCAGATGCTGTTGTACTACAAGTGCTTCATCCCAGTGGTGTAGTGTGGGTTGCCAGTGCCCAGGGCAAGGCAAGAATTGCTCCCCCTAACCTGTGGACCATGTGCTACACGTACCCCTCAGTGTTAAGAGAGCAGCCAGGGAGACGCCTCTCCACCACCCAAGAAGCAGCCCTACAGGCAGGTCTGCTCTGCCTAACAGGCCTCACGGTTGACCTCAGGCACAGTGGCGCGTGTGTGTGATCACCATCCATCATCTCTCCCTCAGGGCCTCCCCGCACATTTACCTACATATTTGACCTTTGCTATGGCATCGTTTAAAGGGGGGCTGCGCAGAGCGGGGTGTGAGGAAAAACAGACAGATTACGCATGCACATTCAATTGTCTAATTATGTCCGCATCACCCAGGAGAGCGCAGCTGCAGAGATAAGAAGAGTTGTTCTGTTGTCTGGAGAGGTCACTTTCTGGTTCATATGAAGAAGCCGTTTTCAAGAGAGCCCAGCTACAGGAGCGCACAGCTGTACTGAGGCTGTGTTGAAGTTTTGCACCCCTAAGAATTTTGCGCCTGGGGCAGCCATCCCTGTGGTACCCCCTCATGCACTGACACAGCCTCATCCCTGACCATTGACCGCAGTGGCTGGGCCTGATGGGATATAGAACATTCATATAGAATCTAGCAACATCTGAAACATGAGGAACTGCCTTAAAATGAGTCAGACCATTAGTCCATCTAAGGACTCAGCTCCATTGGTCAAAAAAACAACATTTTGAATGCGTTATAAACATGCAACACCATATGGCGCTGTAGAGTAATAAACTTTTCTATGTGATTTTACATAGCAGGTTCCCCCCCTCTTTTGTTGTAACAATTAAATTTCTGACATAGTGTTTTTTCCCTGTGTGTAAAAGGTAAAGGGAACCCTGACCATTAGGTCCAGTCGTGGCCAACTCTGGGGTTGCGGTGCTCATCTCGCTTTATTGGCTGAGGGAGCCGGCGTACAGCTTCCGGGTCATGTGGCCAGCATGACTAAGCCACTTCTGGTGAACCAGAGCAGTGCACGCAAACGCCATTTACCTTCCCGCCAGAGCGGTACCTATTTATCTACTTGCACTTTGACATGCTTTGGAACTGCTAGGTTGGCAGGAGCAGAGACCAAGCAACAGGAGCTCACCCTGCCGCAGGGATTCGAACTGCCAACCTTCTGATCAGCAAGTCCTAGGCTCTGTGGTTTAACCCACAGCGCCGCCCGTGCCCCTGTGTGTAGATCCACCCTAATTCCATACTTTTTTTTTTTTACATTAGTTCGCTTTTTTGCTGGACCTGATGGAAGATGGCCTGGCAACAGCTGGAACTTAGGAATCGGCCTTGTTCCCAGTCAGACCGCTGGTCCATTAGCTCATGACTGTCTACACATGACTGTCTCTGGGATTTCAGGCAGCGTTTTCCCCAGAACACTACATGAAGATGCCAGGAATTGAGCGTGGGAACTTGTGTATGCAAAGCAGATGCTCTACCCCTAAACCACAACACTTCCCCTATAGTCATGGCTTTAGAAGGCCATGTTTTGTGTAGTTATATTAGCATTCCCCCTCGTGTTTATTTGTTTAAACGCAATTAATTAGTGTACTTATTTAAAGCTATCTCAGAATCTAGAGAGTTACATTTCTTGTTTAATTCACTGTATTGCTGTAATTAACTTTAACAGGATTACAGGATCCATAGAGGCGTGTGGGTGGCATTTGTCTGAGAACTCTAAAAATACCGTTTGAAAGCAATTACTTGGGCTTCGGGCTTCCCATTGTATTCAGAATTTGGAGAATGTTTTTCTGTTTTGCTCTTCTCTTGCCCCTCTCCTTACTTTCCCTTGCCTGAATCTAATCTCCATACAGAAGAGGAAGAAAGAGCATTTATCAAGATTTCTCTTTGCCTCGTGACATGCAGTTTAGAACGTTGCCTTAAAAAGCAGTTATCTTCATTGTTCACGAAAGGAATTCTTGGCTTGGACTGAAGGGCACCATTGGCAACTGTGCTATTTAGTGTCACACAGAAGCAAGCTGGTTCCAAGTGATACTACCGTGAAAACAAAATGCAAAGCGGGGGGGGGGGGGGACAAAGATGTAACACTGGCAGATCTGAAAATGTAATTAAAGTGCCCAGTCTTTTTCTCTTTACCTTTTGTCATTCTTTCCCTATTTGGGACAAGTAAGAGCATCTTGAACAGGGTAAGGAGCTAAATGTAAGATGGACTAATCAACTGCTTCCTTTGTGTGCCTGTTGCTGTAAAAATAAGCCTTTTGCACAAATGTTAAAAATGATACTTGATTGAGTGATGAAGAACACAGGAATGAGAGATGAGGCTTTGCAGGCAAGCATGAAGATATTATACTCCCCCCCCCCTTCCTTAAATGTAATGACAGCAAACATGAGTCATGAGCAAATGATTTAAAGAACACTTCCCAAGTTGTTGGAACTTTTGCAATTCTGAGAAAGATGTTGAGAAAGTGCAAAAGAAGAAGGCTTTTTACAAATAGAGCTTGTTTTTACAAACAAGGTTGTAGGAAAAGGCAATGGAAGCTGCTCTCGTTGTTGCAACAATGGAAGATATTTGCGTGGACTACGGATTCAGACATTTATAATGTTCCCCCATTGAACTATTAGGGTGCTTGTTTAAAAGCACCCCCGTATCAAGACTTTTTTCCATGTGGGGAGCTAAGAGATCAGGGAGATTTGGCACCTTCTCACAGGACAATCAGGCTTTTAAGTGCTCCTGTGATCGTATGTCGAAGACCATTTGTATTTGTCATTTCAAAGGTATACTACGGCTGTTTCAGAATAAACATCACTCGGGGACAAACACCGAGTCAGTCTTTTAAAGTGAGAAGACATACTGTTGCTGAAAGCAGGAGGTGTCATTTGTATTTTTGGATGTAATGTCAGATGTGGAGGTGGTGCAGTTCTTGTAAAGAAGGAAGGGTTATTTTTGTCATGCCACCATTTGGATGTCTGAGGAAGGATGAGTAATTCTCATCTGTTACGGATGCTGCTGCTTCAATATATGCAATATTTTAGAGGCGTTATTTAAGTAGAATGGGACTTATTCCTGGGTCAGTAAGTATGCAATTGCAGCCTAAATTGCTTAATAAGCTTGGGCTAAGGGCTCCCCCAGACTTGAGTTGGAGCAGTTTTCTTCTTGTTCCACACTTTCTAGGCACCAATCCAACTAGTTTTGCCCTTGCCTGGCACTTTCCCCCTGGAAAACCTATTCTTTAGCAATAAATCAGAGCAAATGGCAATCCAGAGAAAACCCGCTTGAGGTTTGATCTGATTCAGTGGTAAAAATCGGGTTTCCTCTGGAGAAAGAGGTGGGATGAGGGAAATGGATGAACCTGGAGTATTTCACTCCTATGCATGCACTGTTTAAAGACAACTACAGTGTGGTAGGGGGAATAATTACAGAACTGATATTGAAAAGATACTCCTATTCCCTTTGGGGAACTGTTACTTTTAGGGGAAATATCCTTGCGGATAACAATATAGGTTAACAAGCTAACAATATAGGTTGCAAAACTGCTTTTCTCATGCAGTTAAGTTCTTCTATAGCTATATGTAAAGGTAAAGGACCCCTGGACAGTTAAGTTTAGTTGAAATTGACTTTGGGGTTGTGGTGCTCATCTCGCTTTCAGGCCAAGGGAGCCGGTGTTTGTCCACAGACAGCTTTCCGGGTCATGTGGCCAGCAGGACTAAACTGCTTCTGGCACAATGGAATACCATGACAGAAACCAGAGCACACAGAAACTCCATTTACCTTCCCATGGCAGCGGTATCTATTTTATCTACTTACACTGGCATGCTTTCAAACTGCTAGGTTGGCAAGAGCTGGGGCAGAGCAAACGGGAGCTCACCCCGTCACAGGGATTCGAACCACCAACCTTCTGATTGGGAAGCCCAAAAGGTTTAGACCACAGCGCCACCTGCTTACTGAATAAACAAGCACATAATCACTGATAGCTCCACCCGCCATTGTGAGGCTCAAAGCAATGAAGATGATGCCTCCCCAGCTGTTGCCATTGGCTGTGGGTTTCTTGTGATGTCACAAAAGCACTTGGCAACTGAGTGGATATAAAGGCAGGCCAAGGGGAAAGCCCTTTTCTGTTTCCAGCAGGATGGAGGCAAACTGGTGAATGGAAGGAGGCAATCCTCTGGCAGTGGGATGCTAAGGAAAGATAATAAGGCAAGTTTGCTTGCTTGAAGGCTGCTGGTATCTGTGGTTGGAAGCTGGTGGATGTCTCATGATGGACCTAACAGAAGCTGGCAGATGTTGGTGAATGGAAACCAGTGGCATTTGGATTTGGAAGTTGGTGGAGGCTACAAGCTAAAGCAGACAGATGTTTGTGGATGTCGGCTGATGGAAGTTCACCTTTGGAAGACAGTCAACAGAAGCCAGTGGATATTTGTGGACTGAAGCCTGGGCACGAACGTGAATGGATGTCATGTTTTTGGATGTCAGTTTGTATATGTTTGTGTGAGTACATGGGAGGTTTCAAATGTGGTTGAGGCAGAATGGTGTTTGCATGTGCACAAATGTGATGTGTGCAAGGTAGATATGAAAAGATGGAACCCAGTGGAGGGGGGATATTGGTTTCATGGAATCAGAGAATTAGGGAATTGAGTTTGGGAGGGACCATGAGGGTTATCTAGCCCAACCCTTTACAATGCAGGAATCTTTTGCCAGATGTGGGGCTCAAACCCACTGGCATGCTTTTGAACTGCTAGGTGGGCAGGAGCTGGGACAGAGCAACGGGAGTTCACCCCGTTGTGGGGATTCGAACTGCTGGCCAGGGGTCCTTTACCTTTACCTTACCAAGCCATGATTGGTCAAGCTACGGGGCAAGGCCAATTCGTATTTCCTTTTCTTCAATGTGTCTCCTGTGTAGCGACAGCAGACTTTAAGCTTTCTAGCCAGGCCACTGCAGTTGCACACACATGTGTTTGCATGAGGGCCCTTCCAGGCTGCCCCAGCCATCTGCCTGAACCTAAGAGAACAAGGGAGGTGAGGTGCATTTATTTGGCTTGCACCCGAACCAGAGTTGACCCCGAAACCAGCTAAGGAGACAGAGTGAATTAGTTTTTAGCACCTCCATGGATGGTGAACACAGCTGTTGTCAAACTGGGACCTGTTCAGCGCTGCCCCAAGTCGCCCGGCGACTTACTATAACAACTTCATGGTGAGTTTTGGCACCTACTTCTCTTGAAAAGAAAAGCACTGGATTAAACACACCACTGTAAAGTTACTTTCTATCCCAGATAACTCCCACCCACCCCAATAAATATTACTTGTGAAAATGTCATCTGCAGCTAAGACTTAGGCCACAATCCTAAACACACTTTCTAAGGAATAAGCCCTTACTGAACAGAATGGGATTTACTTCTAGGTAGACATGTGCAGTTAGGGAGCCGAATGCCCTGTGGATTTAATATTAAAACAAATCCCCAAGGTCTGTATATCAGTTTACAGCTTTTATGTGCATCAGCTAATTCCATATTAAGGATTCCCTTTCATGGAGGAGAGAATTATGTCACATATAATAAAAAGAAATCTTTTGGAGCCAGATCAGAACTTAGCATATTTTCCTTAATGATCTGCAGTGCAAATACAGTATTTTCATCTTGCGCGTCTTTCGCTTTTAAAATGTATTTATTTATTTATTTACAATCCTTCTAAGCTGCCTTGGTATACAAAGATGATAAGATTAGTTGCAAAAATAAATAAATAACTGCACAGGTATAAAATAGGTAAAGGTAAAGGGACCCCTGACCATTAGGTCCCGTCGTGACCGACTCTGGGGTTGCGGCGCTCATCTCACATTATTGGCCGAGGGAACCAGCGTACAGCTTCCGGGTCATGTGGTCAGCATGACTAAGCCGCTTCTGGCAACCAGAGCAGCGCATGGAAACGCTGTTTGCCTTCCCTCTGGAGCGGGTACCTATTTATCTACTTGCACTTTGACGTGCTTTTGAACTGCTAGGTTAGCAGGAGCAGGGACTGAGCAACGGGAGCTCACCCCGTCGCGGGGATTCGAACCGCCAACCTTCTGATTGGCAAGTCCTAGGCTATGTGGTTTAACCCTCAGCGCCACCCGCGCCCCTCAGGTATAAAATAGCTCCAGTTAAAAAGTGTGCAAAACAGTAATTTGAAGCTATATAAAAGCAACAGTAGCAATCTCCAACTAGTTCCCACATACAGAAGCACAGATTCTTCACCAATTTCCAGAAACAGATCACAGAAGAACACATGTGGACTAACTCATAGGCCAATGGTCCTGATCTTGATAGATTGTAGTGATGGAATTGGAAATTAGGCTTCATTGGCAAATCTGAAAACCATCCTAGAGTGCCATTTTCTCAACATGAAGGGAAAAGTTCATCCCACAACCATCCATGCTTGGAATCAGAAAGAAAATGCCAGTCAGTTATTTGAGATTGAATGTATCTAGCTCTCCGGTTACCTCACTAGATGGCATAGTGGTTAATGCAAGTAGGTCAAGGGAGAGAGGGCTCTGTGGGTTCCTAGAGACCAGAATGTCAGTGAGTAGATCCTTGCTCTGAGTGCACTGCTGCAGGGAGTCATGATTCCCTCTATTTCCATGGCCTGTCTTTCTGAGGCCACTTTTTGCGCTCCCACCCTCCCTCCCTCCATCTTTCAGGGTGCCAATGTTGCCACAATGGAGGAAGAAATGGGAGCGATTGGACAACTCCTTCGAAGGCATCCCCTCGAGCATCCGCTTGACCTCTGGCAAAAGGTCTGGTACTATGGATCTGCTGATGGGTTTGAAATCAGGCTGTGTTCCTGTGGTCCCTTCTCCCACACTGAAGCTGGTCCTAAGACCTTCTGTAAGGCAGATATTTCTCCAGAGTAGGCTGCTGAGGCAGACTTCCTCACTTCCCAGAAAGAATCTGTGAGTTCCCAGATTGGCTCTGTTCTGACCACTTACCTCTTCATCTGCTCCTCACGTGCGCTCCACCCTCTTTCTGCTGGTGCTGAAGTTGTGACTGTTGGCACAGCTGCCTTGTCTCTTTCCTTCTTCCCTTTTCACTTCATGTCATACAGTGGGCTTTAAGCTTTCCAACCAGGCCTCTACTGTTATTGTTGTTGTTGTTGATATATTTTATTTATTTATGATTTTCTGTTTTATACATTTCAATAATTTTATAATCATTTTAACATTTCAAAACTCGACTTCATTCCCCCTCTTTCTGCAACTCCTTAATTTATATATATATATATATTTTCTGCATATCAAAATTAACTTAATTTGCTAATTTATTCATCTACTTTAATAGATATACTCTTATAAAACTGTAGGTTATTACAATAATCCTGCCAATGTTCTTATCTGTTTACAATTTAAATATTCAATAAACCATTTCCATTCGTTTATAAAAAATTGTTATCTTGATTTCTTATTTTTCCAGTAAATTTCGCCATTTCTGCATATTCCATAAGTTTTTGTATCCATTCTTCCTTTGCTGGGACTTCTTTCCATTTTTGAGCAAGTAACATTCTCGCTGTAGTCGCATACATGAATAAATTTCTATACCGTCTGGATAGTTCTGTCCCTGTAATTCCCAAAAGGAATGCTTCTGGTTGTTATTTATTTTAACAAACATTATTTAAAACATCTTTTTCAATTCATTATATATCATTTCCCCACCCCCCCACCCCACATTTGTGCAAAGGGTCCTTTTGAGCTGTCCTAGCCATTTGTCTGAATCTAAGAGAATGAGGGAGGAGGGGAGCACATTTATTTGATTTGCACAAGAACCAGAGGTATCTGTTCAGAGCTGCCCCAAGTCACCCAGGGACTCACCTGTAACGACTTCATGGTGAAGTTCCGGCACCTATTTTTCGGGTGTACAACTTACAGGCATCAATGTTAGTTTCTTGGAAGGAAGAGAGGGTTGTTCCAGCCACTTTGCCTTTATTCCCTGTAAGACAAGGGTTTGCTACTATTTGTACTATAGAGCTTCTCCCATGCACCATTCAGAAGCCCACCCCTCAACTATTGAGATAACATATGTCCACTTTAGGGCATGATGTTGTTGTTGTTGTTTAGTTGTGTCCGACTCTTCGTGACCCCATGGACCAGAGCACGCCAGGCACTCCTGACTTCCACTGCCTCCCGCAGTTTGGTCAAACTAATGTTAGTAGCTTCAAGAACACTGTCCCACCATCTCGTCCTCTGTCGTCCCCTTCTCCTTGTGCCCTCCATCTTTCCCAACATCAGGGTCTTTTCCAGGGAGTCTTCTCTTCTCATGAGGTGGCCAAAGTATTGGAGCCTCAGCTTCAGGGTCTGTCCTTCCAGTGAGCACTCAGGGCTGATTTCCTTCAGAATGGATAGGTTTGATCTTCTTGAGGTCCACGGGACTCTCAAGAGTTTCCTCCAGCACCATAATTCAAAAACATCAATTCTTCAGTGATCAGCCTTCTTTATGGTCCAGCTCTCACTTCCATACATCACTACTGGGAAAACCATAGCTTTAACTATTTGGACTATACTATATGGCGTGATGACAAAAACAGAAAACATGAAAGCATTGAAAGCACCTTCCTAGTCAATATTCCCGGAGGCAATAATATTAAATAACATGTTTACAAAACCTTCCACAAAGCACAAATTCTTTACAAAAATGGAATGAGCATATTTCAGGGACAAAGCATTGAAGATACATGGCATATACATTCAGAAATGTGTAAGTCCTGTACAGCTGGTATTCAGTTTGACATCAATTTAGATCACAGGGGTGCCTGATTTATGATTTGCCTTTAAGCACGTGTTATTTAAACTGCCCAGATAGTTGCATGAGCAGATATTTGAAATCATGAAAGTATATTAATGTTGGGTAAGATAAGTTTTTAAAGTGATTGGTCTTCTACGTGGATATCTTTTCGTGGTTTCATTTTGTTATGTAAAATGGCCACTGCAATTGAAGCATAAACATTGCAGTGTTAATCTTCAAGAACAATGAAGTTTGCAATGAACATTTAACAGCCAGAATTTCCTTTGCAATAGATCATGCTCATTCTTTCTTGTTCTATGGAAAAGAATGAATTCCTCATGCAATTTTCACTCGAAAAACAGGACATACTTCAGGCAAGGAGCTGATTACAGCTGCTGCAGAACAGGATATTGCTTTCTCTAATCCTGTACCATATTTAAAGCTTAGCCATCAGTGCCTGCCTCTGTGTATCCAAGCACAAAGCATTTAAAACTACAGTAAATCTGAATGGATGTGAAATAGGTTGACCTTGGAAATCTCTGCTTAATCTTTTTTTCCAGCTTTCATCAACCAATAACAGTCACCCTTTTGAAAGCTTCACAAGCCATCAGCTGGGATTTCAGACAACTGCAGATATGTCATTTGGACAAAATGAGTTATTTCTTGCATAGGGCTTACCTCCTGTGTTATTTTATGTAGGTTACAAGTGTTTGCATCCCACTAGCACATCACATATGGGTTTACGACATTCCTCCCTGTCTTCAGGATACATTTTTCTTACACCTCCTTGGTCAACTGATAATGACTGTTGAGAAGGCACTTTTACAAAGACTCAGTCAGAGAATACTGAAACAATTATGACAATTGAATAGATTAGCTTTACGTGTAGGAGATGTTGCAGATATTAATATTATACAGTCTGAAGTGACTGGAAGCGTAAGAACTGACTCCACAGCGTGACCAGGGGCCTCCCTCTCTCGCCTTGTTTTGCTGGATCTAACAGCCACCACCCTTTCAAGATGGTGAATTTGCAACTCAATACCTTTGTCATCTGATCTAAGGTTACAACAGTTTAGAGTAACAGAAAACAATCTGCAGGTAAAATAACGTTAGCTAGTGACAGTTCAGGGTCCTTTAGAAACCTACTTTGGGGGGGGGGGGAGACCCAAAGTTAGTAATAGAATTTCCCCATGTTAAGTCTTCAGCAGTACACACACATTTTCCATTTCTGTGTCAATTAAATCATTATACTTAACAGGAGAGAGTGGCTTGGATTCAGGTTTGCATGATCTGAGATGCAGTGAAAATCTGGAACTGGAGGCAGCATAGATATGGTTCCCAGGCAGTCACACATCTAAGAACTTAACAGGATGTTTTCCACCTTTACCTCAGTCAACAACATGTTTTTGACCAGCCCTCAATCCTTTGTGAGGGTCTCTTTAGCTACTATTTCAGAAGCTGTGATTCCCCTCAGAAGCATGCCTGAAAGGACATTTTTGCCATTGTGATGCCAAGCAAAGACTTACCTGTTTGCCAAGGCTCTCCCCCCCCCCCCCAGTAAACTAGGCCAAGATGTTTCTGGAAAACCTATATTTATGTGTGGGCATTCCCAACTATGAACGTTTGCTAGCATTGGTCCGTATTTTGATATCTTTAGATGGTGCTATTTTTGTCTTACGTCAACGTTTTGATTATTCTTATTGTCAATTGTTTTGAGAAGTAGCGGTCTAGGAATTGATTAAATACAGTAAATAAATATAAAGGAGCAACCAGAGTAGACCTGCTTAGCTTCAACAAAGTGGGTCTGTGCCTTCAGACCATAATCTGCACGATCATCTTCAATGTAGGAGCCCATGTGTGAACAAGTGCTCCCATGTCACTTTCCACACAATTGGGTGGGACATCTGATTGTGCTGGTGTCCCAGTATTCACACATAGGCTTCTACACTGCAGACGACCACACTAGTGTATGACAGTCAAAAGATGGAGCATCGGCACACCTGATGCCTTGTGTCAAGGCTCCACATCACTGAAGGCAACTTCAGGCTTTTGCTTTTTGAACTGTGTAATGTGGAAAGAGGGAACTTATATTCTGCATTGTGAGATGGGGAAATTCTAAATAAATAAATTAATAATAATAATAATAATAATAATAATAATAATAATAATTTATTATTTCTACCCCACCAATCTGGCTGAGTTTCCCCAGCCACTCTGAGCGGCTCCCAATCAAATGTTAAAAACAGTACAGCATTAAATATTAAAAACTTCCCTGAACAGGGCTGCCTTCAGATGTCTTTTAAAGATAGGATAGCTGCTTATTTCCTTCACATCTGAAGGGAGGGTGTTCCACAGGGTGGGCGCCACTACCGAGAAGGCCCTCTGTCTGGTTCCCTGTAACCTCACTTCTCGCAATGAGGGAACTGCCAGAAGGCCCTCGGTGCTGGACCTCAGTGTCCGGGCTGGACACTGATTCTAAATACATCCTAAATATACATTCCAGGGAGATGTGCAAGCTCTTCCTTGTGTAATGTGCAGAAACACAAAATTAAGAATTAGAAATCACCCATACACCCTCTTTTATTGTTTGAGGGCCCATGCACTAACCCTGTCCTTGGGGCCCCTCCCCCCCCTACAAAGGAAGAGACCAGACAACAAGGTATGAGTTCAAATTGGCCACAACTTTATTGAATTCAGATTTCAGATGTAGGCAACCTGGCCTTGGCCTTGGAAGGTATCCCTCTCAATCCCACGGGGGTGGGCCAAGCCCACAGTTACCTGGTGGGTGGCACCTGGCCAGGTGGCTCCGCTCAGCCCCGCAAACTCCGTACACCTGTTGGGAAGGGGTGAGCAGGTATTCATTCTCTCAGAACATACAACACCAACCTTAGTCCCATGATAAGGACAGACTACTTTATGTAGAACATCAGGAATTCCACTTTCAAATTAGACTTTTCTGCAGTAAGAATCATAGAATTGTAGAACTGTTGAGTTGGAAGGGACCCCGATGGTCATCTAGTCCAACCCTCTGCAACGAAGGAATCTTTTGCCGTATGTGAGGTGCGAAACCTGAGGATAAGAGTATTGCTCTACCAACTGAGCTATATTATCTCCAGGCTCAGAAGTACTTTAACCAAGGTGACCTCACACACACACAAAATCACCACAGGGAAATTTTATCATCTTTTCCCCTGAATATAATGTGAGCAAGCCCCAAAATCCATGTCACATAATATTAGCACCAAGCACACAAAATATTATGTCAGCCAGCACACGAAGTTGTTGTCATGTCACCCAGGCTAATGTCATTTACTGTCCGTTCCTTTGGCAGAAGACGGAATGCAATGTGACACTGGGGATTCTGCACATAGAAAGCAGCCCAGTATTGTCAATTCTAATTGGAAGTGGCTCTCCAGGGTCTTGGGCAAAGGGTATTTCCCCATCACATGCTACCTGATATTCTTTTCTTTTCTTTTTAACTGGCAATGGCAGGAACTGAACCTGGGACCTTTGGTACAAAATGCAAAAACTCTGCAACTGAGCTGTGGTCCCTTCCAAAGCTATAGTCCTCTCAATATGCTCCACAATATAGTACCAACCAAGTTAAGCAGTGAGCTTAAAGAGAAACGTTTCCCACCTTAAACACCTTGGTACAAAGCCATAATATCTAATACCAACCATCAGCACCCAGTCTAAACCACTGAGCCTCTTGGGCTTGCCAATCAGAAGGTCGGCGGTTCGAATCCCAATGACGGGGTAAGTTCCCGTTGCTCTGTCCCAGCTCCTGCCAACCTAGCAGTTCAAAAGCACACCAGTGCAAGTAGATAAATAGGTACCGCTCTGGTGGGAAGGTAAATGGCGTTTCTGTGTGCTCTGGCTTCCGTCACGGTGTCCCATTGTGCCAGAAGCAGTTTAGTCCTGCTGGGCACATGACCCAGAAAGCTGCTGGGGACAAACATCAGCTCCCTCACTCTGAAAAGCGAGATGAGCACCGCAACCCCATAGTCACATTTGACTGGACTTAACCATCCAGGGGTCCTTTACCTTACCTTTACCTATAACCCCTGGAGTGTGCAGAATTTCATACAAAAACACTCTAGCTATAACAGACAATAACAGCAACCCCAATGCAAGATATCTGAACATGTCCTTCTAGTCAGGCAACACACAAGGTGATAGACAACATTAGTCATATTCAGACTAGACCAACTGAAATCAACAGAGACAATTACCTTAAGTCCATTGATTTTCATGGGTTTACTACAAGTAGGACTAGCATTGGATTCCACTCATGGAATTTCAGTAACTGATACATTGCTTCCTTATTCATGGTTGTTATCTGATTCATTAATAAAGTTCTTGTTATATCTGAAACTTTCCAAAGTTTCATTTCTGGGTATGATGCCATAACAACTTTCTTAGTCTCCTGGAGCTGTGTTGCTCAGCTGAATAAACATTAAGGGAGCTTATGATGCAGAAAATATAAAGGACAAGGCAGACTTTGCTTCATCTGTAATTTCCTGAATTTATTGGAGGTTTCTAAGAGCTCAGTAAATTAACAGCATATTACTCTGCAAATGGCTCCTTTGAAATGATGACAGCTGTCGCTAGATTTATGGCCTCCTTTTATAAACTTACTTTAAACAGCTCATATTATTAAGCAGGCACCTTGACTATGCAAACAAACCAAAGCTGAATTGGAACCTACCGCACAAGCCTGGACAATTTGTGACAGACCGGAGCAAATTGGAGACTGCCTCATCTTTCTGCTCCTGTAGCATGGCAAGTGACAGGCAAGTTGACATAACCTAGATTTAGTATTAGGCACAGGCGATGACCATCAGGAATGGTCCTATATTGAAGCAGAATGAGGGGGGCACCCCGGTGGAAGATACTAGGGGCAGAAAGCAGCAGGTTGCTTCATTATGCACTCACCTCCTGAAATTTCATGCCAAAATTTCATGTGCTCACCTAACTTTTCACAAGCTTTGCAGCAATGTGGAAAATTAGGATCTGGGTAAGTGACAAAACAACCACATAGCGACTTTACCTCACATTCAAAGGAGAGTGGGAGCACTGGCAGAGGAAAGGGGGGCAGGGAGGAGTGCACCGCTCCCAGCACCATTGGGGGGGGTACCATTGCGGCTGCCCCTCGGACACGTGCCGCGCACCCCCTCACACCGCACCAGGCGCCACGCCTTCACGAGCAGCGTGCCACACACCCCGGGACGCGCATCACACCCCCGCCTGTTCTCCGCCCATGGTGTCAAAGCATGCAGCTTCGCCACTGGCAGGGAGACACATCCACTTTTGAATAACGTTCAGGACCCTCCAGACTGTTTTTTTGTGAATGTGTTCTGCAAGTCCGTTCACCCCTTTGGTTGCAGTGGCATTGCAGGACGGCAGAGGCTCCACTGGGGCCCCGATGAGGAAACCACGATTTTGGTTCCCTTCCTGATAGGTGGCGAGGGCATAAGCCCCCACCGCCTATCAGGAGCAGGATCCTGGCCTGCATCCTGCTTTGACGAATGGGGATGCAGGCTGGGACTTGGGCTGTGCCAGGGGGTGGAGCCAAATGGAGTGGGAAGGCTTTCCTCGGGTCTGCCCCCTGGTCATTTAAGCAGCCTGCTCCAGGGGCACTACCTGCTTGTTCCTTCATCGGGTTTCTCCGCCCCACCCCCTCGGATTAAGTTGATAGTCAAAGGCTTTGCTGCGGCTATGGTGGTCACTGTTCTTTATGGGGTGGGGTAGGAATTTCTCCACTGGGCAAATTGGCTCTGACCCGGTGGTTTTTGCCTACCTCATAGCAATCGTCACAACTGGGTTGGGCATTTGGGCAATCCTTTGACTTGGATGAAGGGGGGGTTGTAGTCTCTGCCTGCCCCTCCAAACTCTGGGGTGTCTCGTTAAAAGGGTATGGAGGGAGTGGCCATGTCCAAGTGCCCAGGCGGGGCCAGGGCCAAAGGCACTCTCCCAAATGCTGGTCCCCTCAGGGGTCACCCTATTTGATGTAAGTCTTAGGAACCCCCACCTGGATTGACCACACGTCACTTCCGGCGGGCGGGCCAGAAGTATAGTGATAGCTCAGGTTAAGTACTTAATTCGTTCTGGAGGTCCGTTCTTAACCTGAAACTGTTCTTAACCTGAAGCACCACTTTAGCCCAATGGGGCCTCCTGCTGCCGCCACACCGCCAGAACACAATTTCTGTTCTCATCCTGAAGCAAAGTTCTTAACCCGAGGTACTATTTCTGGGTTAGCGGAGTTTGAACCTGAAGCATATGTAACCTGAAGCGTATGTAACCTGAGGTACCACTGTATTTCAATTGCCCCATGCCCAAGCCAAATCTCTTTCATCTGTATTCAATAAAGTTGTGGCCTGTTTTGATCCAAACCAGTTTTATTGGTCTCTTATTTATCTGCATTGGAGACTGGGGAGCACAACCCCTGGACCTGCAGCATGTCATTGACAAAATAAAAGAGCATTTGTGGTGGATTTATATTGGAGTTTCCACACACCCAAGGACAAAGGAGGGCTAACCGGCACCTGGTGCGGGGTGTTGGGGGCGGGGCAAACCACCCGGGGGCACATGCTTAGTGGTTTGCCAACGGCGCCGCTTGAGCGCCGCACGGACAACGGCGGGATCCTCTGCTCGCGGCTGCGGTGCTGCCGCGCCTGGGGGGTAGGGTGAGCCCCCCACGGGGTACCTTCTTGTCACCCTCCCCCAGAGATGGTATCCATGGCAAACCGCCCCCCTTCCTCTGCCACTGAACACACCATGTTGCCCTTGTTAGTTACTCTGTGATATTTCACCAATGTTACTGCATTACTGCCATCCAAAGGGGTCCCCTTGCACTGTAGAACAACAGAAACCGAACAATCTCCCCACTTCCCCACTCAGAACGTTTTGTACTGTAAAAAGGTACAGGAATTTAGGAGGAATCTATGGGACATGCACTAATTGAAAATGAACCAGTATGTCCACCCCAAAACAGTACTGAGAGTGGGACTGCATTTCGCTGCTCCAAAATAATCATGAGCCCAAATAATCCTGAGTCCACAAGGTAAAGAGCAACCCAAACTGTTTGTGCAAGACAGCCAGTAGTACCTTGACACACACAAAAATGTTGTTGACGTGTTGCCATTTTTGGAATCATAACGAGACCAACCTGTAAGCTAAATGCCTGGACCTCTGAACAAGATACAAGCAGCATGTGGTAAGAGCTGAAAGATTTGCTGACAGTTTGATTAAGGAGGGTAACCATTTTCAGCCCACAGAAAATGTACATGGGGAAAGAAAAGCGATATGATAACATTTCAGAACAAAAACACATTGCTATGGCAACTCCGTGTTTTCCCTGGGGGCTCTTTCTTCTAAGAAATGTTATAAGTGCACACTGCTAAATTGCAGGGTCTCTGTGCATACTTTGTCAGGAAGAGAAATGAATATTAATAAGGATTCACACAGAAAGGCAGCTTTGCAAATAAGCTTTGCCCAAAGATGTGGGCGGCTTTAAAATTGCTGCCTAATTTTCTGAAACAAACATGGGCAGAAATTTCTTTTTAAGGGTTCAAAAGACTCTGCCGTATTCCTCTGTAATCCTGTGGACCGAAGTTAGGATTGCTAACTCTTCAGTATTTTCAGCATTCTTGCCTTGCGTTGGGGTCAGGTATTTTGTCCCAGGAACTTGGAGCAGTTTCATTTCCTGTTGACACCACACCCTTAACTAACATAACTTGCCTCTTGATATACTCAGATTCAGTCAGAACCCTCAACCTTGAACCAACAAAGACGTAGTCAGCTCTCACTGCCAACCCAGCCTTCCCTGACATGGTACCTTCCAGATGTTTTAGACAATTACAGCTCCAGCTAACATGGTAGGAGATGGTGGTAGTCCAAAATATTTTGAGTGCACCAAGTTAGGGAATGTCATACTCACAACCAGCGTTGTTGTTTTTCTGGGGGGACGCATACTGTTAAGTTGTGGGTGAACATATCAGATGACACAGCGATTCTTCAAACAGCTCTTGTTTATTCACAGGCCAGGACAGAACTGAACTGAAGGGCTCAGTCAGCCTGCTTATATAGAGCTCCAGTACAACGTAACTGTAACAATTTTCTAAAACTATCCAATCACTGAATGTCACTTTCGATCCCTTATTTGCATAACTATCTACAGTATCCCCCTGCTGGCCCAGGGTGAGAACTTCAGTACATAACACATACCCCTAAACATTTTGTGAATCTTTGTACTTTTGTCCATTTACTGCACCGTATTTTTCCGTGTATCACACGGCCCCTATTTTGGAGGAATCAAATTTAAGAAAATGGGGGGAGATGGCCCAAAGTTGTCAAGCTTTTTTGGGGGGAGGGAATGCAAAGGCTGGCAATCGCTCACATCACAGAAGCCAACAAGCGTCTGCCTGATCACAAACAGCACCCAACAATCAAACGCCCAATTGCCACATCGCCAGCCAATCCGCGGCGGCACTTGCTGCAGCAACCAATCACCCACCCAATTACCACAGCAGCAGCCAATCCAAAGCAGCCCTTGCCACAGCCACCAATCACCCATCAAATCACCTCTGACAAGCTGCAGCTCGCGGCTGCAACCAATCACCCGTCCCCCCCCCTTTGCACTATTCATGTATAAGACGACCCCCAATTTTAAACATAATTTTAGAGTAAAAAACCCTCATCTTATACATGGAAAAGTATGGTATTTATTTTCCCCGATTTGAACTATAAAATGGTGATTTTCTTGAGTCAAAATGAGAGTACCCCTAAACATTTTTAATAAAAAACGCAATTCTCACAACCCATCCCTGACTCTGTCCATTAGATTGGAGTTGTTGTTTCTTCTAATTCACAAGCTGCCATTGACCACCTCAGCTATAGTTCTTCAATGTTCTCCAGAGGTCTTCTGTTATGTGTCCTCTCCCAGTCATCAATGTGAGTAGATTGGTAAACCAGCCACAATATTTATATTCGTATATCTGTCTCTGCAAGTGCAGCAGTTCAAGTGTTTTCTGCTGAGCAATGCATTTTAATTTTTGCTGGTGCAGCAAATCACTTGTGTTTTTCAAGTTTTTAATCTGCATTTCTCATGACAGGGTCATATGATCAGTATTATTTTCTGTGGCGGCCATAGTTTTCAGTCAGTCCCTAATGAGTTATGTCAGCCTATGCTGACACAGTTGTTTGCACAGGAACACGTTGTGATCGGTTGCTCCAGATCGGGTTTTCCAACCTAAATGTCGCTCAGCATGAATTCACCAAAGCTAGTGTAGCCAGAAGCCATCATGAGCTGTCAAAAAACGGCAGCTCACATGGTTTACAAAACACTCAGTCATGTGAACAGTCATGTGTGAGAATCAGTTTCTGTTTATCAAAACAAGAAAATGCATGGAAAGGAGAGGCGAAAAGGCCAGAGAGTTTATGCTCATTTTATATGTATTTTAAATTAATTGTTAATTGTAGAATTGTCAGTGTTATTTTGCAGTAATATTGTAAAGGTAAAGGTAAAGGGACCCCTGACCATTAGGTCCAGTCGCAGACAACTCTGGGGTTGCGGCGCTCATCTCGCTTTACTGGCCGAGGGAGCCGGCGTACAGCTTTCGGGTCATGTGGCCAGTATGACCAAGCCATTTCTGGCGAACCAGAGCAGCGCACGGAAACACCATTTACTTTCCTGCCAGAGTGGTACCTATTTATCTACTTGCACTTTGACGTGCTTTCAAACTGCTAGATTGGCAGGAGCAGGGACCGAGCAATGGGAGCTCACCCCGTCGCGGGGATTCAAACCGCTGACCTTCTGATTGGCAAGTCCTAGGCCCTGCAGTTTAACCCACAGCGCCACCCGTGTCCCTAGTAATATTGTACCCCCTGATATATATAATTATTATTTGTTATTGATATAAACTGCTTATTTTCAGTCATCTGTTTTGAGCACAAATATTTGTGGGAAATTTGGCATAGAAATAAATTATTATGACTAAGTTGATTATGCCTGGTGGTTGGTGACTTGGAGAGAGAAAGAGTTCAGCCACAACTGAAAAAGCATCAGACAAATAAGAGTGTATATTAATAGATGAGGGTGGGAAGTGGATAGGAGTGACAGAGAAATTCTTCAACGACTTGGATAAAAAATCGAATCCAGAGAAGAACTCAAGGCCATAATGAGCTCCACCTTTTTTATTTTTTATTTTTATCTATCTATCTATCTAAACAGATCACAAAAGGGGAAGTGGGATAAGAGTAAAAGAACACAACACTGGTAAGATAATAATAATAATAATAATAATAATAATAATAATAATAATAATAATAATGTTGTTGTTTAGTTGTTTAGTCGTGTCCGACTCCTCGTGACCCCATGGACCAGAGCACGCCAGGCACTCCTGTCTTCCACTGCCTCCCGCAGTTTGGTCAGAAATAATAATAATAATAATAATAATAATAATAATAATAATAATAATAA